>LPNX010574498.1:114679-300023 GCA_001517045.1 Pseudotsuga menziesii | reverse complement strand
ATATAGATATATTCTGAAGAAATGATCTGTGGCGGTGCTAGAAAGATGTGCTTTATCAACTTGAATTGAAGTAAATGATCTGTGACAATTCTGAAATTTCATACATTATCAAATATAAATAGATATGGACCCCAGGTATATTCGACTTCCTTATGGTTCAAAGGTAATCACTTGGCCACCAAGGCTGTATCAAGCTTGAGTATTAGGGAAGTACCCCTCACTTCAAGGTCCAGGTAAAACTATTAACTGCTTGGCCAAAAACAAAAACTCTTTAATTTTCCTCATGGATGGGAAACTAGTAAATGTGGTGGGGGTCGTTTCCTTTTTTGCTTGGAAGGTCACCTCAATGGCCAACTACTTTGGGGTTCCTATGGTACTCCTCCCAATATGTTTTAAGGCTATTCCTAACTACTTCCCATAGTCAAGCGGATAGGGTTTATTCCTTGATCTGAATAAATAATACCATTGCAATAAGAAGAACTACTACAATAATCATAGTGCTAGAAAAAATGTTACAGAAATCCCACCCAATGCCCAAAAACCCGTAATTAGAGCTAGGGTTTAGAGATGAAAAATTTTAAAATGAGCATAACCCGATCTATATTGCTCAGAATCGCTATTATAACCTATTTCAGGAATTGGAATGACCACTCTGCTTTCACCGTCAAAATTAGAATAGAAATCTGGGCACCAGGTCAAAATATTTTCACTCTGCAATTTTCGTGGTCATCACCGAAATTATGAAAAAATTCCTGATTTTAAATCCGCGATATATCCACTTTTAGAACTCCAAATCAGATGAATTTGTTTTTGAAACAACGCATTTTTGAAAGAGGAATTCAGATATGTAACTTGTTTCTCTTGAATTTGCAAAGAAAGTTTTAAAAATGAATGTGAAAGTCACCTCCCAATTTTGCCCCCTTTTTTCCCAAAAAATAATTTTCCACTTGTGCCAAGGAAAGTGCTCTGATACCAAATGTGGAGAACCTCCTACAATAAACAATGAGAATGCATGATATAATAGAAATAATGGATCACAAAATATATTTTATTAATTGCGGGCCACTTCGAGGGAAACCTCGTTGGAGCAAGCTCAATACAAAATAACTCTTTGATGCTTTCATTAGCCTCAACACATACTTATATACTAAGTCTAATATAAACAACTATTACCCCCCATGAATGTGGGATAATGCAACATAATAACTAGACAACTTAACAACTATTACTTACTCCCCATGAATGTGGATAATACAACATACTAATGGGACGACTTAGAAAGCATATGCGTCCGATAAAATATACTAACAAAATAAAGAGGAGGGTTGATATTGGTTCTTAACACATTGTATTATGGGTTATGGAATTAATGAAAATAAATGTAATTCCTCTTAGATGGGGAAGCATCATTGGATTATGAGTTATGAAAATAATGAAAAAAATGTAAATCCTCTTCGATGGGGAAGCATACCCACTTGTAGATCAAGTGCAATTAATCATAGATCAGGCACATTCTAGTTTTATGAGCCAAGCCGAGGCTTATTCATGGTTAGCCTAAAAAAAAATGTAAATCCTCTTAGATGGGGAAGCATATCCACCTGTACATCAAGCGTAATTAATACAGACCGGCTGCATTCTAGTTTTATGAGCCAATCTAAGGCTTGTTCACGGTTAGCCTATCCCATTTGGCACAACCATCTTAGATTAGGTGGCCATAATATTAATGATTATGAGCCAAGTTGAGGCTTATTCACGGTTAGCCTATCCCATTTGGCACAACCATTTTAGCTTAGGCGGTCATAAGATTAATGATTAGCATTTTGTTTTCATTGATTTCAACTTCCATAAAAGTAATGCTTACAAGTCAAGTTCTTTTGCTAAGTAATGCTCACAATTCAAGTTCTTGTGCTTAGTAAAAGATTGTTTAAGTTCTTCATCCCAGTACAAGACTGAATACAAATATGTTTGAATTTCACTTTTTTTTAATGTGACACTGAATAGCTTTCTCTATAGGGTAGCTCCTCGCATATCATGATATTTTCAACAAATGAAAAAAAATATGTAAGTAAAGTGTATTATTGATGGTTACATATTTCAGCAAAACCTTTCGTGATGGGAAGATAGGAATATAAAACGTAAAAAAAATTAGTGGAACGAATAAAACTGCCACCAAATTCCAACCTTGGCAGGGAGGCTTAAAACAGAGAAGAAAGGGATGAAGAGGGGGACTTTCGGAAGGAATATATTTTTAGGACAGAATTCTGGGAAACAATGGGAAGGGGAAAATTGAAAGGAAGTTGAGGCTCGGAACTCGTGGGGAAAACCAGGGAGATCTGAACTTGAAATTATTGTTCCTATGTGTGTCTTGTTGTTCTTGGGGATTTTAGCAATGGACGAACATAGAATATGGGTTCCTTGGAGCCTGAGAGAGCCTACAAGGATGTTCCTAGATGGATGGGTGGTAAATCCATTTGGAGGATGAGTTTCTTGGTGCAAAGAAAACAATCATCTACGTGAAGCTAGCAAGGACAAACTATTGATTTTCAAGTCTTATTCATACATGTATATTTTTCCACTTAGTACTAGTTATCCACTAATTATTTAGTTGAAAGTTAAATAAATGTGTACATATATATATAAATGTAGTATTAAATTCTGAATGATACACTAGCATTTATTTCTTTGTTTTATACCTCCACAAAATTACACAAATTTACAGAATTTTTTATGTATTGATTTTTAAGGGTTATTGAATAGAGCTAAACAAACAAAAATTTGAAACTTCTTGAAATAAAAAAGTGAGAAACTTAACCGACTAATAAAAAAGAAAATTAATAAAATGATAAATTCCAAATTCCGAGATTGTAATGTTATTGAAATAAAGGACCTAGAAGGGTCCTTACAACCTAGAAGGGTCCTTACACATGGTGTTAGAGACATGATTCTAAATCTAGAGCAAATGGCTTACTACAAGTTGCAAACCCCAAACTCTGAAAAGAAAAAAAAAATTTACACTTTTGACTCATTATAGATCCAAACCATTACTTCAAATACACTATGTTGAACCTATTTTGTTTTCTGCACACAAAAAAATAAGAAAGTTAATGAATATAATGAATAAATAAATAATAATAAAAAAGCATAATGTTATTTACTTTTTTAATGCAATATATAATATTAAAGAAATGTGGCAAACACACTTAATAGAGGATCATGCAACTAATTACACTACGCTATACATATATAATTGACTACAAAGATGGATGAACGGTGTTGCAAAACAATAGGAAATGACTGAATAAACTTTCTACATGGGTATTGACACTTTCATTTTATGTGAACCTTCGTAGACATAGGGTTAAAAATAAATGTTAAGTAAAAACACATATATTTATATATAGCCAAAATAAAATATTTAAACACATTTGAAATTTAAAATAAGTAAAAAAACAAAAATACAAAACAAAATCCTCTTTTCAACCCACTACAATGACAAACCACTAAAGGGATTTCTTACCTAAAGAGGACTTAATATAAGTATAAGTTTAGTTTCAATTTAAGAGTTTAAGTTTTGCAAGCTGTTCATAATTGTTGTTTCCTACATAAGAGGTGCAAAAAGATACACACATCACTCAATACACACATCACTCTAAACTTATGCAAAGAATTTGTTTAAGAAAAGGGCATGTAAATCTTCCAAATTGGACACTGATAAACTTCTTACATCGAAAAAGATGCTAAATAAGATTCGACCATAAAATTGTATGTATGTAAATCTATAGAGAACAAGGCTTCATTCCCACATAATAAATTGATAAGATCGTTGACTTGATAACTACGATATTTAGATAAAGAAAACGAAGTCACCAAAACTCGGGCTTTAACAACCTATAGTCGACTACATTGAGAGTGGCTGGAACAAATCTGGATTTTTTTATGAGCATAGATCCAAATTCTAGGCTCTATCAAGCACCAATAGAGATCGAATCTCTAGAGGTGCAAAACTCTTCTTAGGTATTTCACTCAATGAACTATCAACTTTGGTGTGTCATATATATAGCCATTGATTTGATTCAAACCAAAAGACACACATTTTTATTTAAGGTCCACATATAATATTTTTATTATTAATATTTAATATTATTTATGGTTGACGTATAATATTTTTTATTTTGTTAGGAATGAACATTACAACATTTCCCCATCCATGGTTTTAAAACCATATGCAAGGCCCTCCTACAACCATGGGTTGTTTAGGAGGCCTTGCACATGGATTTAAAACCATTTGCAAGGCCCTCCTAAACCATATACAATAAAACCATGGGTTGTTTAGGAGGCCTTGCACCATGTTCAAGGCCCTCATAAACCGTGTACAATAAAACCATGGGTTGTTTAGAAGGCCTTGCACATGGTTTTAAAACCATGTGCAAGGCCAACATTTTTTTGCAATAATTTATTATTTTTTATTGTTTGTTAGGAATGAAGATTACAACATCTCCCCCATATTAGGTTGTTTTTCTGGCTGACATTTATTTTGGCCTATAATTAAAAAATTTATTTTTTATTAATAAAAATAACGTCACAAGATCTCCCCCATACTGGGCTGTAGAGTTCCTCTCGGCACAATTATTATTTTATTTTTCCAGATCGTAATAAATCCTTGGAGTTAAAGGTAAAGTTGGAGTTCTGAGAGTTGATGTACAACATGACTCCTCATGACATAATTTACTATCCCTCAATAGCTAAAAATAGGTAAAACGCGGGAAGGTGTGTAGTAAAAGCTAACAAATCCATGTTATCAACAAGGCTTCGCAGCAATGTTGCATATTCCCTTCTTTTAGTATTGTAAAAAGTGAAATATATATGTCGAATATAAATTGTCGAAATAAAAAATCTTCTCAGTAGTATCTATGTTGAATTCTAACAGAATTTGCCTTCTATGACACTATTGGGTGGGCCGCCCTGAATTCAAAAATTTCAATGAGCCATGAGATCAACCACTCCTCTAACTTGATATTTTTAAGAACTTTAAACTAAATGAATAGAACTCTCTATGAAACTCATTCCTCGAACTGAAGTCGGCTGCAATTATCAATGAGACTTGTAGAACTATAGTACTGCGGGAAGCATGTCTTATTATTATCAGCTTATTCTTTATCTTATTATTATCAAGAAAACGTTTCTATAATAATTTGAGATATTTTATTGTGATGTTATACCTGAGTAACTAACACTTCTATGTGGCTCAACTTTGGCTTTAGATTAAGCTCATAGAAAGATTTTGTAAGGTAGAAGGGGATGGAAGTTTGAAACATAGATGATGTTAGTGAACACTATAAACACTAAAAATAAAAATAAAAAACCTTAACTTTATAAAAATTATGTATAAATTATAATAATTTATTACACCTAGTTTTTTTTTAATATATTAATAATAATAATAATAATAATTAAAAAACTATTTTTTTTTGGTAATGATCAAATTGTTAAAAAAATATACATTGAAAGAGGAAATGTATACATGATATTGAAAAATAAGATTAAGTGCAATGACTCACTTTATAGAAACAAAGTCCTATTCATTAAGAAAAAAAAAATAGAGATATATTTGTTTATACATTTATGTAGAAGTTAATGAATAAAAAAATAGAGATATAATTATTTATAAATTTATGTCAAGACTTAATTACATATATATCTCTGGACATTCCGAATCATTATTGGCATCACTAATTATATAATTATATATAAAAAATGTTGAAAACCATACATAAAACTAAAACTATGGTGCAATAGCTTAGATCCGTTGTTCTCTTTAAACCTTATTATAGAAGTTGCACATCATAATGTTGAATTGCTAGGGTTGGTAAGCATAATTAAAAAAATTTAAGGCAGGACCTCCTTCCATATGATCTGCGAGGTCTCCTATTATGACGTCAAATCGTTCATCTTTGTTCTTGAGCTCAGCCCCACATCGAAGAATTTCGATTAGCCCTGCGTCGAAGAATTTCGATTAAAGATTTAAACTTTAGCAAGAACCTAAGAAGTATAAAGTATAGTTTGAGAAAATGAAGAATTAAAAATCCATGGTTCATTAATGCATCGAAGCCATAAAGAGTTCCCAACATTCTCAGACACGTATTGACACATATAGCATGTATGCATGGTCTAAACACACGTGTGGCATAATTCAAAATATTATATCATAGTAAACAATCTCAGTATTGACACACATCGCATGCATGATCTAATCACATGACAATTGAATAGGCTGGCGATGGTCATATCATGTGAATGAGGAAAACATAACGAAGAGAAAAAATAAAAGTTGAAGTAGCAATGGTAAGGTACTGCTGCTAAGGTAATTGACAAACTAAGATCTGCACTTATTTTCTTGTATGAGAGTTGTTTTTACATGTATGAGAAGGTAATTGACAAACTAAGATCTGCACGTATTTGCGTGAATGAGAGTTGCTTTTGCGTGTATGGTATTTGCTCTTAGATGCCATCCATAAATTGAATGGTAAAGTTTGCTTCTAATATCTGCACTTATTTGCGTGTATGAGAGTATTATAGCTCTTAATAAAATTGAAATAAATTGTATTGCAAATGGATCAAATCGAAATATTTGTAGATCTAACCTCCATCAACGAGATTTCAACAATAGCAAAGAAAGAGTCATTAGTCCATTAATGACATCATGGAAGCAACGTTTTATTTAAGTCCAGAAAAAATTCAAAATAAAAGTAATAAAACCATAAATTAATGGAGATGTATGGTTAGACCTTATCCATGTCCCACATCACAACTTTCTTGATGTTGTTGTGCCGTAATACCTACCGAGATGTGGAGCCTTCACCGCCTCCTATGATGAAAACGCTTTTGAGGCTGAAATCACACATCATTACTACAAATTAGAATCATGAGAACCAAGTCTTTGCCAACATCTATAGGCATGCAATTGATGGATATTACCGGATGCAAATTACTTAATTACTTACTTTGGGTCGGGTGGCAGATGAGCACGGGATGCACTAGTAATTTGTGATAGATAAACTCCTCCACTTCTGCTCTTTGCAACTTTCCATCTATAACAAGAGCATGTCTGCAAGAGCAAGAAAGCCTTGTTGACGTTCAAAGAAAATGTAACTCACAATATTTATTTTATATATTTCTAGATAATGTACTGCATATCATTTTAGCTTGCCAAATGGTTCTGTATCGAGTAGCATGAAATAACATTAATAGGCTAATATAATGGTTAAAATCAATAGGCAATGAAATTGTTGTTACAAACTTGCTCAAAACAATATAAGTTGGGGAAAATTTGAATAACCTAATACAGTGAAGTTGGGATACAAAGTCCATCCTATCCTATGTATATAGATCAGTTTGATCTATTATAAGGTCTGAAAATCAATACACTTCCATTATCACAGACCACTTTATTTGTGATTGTGTCAGTTATGTGATGAGGTCTATTTGTGATTGTGCTAGTTATGTGATGAGGTCATGTATGTATTTGGGATTCTGTAGTAGGTAAAAGAGTTGCACCAGGGTCTGAAAATAACCTTATTAAAAGAATGGTGGTTTCTCTCTACAAAACCTTAAGTGGATTCTTACCTAGTCTAAAATGTCGTTACATGTATGACAACATTAAGGGAAAGGTACTTATTATAATTCTCCAAGATAATAGCTTCTTGGTCTAAGCACTTAGTTCATATATGGTTTACAAAATCTTAAGTGGCTTCTCACCTAGTCAAGGATGTCGTTACATGTATGACAAGATTGAGGGAAAGGTACTTATTATAATTGTCCAAGATAATAGGTTCTTGGTCTAAGCACTTGGTCTCAGTTTGAATATATGGAGAGGAAGATAATTACATTTGAAATTGCATTGGCTGCCAAGGAAGCTCAAAATGTTTTCAATCATGTTTCTATTGCATCACAGGTGAATGCTTAACTTCATTTCAAGCATCTTGAAATGTTTTTCATATCATAATAAATTGATCATTGATCTCTATAATTATATTGATAAGTCGACACCTATCTATTAAGGCTGTATATTCTATTAGTTATTTGTCAGGATTTGAGGTAGAAGAAGACTTCTGTAATCTTAATTTAACACCCAAAAGTTAAAGTTATCTGCTGATGGGAAAGTGTTTTGTTGTGGGGATAGTTTATTGTGATCAAAAGGGCCATCTAAATGAGAATTATATTTTGATTTAAGGTAGGTTGGTAGATTAGAAGTTGCTACAATTCCTCCAAGATTGCATAAGTTTAAAATACAATATAATAGCAACTGTTAATAGATTAGTTTACTCCAATAAGCGATATATATGACATTTGTTCTCTTCATGATCTGCGGTTTGTGGAGACCTTGTTTCTAAATAGACACCAAGTGTTTCCAAGAAGAATCCAAGGTGTGTAAGATTTAGTTATATATCTGTACGGTTTAGTTATCTATCCATTCAAACATACCCACTTGTTTTGTTGAATTGGCATACCCTATAAGAGAAGGAGTACCCATCATGGGAGACCCTAGATAAGGAGTTCCACCCATAGATACAACGAACAAGATTTATTATGTTACTATGTTTCAATATTCCCACCAGAATAGAGAGAAGTCCGCCAGACAAGAGAAGAAAGGTACCCGTTTCCGACAAACAAGAGAGATGTCCCCATTCAACAACCGTATCCCGTTCACCATGAGTCACCATCACACGAGACTTATGGCTGATTCCTTCAGTTGGTCCTGTTGGACTTGGCTTCTGGGTTTAATTATCTATGCATAGTAGTCTTTTCATTGATAAAGTCTACTTTTCACTTAATTATTTAATACTAATTTTAACCAAAACTTTAAAAATAATTAAATATAATGCATGAATTATTTAGTAACTTCATAAATTCTTAAATGACTTATTACAATGGCGATATCTACTATATCTATCCACTATTTCACTATTCTGTAACTCAAAGTATCGACATATATAATTAGAACTTTAATAATATATCATTTTTAACATGATTTTTAGGGTTAACTAAAGGCTCATATCCTTGTCGTAAAAAACCAATTAGCAAAGTTAAAATAAGACATAGTTACAATGCTATGCAAAATTAAATTAAAGGTCACGACAGATCGTTAAACTGTTATTTGCAAACTGAATTAACAAATATTCACCTGAATTGTGAGGACAATACTATAGTTGAGACTCTGTATGAAGCAAAGGAGCTATCTTCGTTATACTTGGAAGTTTATAATAAAAGATCATTACACTCATGCGTTTAGAGCTTGTCATACTCCTATTTTCTACAAGTGGCGTTGTTCCTTCCTACAAACAAAATATGCGTATTTTAATTTATTAAAACCACGGCTCTGATTCCGGCCATGTTTTATGAAATTGACAAACTGCCCATGTTCTTCATTCCTTCCTACTGAGAGACAAGATGCTTTTTCACTTATCTTATAAAGATGTAACATGATACTTATAATAAAAGGATTTAATCACCTAAGCTCTCAATGAAGGACAACCTCTCATTGATCAAAAGGATATAAATTTTATGCGCTCAAATCATCATTTCAAGGTATGTCACAGCATTTATCTGAGAATATTGTCGGCTTTGTGAAAGTTTTGAGTATCCAATGTGTTGTTCAGTTTATTTTGTTGTCTTATTTTTCCCATTTTCGATGGACAATCCATGTTTTGCAGGAAGCATATTCATCTAGCATATATCTAGATATAGTTGCCACATGAATAGAAGATAACATGTATTTTAGGATTCCACTGAATTAGGGATTTAAGCGTTGTAACTAATAATTTCACTCACATGACGCCTCATTGCATATTTGTGGCTGGCCATAGTTTCCTAAGATGTCCACATCCCTGCCCATTTGCAACTTATAAATATCTCTTTTGACAGTATCGATGGTCATTTCTTACCTAGATTTACAGGGTACCTTATTCTGTAGATTGGCCCTGGATCACAATTGGATTATTCCGTAGATTGGCCCTGGATCATAATTGGATAACTTGACCCTCCTGGGTAATGATGCAATTCAGTTTTCAAAGTGGGGATTTGAGTGCTATTTTGCAAAAAACGAAGAGATTGAAGAGTGAAATAATGAGCTACCTCGTTGTTAACCCCGAGAACAATAGATCCACCATCCACATCTTCAAAATATTCGTGAATGGAGCCAAGAGCATTAATGTCTCCTTTGATGTCATTTAATTGTTTCAGGACTATGTTGTATTGTGATTTACATTATATTGATGGTCATCAAACTTTATATAGTTACCTGCAATTACTAGGATATTTAGACACTTAGGAGTTAGTTAAGATCAACTTGTGTAATATATTCGTTAGGTAAAGTGTGTTTCTTTAGTATGCATTTGTAAATATTCTATTTCGATGGTTACGATATGTTCTAGACATAAAGTGATCCGACGGTTCAACTTCTCTTAGATCATACCTACCATTGATCCGTGGCTTAACACCCGATTGGTCCATGATCTCTATTTAAAGAGCATTGAGGGTCCTTGGCTAGTTGATCGATTATGAGAAGTTCATGTAACTTTCTTTCGTTTGCATAATAAATTACTCCAAGTAGCTATTTGGTTGAGGCCGTGGAATGTTTCCCTCTCGAGGGTTTTAACCACGTGACAAACATCGATGTATTGATCTGTGATTCATTTGTGTGAAGTGGTTGCTCTAGGTGTTTGGTATTTTGGGTGTACCCTGTGTACCCGAACATGGTATCAGAGCGTTTATGAAGAGTCGCTTCCGTTTGTAATCAAGATTTGGAACCAGTGTTGCCGAAAATTTGAAAGGGTTTCTGGTTCTATAATTTATATGCATTTGTGGCCTATGGGAGCTATTCCATTGCATCCAAAGCACCATGTCCATTAGAAAATTGTTTTTGTTTCATCGAAAAACTATTTCTGTTTGTTCCAGAAACATCCATTTTGACAAATCTGAAGGTATAATGTTACAGTGAGGGATTTGTTTTATTTATTTTTAAATCTCTCATATTTTATCAGTTTTATTATTAGATATTTATTGTTTTAGTCTTGGATTGTTGCCTTCCCTGTCTACGTATGCACTTTGCTGTGCACATTGCCTGATCGCGACGAATCAAAAACAGAAACAGAAAGTTTTTTTTTCTTGTCTTCTCGGCTACATATGCTCTTTGCCATGCACTTGGTGCGATCACGCCGAATAAAAAACAATGAGAAAATTTGAAAACGTAGACTTTCCGGGTAAGCTAACCAAGATCTAACTTTATAGTGTGGAATTTTTGTTTTGTGATTTGCAAGAAAAAAAAGGCAAGCAGGAAGAACGAGAGGGAAGAGTAAAAAAACAAAAGCCCCATTCCTCTTTCCATTCATTTACGTATCTTTTAAACTTAGATCACTTGGTCCAAAGTTGCTTTATTCCTTAATAGGTCTTGAGTTCAAGTCTTATTAAGCTACTTTTTAGTGCATACAATTTTTATTTTCAAGTTACTTTATTGTAAAAGTGCATTTCATTTAAATAAAATAAAATAAAAAGTGAGTCACTTAAGTCTTTTAATTGATTGCCGCACTATTTCAAGTAACATTATTGTAAAAGTGAACATCACTTAGTTTACAAAAGTGATTCACTTAAAAACAACTTTATTGTAAAGTGATTGTCAAAGGTTGATAATGGGAAGAGGGAGGTTCTTTTTTTAGTTGGTCAAGTTAATATATGCCATGTCACTATTGGGGACACTTTCAACATTTTCTTTGATTAAGCATAACTTTATCATTCGGAATCATTTTTTAGTGCCGTTTTTTTTAAAACAGCCTGATTTTTTGAGCTCCTTGCATCCATGCAGTTCGATTATTTTCTTTTACCCATTATTTTCAAGTATGGCTGCCCCTTGTGATATTATACTTACAAGTTATAACTATTTCTCATGGAAATCTCATCTGGAGGATGTTCTATGAAGTAGGTGACTTTTCAGAATTACCTTAGGGAAAGAAACAGAACCCACTAATGATGATAAGAAAATTAAATTGGCAAATAGATGTGATGAAGCTTGTGGATTTATTGGGATGTCAATCTCTACTGATTTGTGATTCCACATATCTAGAATTGATGAACCTAATAAATATTGGGAAAATTTGGAATCTATGTTTGGTAAACACAATGAAATTCGATCTCATCAACTTGAGAATGAGTTGATTTCTTTGAATCCAAGTGATTTTTCATGCATTCAAGGCTATTTATCTAAGTATAAAACTCTTAGACCCTTATGTAAAGAATGCAAGATTAAGAAAGAAGATAAACAATGTATATCATATTCTTTCCAAATTTGGACCTGCATATTCTATTTTTGTATCTACATTTTACTCCATGAAAGAATCCTTGACTCCAGCTAGCTATCAAGAGGCTAGTCTTGAATCTTTTTGTGATTTCTTAATTAGAGAGTAATATAAGCTCATTCATCTTGGAATAATTAACAATGTAGATACATTTGGAAAAGCTTTATTGTACCAAAAGAAAGAAAGTCCAAGCCTCCCAAGAAACATAATTTTTGCAATAATAAGCCAAACATGGGTCCCATACCCTCTCAGTCAACTCTTTCTTTACAAAATGACAAATTATCCAAGCCAAAAGGAAAGAAGACTGAGTGCCATTACAATTTTTTTGGGAAATATAATCATAATGAATCTAAGTGTTTCAAGAAGATGGCAGCCTTGGAAGCAGCAATCAAGAAGCACCACATCAGCCTAGATTCGTCTTCAGAATCTACCTCTCATGGACATGCACTTTGTGCTTCTAGTTACTCTTATACTGCATCTTCTTCTTCTACTTCAAATGAATGGCTCATTAATTCTGTAGCATCTTATCATATGGCTAAGGATCAAGCCCTATTTTCTACTATGCATGGATGTAAGAACAAACAAATATTTGTTGGTGATGATAGATCTCTAAGTGTTGTAGGATCTGAAACAGTTCTAGTACAAAATGGTCATTTTAGTGATGTACTATGTGTTCCAAAAATATTCCACAATTTGTTGTTAGTCTATCAAATTACTCATTTGGGTGAAGGTAAAACTGTGACGTTTACACTTCACCAAGTTGTAATCAAGGATTTTAAAAATCCTCAAAATGTCCTTGCTACTGGAACTGTTGATGATATTACCAGGTTGTACAAATTTAACAACTTTGGGTCATCACCTTTTCCTTTAGTTTTTGTTTCTCATAGTCATAACTTGAGCAAACTTTGGCATGAGCGATTTGGTCACTTAAATTATTGTTGTTATGGAGAGAAATTCCTATGGCTTGGGGTACCACAACAAACAGTTTGACTCCAGAAATCAATCATTTCCAATATGCAAGAGAAACCAAATATCTAACACTAAAGGATCTTATTCTGGACAGTTGAAGTAGATCTCCGTTGAGCTTTCCAAATTCAGCTTGAATTGATGAATCACTTCCTCAACAATAAGTAAACAAGACAAGCATACTATATATATGGGTGTTATATCTACTCTAGCATATATAATCAACAACGTATAAGCATTTGAAAGCATCCATGGATAAAATATTCAATCAAACATACATTATTGGACAAGAAAATATATTTCTATCAATATAAAATTAGAGATTACAATGAATACAACCTCTGTTGGCATGTCTGCGAATCGAAGAAACTGAATCCCCCACTTGGTCCTCCACCACCTCAATCCTCTATCTCTCGATAGCAAGCTCACAAGCAAAAGGCAAGCCTGGGAAGAACACTAAAGTGCTCCAAGGGACAAAGGGATGCATACTTAAGTACAAGTTTCGGCAACAATGGACTATAGTTTCTTTGCTCTCAATTCTCTTATGCCTTGAATGTATCCAAAGGGTTCCTTATATAGCTTTTCGATGGGGTAATGAAAGGTTGAATCCAAGCAATCTCAAGGCATATGGAAGGCCATGAGACAAGTGAGTTAGATCCATGTCAAATAAAACTACAAAAGTATTTGGATTTTTGTACACATCCTGATGTATGCGGTTTTAGAGATCAAACCTGAGTATATATGTGATAAAGGGTTTAAAAGTCGCGTATATCAATTTTCACATATTTTTAGGGATGGTATAGGAAACATCAAAGGATAAAAAATAGTCCAAGGGGTTTAAGGAGTTTGCAAAGGGATAGGGGAAGGCCATACAATTGTTATGCACCTGGTGTGGTAAAATTCGCTATAACAGATGCCCCCTAATGTGTGAGGTCAGAGGGGTCATACGATGGTCGAAATACATTATAAGTCCATCCCAGAAGTGGAGTGATGAAGAATCCCAAATGGAAGACCAGCCACCGAATCAACATAGTACAATGATACAAATCTGCATATAACTGCAAACACATATAGCAGTCCCAGATACCTAAGAGTACAATGGCCATGAATAGGCATGATACAAAATATGACATAAGTGGTCATCGCCACGTACAATATATATAGATCAGAATCTCCATGATGAAGATATACAAAGGATCATGATCTCCATGAAACTTGAAGATATATAACACATCAAGATCTCCATAATGGCTTAAAATGTCTGACACACACTGAAATCAAGTCACGAGAGTTAAAATCTCATGAGCACTAGCATGATTAAGGAGGTAACATATAAGAGATGCCATCAATATAGAAGATATTCTACACAAACCGCTATGAGTACAAGTCCTACTATGTGAATAGAGGTGTCGAGGTCGAACATAGTAGTCCATCGTCTGATTATTGGTCATTGATGTATACCATTAACAGACGCGAGATCACCAAATGATAATGATAATGGGAATCAAGGTACTAGAGTGCAAACTAACAAGTGTGAATAGGTGTGTTGAGGTCAAACACTTGAGAGAATCCATCGATCAGGGGACATTCATGTATTCCCAAAAACTGTCGATGGCGAGAGAACCTACCACTAATGACTGCAAGTCTCAAGGCACTCAAAAATGACTCTAGATTTCAATCCCATAATAAATGACCTGAAGTCAACGGGATGAAATCCATTGGAAGGAGGGCATTAAGGCATCCCCCATCATCCAACACGAGGTACTCAACAAAACTGTATAATGTGGAAGGACTCGATCATAAGGTGCAAGAACCAGTAACGGTACCGCGAATGGCCGACATGCAAAGTCAAGATAACTAAGGAATGACCGACTCATATTTCAACTTCCTTCGAACAAGAGCATAATGATGAATGGTGACTGAATAAAGACAACATAGACTTGATATACAAAACTGAGACATCTCTGCGACACAGGAGGCATCGACAGAGGCTCCATGGGGACTAGAAGCTTAACCAGTCAGTGGAGATAAACTCAGATAAATGAGTACAGCTCCTAAAGTCAAAATATAAACCCAACCAGCGGATGTGATATACAGTGCTCTGTTCAAATGAGAAACAAATCGACAGCTGCCAAAGATAACATCTTTCCGTATCTGGATTTTTGGTTTTTAAATTTTTTTTGGAGTTTTTTAAATATTTAGAAAGATTGAAAAAAAATAAAACTGATTTATAGTTACAGACTAGGAGGAAACGAGTGTCATAATGGGAAAACAAACTAGTTCCAAGCAGTGGAACATACCTATGCTCAATGAAAGGATACATGTGTAGGATAGCGACACTCGGGGAAAAGTCCCCTCCTAGTAAAAATAGGGAATCAAGCTGCAAAGGATATATAAAATGGCTCTACATGTCTAGACATGAGACAAGCTCGGACAATATGGCTGAAACTCAATATCAGGAAAGTCGACATAAGGCTCAATAAGATAGGAAAAGCTCATGATAATGCAATTACAACTTGACATAAGGGAGTCCTGAGGGAAATAGGCCAGCAAAAGATCAAGAGAATTATGAGGCTCTTGCGAAATGTCATGGCAATACTATGCAATGGACTCCCACACCCTAAGAGACAAAATGTCAGCATGGGCACCAAATGCAAATAAGGTTCTAAATAGGGTACCCATGTAAGGTCAAGCTCTACCATTCACATAATGCCACTTCTAAAACAACAAGAAGGTTTTGTGACATAATAGAATGGGTTTGTACCTAAGATTATAATGAAATGGTCATAAGGTCATGCACAATGCAATCAGAGGTGATCCTAACCTATATGCCAGTTTAAACATCATACCTATAACGGGCATGAAGGGGTCAAAGCAACGATCGAAACGGTGCTCAAAATGGTCTTCTACATCATAAATTAGTCCAAAAACGATCCAAACTATAGGAAATGGGGTAAAAATTTTCAAAAATTTGAAAATTTTCTATAAATAGTAAAAAATTCAAAACATTATATAACATTTGAAATTTTTACCCAATTGAGCTCATAACTTCAACAACGAATTCCAAGAGATCCAGCTGACGGAATCTACTACTGTTTTTCCAGGTACTTACCCATGCTCTACTCTTTCATTTTGATGCAAATTTTATCAATTTCCATGGTGTATTTAGGATTCTAGGCCCATATTAAATGCACGCCTCGGCCCACACGAAAATCAATGGTTTTTCCATCTATAGCGCTGGATATACATGGAAAATGCCCTCAAAGTCACGCACATACGAGACTGTTTAGCAAACAGTCACGTATGCGGCCGCACTCAATGATTTTTAAGTATTCTATTGGATCAAACTCACATTTTATGTGCAGGATAGTTCTAGAATGGAGAGAACGTGAGCACGGTGACGTTGAAGGGGCAGTAGGGGAAGATCTAATGGCTCAACAAGCTTTGCGGTCATGTGAGCACATTTTGGATATTTATAAAAACTTTTATGATGATCGATTTATTTATTTACATGTATAAAAATTTATGTTTGTGATGAGCTTATTGTGTATGAAACAAATGCCAATCTAACACATAGTTAGCATATGAGTCAACAACTTGATTATTAATTCTTGGAACATGTATGTATGTTATATTATCAAATTGTTGCTCTAACAATCTCACATGTAAGAATCTTCTTAACAATGTTGGATCTCTAACATGGTACAAACCATTAAGCTATGACACTACTAACTCCGAATCAAGTCGTACCTCAAGAGAGAGAACACCATGTGAAATGGAATCTTGTAGAAGCTCAATAACGTCACTATACTTAGCAACATTGTTTGAAGAGGGCCGTAAACATACACCTCCTGAAGACAATACATGACCCATAGGAGTATAAATCACCCAAGCAGCAGAAGTTGAGTGTTGAGTGTGACGGCTTGCACAATCCGCGGATCCTATGAAGGTGGAAGATTCCATTGACAAACCTGATCACCATATGGAAAATACCTACCTATGCAAAACTATACAATAATATACAATAGCTAGCCTTGGCTGAAAATCATTCATAGTACTTTTTGAGATAGAGCCCATTTCTAGGCTCTGCCAAGGTCGTTCTCTCATAATCCACTAAATCATAAGCACCCTTCTCTAACACACGTTTAACGACGTAAGGACCACGCCGCACGGGGTTAAACTTTCCTGCCCCCAAGGGTTCTTTCGGTTTATCCCACAAAAGGACCAAGTCTCCCTCACTAAACCTCCTTGGATGGACAGACTTATCATACTGGACCTTAACGCGATGCTTATTTAATTCTAGAGCCACCAAGGCATCTCGGTGCTGCTCATCAAGTTTCTCTAGGTGGACCAAATGCTCCTCCAATGGGGAAGTGTCTGGTATGGTAAGAGCTCTATGGCTAGCTTCAACGAAGGAATCTTGCATTCAACCGGCAAGACTGACTCCACTCCATGTACAAGCTGATATGGATAAAAACCTGTGGCAGTCTTAACACTGGTTCTATCAGCCCACAAAGCAGGATATAACATAATTGGCCAATTAGTCATGCTTTATGCGATGGTTTGTTGGACAATGGATTTGAGTGATTTGTTCACTACTTCTACCTGTCCATTCGCTTGAGGGAAATAAGAGGAGGAATGCTCCTGCTTATATCCTAACTTCGATTCCAACTCTTCCATAATACGATTATGAAAGTGTGAGCCATGGTCGGTGACAAGCTCCTTTGGAATACCGAACCGAGTAATAATCTGGTTGAAGACAAAGTGCACGGCTGTCTCACCATCGGATTTAATTGTAGGCATGGCCTAGCCCATTTTGTGAAGTAGTCAACAACCACTATGATATGATGATGCTCCCCAGCTGAAGCTAGGTTGCAATCCATAAAATCAAGCCCCCACTTAGTGAAGGGACCGACGGTGATGATGGGATGTAACGAGGCAAGTTGTGAGTGCATATTTCATGAAAACACTTGGCAAGGGTGGCACTTCTTGACCGCATCTACACAATATTTAAATATCGACGGCTAGAAATAACCCGATCTCAAGATTTTTTGGGCTGTAGAAAGCCCAGATAGATGACCACCACACACCCCTCTGTGAAAATCATTCAACACAAGCTCAGCCTCCTCATGAGTTAGACAATGAAATAAAATGGAATCTACCCCACGACGGTACAAGGTATTATCCACTATGAGGTAATTCTTGGATACGTGATGTAATCATCGTCGTTCATCCCGTGAGAGGTGAGTGGGGACCTTCAATGTTTGTAAATATATAATAATATTCCCAAACCATGGGTCCAAAGTTGATATTAAGAAGATGTGCTCATCAATAAACATATATTCACAAACCATCTCCTCGGCTTCACTTGGGAAATCCGATATAAGCTCTGCAAAAATTAACGATTTCTTCAATTATGCTGAAACAAAATCAAGGTTGAATTCTTGCAAGATGACAATCCATTTATTATACTTTCCCCCAATCATCCTTTAAGTGAGGACGAATTGAAACAGATTGATATGGGATACAACCAAGGTCTACCGAAGGAGAATATAATGTCTCAACCATTGAACCACATTTACAGTAGCTAGTATATGACATGCTCTTGGAGCTCCTCATCCTATTGAACCAAAACCATACCAATCGTCTCCATGGACATGGCCACATAAAGTAGAAAATCACGGCTATAGTCTGGGGGACTAATTATCAAGGCCGATGCTAGGGCTCGCTTAAGCACATAAAAGGACTTCTAGGCTCGCTCATCCCAACAAAAGGTGGCATCCTTTTTCAATTGACACATAAATCCTTTAGTCAAATTGGAAAAGTTGACAATGAATCTCTGTAAGAAGTTTGCCATGCATTGAAAACATTAAAGATGTCTGATGTTCCTCGGGAGAGACAACTGAGGTATTGCCTCAACCTTTAAAGGGTTGACTCTTATACCCTCCTTGGAAACAATGAACCCTAATAAGTGACCAGACTTCATGCAAAAGATGCACTCGTGAGGATTTAACCTGACCAAATAATGGCGGCACCTTCTGAATACTAATCTCAAATGATAGGAATGACACATTCTCATACAAGAATGAGCAGCAAGGTCATCAAAAAATACTTCGATAATCGATTCGAGATCATGGAAGATCAAGGTCATAGCCCGCTGAAAAGTGGCTTTGGAGTTCTTAAGGCCAAAAGGCATTTTTCGATATGCAAAGGTTCCCCAAGGAAAAATAAATGTAGTCTTATGTTGGTCCTCAGATTTAATTTGTATCTGATTGTATCTAGAAAATATCTCCATAAAAGAAAATTCCTTGCTAACCACACACACATCCAAGATTTGATCTATAAATGGTGTGGAGAAATTATCTTTAGGACAGGCACAATTCAAGTCGCGGAAATCAGTGCATATATGGATCACTCCCTGCTTCTTATCTACCCAAACAGGATTTGAAACCCACTTCATCAAGGGAACGGGATAGATTAATCAACAGTTTCTTTATCTTTGCCTTAATCGCGGGTGTTTTCTTAGGATTCACTATAGTCAAGTGTTGTTGAACAGGCTTAGCATTGGGATAAGTTTTAATCTCATGTTCAACAATGCGAGAGTCGATACCTGGCATTTCATCGTAAGACCAAGGAAATATATCACGAAATGCTTTAAACAGATCAGTGTATTCTTGAATCTCAGCATGGGAACATTCTACCCCAATATAGACATTCTCAATCCTGCCAAGATCGTGAAAGATATTGATAAGAATGGTAGGAGATATATTCTCCATGTTCCCATCAGCCATCGGACTAGGAGAGATTAATGGAACCATGGGACTACCAATTCTCTCACTAAGAACCTCCCTAAAGTCCTAATGCTCCAAGCGGTCAAGCTTAGGAAGAAAATAATATCTATGATGCAACTCTTCCCAAGGTGGTTCAACCCCTGACATGGCCTCAATAATCACTTCGTCTGAAGGAAAAACACTATCAAGGCAGTCATGCACGTGAGAAGACTGAACTGCCCATTCAGGAAACACATATGGGTCCTCCTCCTCTGTCCGTGAAGAGGAAGGACTAGTCTCTGCAACGCATCTAATATTAGATTGATAAGCTACCATAGTTGCAAGAAATGGAACGTACATCACGATGGGATTACTCGAATGATTCGGTGTGGGAAGAATCCATGGATCTTCCATATGACTCATGTGAAAAGACACCGATCTCACAGATGTCAAAGCCTCACCAGAACTAGACCCTATCATAAGGGCAGGTGCATGACAACTAAAGCTTCCCATAAGGGATGGATACATGCCCACACCCACATTCCCAGTTGCCGGCTGAGAGTGCTCTACAATCGGGATCGAAGCTCTTGAAGATGCGGTAATCGATGAATTCTTGAATGACGTTTGATCAATCATAACTATATTCCCATAAATGGAAAGCATATAACATGAAATAGAGAAGAAGCTACGGTTTGCATACTGTACATCCAATTCCTACCCAGTAATAGATTATAGTCAAAGGGCGCATCAACTACCTCAAACTCTATCGCAACAGTCTTTCCTCCCAAATGGACCTTAAGGGAAAAAAGGATTTGTGCGGCCTAAATGATCTCCCATCAAATGTGGTCAACATGGTACTGGATTTAGACAACTCAAGGGAACCTAAACCCTTCCAACACGATAAAGACATCACAGAAGCAGTAGTGCCTTCGTCAATCACAATGCGCTTGACAGTCATGTTAAGACATTCTACATGAATAAAAAAAGACACATAGTAAGGCAAGCGAGGCTGAAGTCCTGCGGTTTCAAATTTAATCACATAGAAATAATTATCATCATTCACACCAAGGGTAGAAACCAAAGTCTTCCTTTGCGAAGGACAACTCTGAAGTACTTCTAGTGCAGACATCGCACAAGGAGTGTGGCCCAAATCCTCGACAACATAATAGTTCTCGGTGGCTCAGGCATTAAGATTGTACCTCAAACACTTAAGGACTCCCTTAGGAACGTGAGGTGCAACTTCAGGTTTATCCACAGGTTTTTCAATATGCAAATGAGTCCTTGGTGGATCAGTTTCCTTTCTTGGGTTGGGTTGTGATGAACCATAGTCCTTCGCATGGGTCACAACCTTCGTAGCACACACCATGTTGATGCAACCATGAACACTAGCCTCCAGCGGATATTGATCACCACCAGACTAATCATGGGTTCTCGAGTTCATGTTTTGATTGTGAGGTAAGGGGTTGGTCAGCATAGCTAGGCCTTGTGCTAAGAATCTCGAGGCTTTATCGATACACAGGCATAAGTAAGTGAGGCGATCCTCCTTACTTAACTTGCATGAAAATTTATCCTTACATTTATATTGCTTGTCCCCCCCAACATTATGGGTGTTCTTGTCATTAGTATTAGCATTTTCATTTCTATTCCCACCCTTACGATTTTTCTTACCCTTCTTTTTATTCGTTCTGGGTTGTTGGTTACACTTCTAGTCCGACGATTGCACCAAAAGCACACTTGCTATTGGGGTGGGTTGGGACGAAGTTGTGGCTTGTCCCGAAGTGGATTGGTTGATTGACAATTGACTGACCTATTTCACAACCGAATCCACAGGTTTAGCACTCACACAACCAACAATGCCATTGACATGTGGTCCAGGTTTAACTTTGGGGTCGAAACTGGAATGCAGAGCATTGGGAATGATCTCATATAACAAACCAGATTTAGCATAAATCAAATCCAGTTCCTGTGCCCTAAAAATGGCTTGTTCCTCATTTTTCACTCCGAATGTAGAAACATCCTTCGCTATATAAGGCAATAATGACTTAAGGAACCATTCGAGGAGGAATTCCAGTGATATGAAATCTTTAATCAACCTCTTCCATCTACACCACTCTTGGATATGGTCCAAGATATGTGTGATTTTATCCTGCCGAAATGTCGACAAGAGTTCTGTACCAACGTCATAACGCACTAGTAGCTGGAAGTGGTTAAGAAAATTCATCGCTAGGTCATTGAACAAAGCGAATGCCCCCCTAGGTAACTCTATATACCATTTTGCGGCAGGACCTGTAAGGGTGTGTTGAAACAACCTTAAATGGATTGAATCCTCATGTAAGGAATTCGAAAAGCACCATAGGTGAAACATTGTAACATGTTCACTCGGATCCTGTCCAGGTTTTCCCTCAAATTTGGGTATGTCCGAGGGAAGATTAGTAGGGAAATCCGGCCAAGTCGGGTCATGAGATACATGATTGTTCATCAATCTCGACAAGTCAGGAAGATTTGGCATTGTGAGGAAAGGGAACCTAGGATGAGAAGGTCAGTGCACCGCTCCCTAATAGTTTTGATTCACATAGGTCTGATTATTGTAACCACCATGGCATGGACCATAGTGTCCTCCTCCCGTTTGACCCATGTAGGGTGGCATGGAAGCACCATAATATATGTACCTTGACTATGCATGGATACAAAGCCATAATTAGGAGAGTAAGCGGGTTGTTGATACTCGTACCCATAAGGTCAATAACCCTGTCCATACTGCGTCCCATAATAAGGTCCGTAAAACATCCCATGAGATGTCCCATGAGACAATATGTAAGTAGGAATATATGCTCCAGAAGTAGGAATATACACTTTGAAAGTAGGAATATATGCTTCAGAAGTAGTAACATGACCTCAAGAAGTATGAACACAACCTCCCGAAACAATGGGCGGTACTTGAACCTGAGACACAACTGGTCGAGTAACAGCAGTACGGACATGACTCGTAGCAACATTCCGGCCTGAAGGACCACGTGAATGAGGTGGAGGAACAACATTCGAAGAACAAGGAACCAAGAATGAAGGGATCTGTGAAATTATGTACATGGTGTTCCCTATAGTCACTTGTCTTGGATCTGGTATCCTAATAGAATCACTAACCGTAGGCCTAGCAAGAATATCTGATGTAGCTTCCACCACCGGGATGGAAGGTGCAATGTGACTCGTGCTCCCAAACCTTTCCACATGGTAAGGAATAGGAGTTCCCCCAGGCGTAGTTTTAGGCTCAAACTTCGACTCAACATGAAATGGAAAATCATGTGTGGGTATACTAGACATACCATAACTACCATAACTAGTGCTCGCAGGCTCTTAATAAGTCTTGTCTTTCGGCATGCCATACCAGCGATGCGTCATTGGGTGATCAACACTAGAGTAAGTAAATCTATCATGAAAAGTGCCTATCTTAGAAATTACAGGACCTAACTCAGTCAAATCAGGTGAAGGATCATAGTTAGGAGTAAACTCCCCATCTTCCACTTGAATGGGAGAGGGTGGCTCAGGAATACCTTCTTCATGGTCTCCCATCGTGTGTGAATCAATGTACGAAGTAGTCCACCTAAATCGTCTATTTCTCTCTCCAAAAGGAGAGGGATATGTAGAAGGCGGAAGTCCTGCTAACCGACGAGAACAATGAGGAGCTGCACCCGAATCCATAATGACTCAAAAAATGTAAAAGACTCTCTAATTATACAAACCCTAGGCAAGCTAACGTGCACAGAGAAAACACCAATAAAATCTAAAGCCAAACATAAGCAATCAAGGGTAAGATAAATGAGCTCCCGAATGAAGCAGGTATGTATCTCCTAGGAGAGGCTTGAGACTCGCATACAAAACAAGCATATTTATGTAACCAATTACTATGGCCCTCAGCTTCAATGCATAAAGCAACTGTGCTGTCCGAACCCAACCTAGCTGGGACACCCGCAGAATAACCACTGCAAAGTACCCCCTCGATATCCTAGGTAAGGAAACTAAGGTCACCTCAATATAATCAATGCTCAGGCGGATAGGCGTAGGCGGGATTGACTGTATGGGTAGGGTAACAAAGCCTGAAACTCTTGAAAGAGCCCCCAGATATGAATACAATCTTGGAAATATCTCTGGTGCTACTTAGTTATGACTAGGGGTCATCCCAATCAATAACTACTCACACTGCCTCGTGCTTAACTCTATTTTGAGAGGAGGATCCTTAGAAACACTAATTATACCAAGGAATTTCACACTCTCACCTAGACAGACACATACATGTTGTTGTTTAGTGGTCTTGGAGAATTCACCCACAATGAACTATTCTAAGACCCTAAAACCTAATCTTTTTGGTGAACCCTATCAAATAATATAGTGTAGTTGATTTTAATTAAGTGTTGATTTTAATTGGATTTATTACTCAAAAAAGGTAGATGACCATGCAACCAATGGTGTTATGACACAACATGAAGCAAAATGCACACCTAACAATCAATGCAAATGCATTGTGTCCATGAAAAATAGGGTGTGCTAGTACGTGAAATGAAAAATTTTCTTCAAATGACAAATGCAAGCTTTCCTATATGAAATCTTGACTAATACTTCAAAGCAAATCTAGTGCAAGTACTATGCAAAATGCAAAATGCAATGCATAATGATAATCAAATATTTTTGGATTTTTTGAAATAAAAATGAGATACTAAAGAAAAAGAATGATTCTACAACCCTCAGACTCGGCAAGCACACTCAAATAGCACTCACACAAAGTACTAAGGTAAAATAAATCTAATGCACTAATCCCAAAACAAAAAATTGGAAAATGCAATGACAAGAACATTCTTTAAAAAAAAAGAAATTTTACCTTAAAAATAAACATCTCTAGTCAGAAACATAGGTGTATAAAGACTCTAGCATTATCAAAGGAGAATCAACAATCATCAAAATTCACCCAGCAATAATCAATCTTCCTCAAGAAGGAAAAACTAAGGGCATATGTGACTGTTCGCAGTAAACCCGCATGTGTACACGGATATAGAAGTCAAAACCGCATATATATGCGACTGTGAGTTCAAAACTCGCGTACATGAAGAAAGGTGCATAAAAAATAAAGGCAAATAGACAAGCCGAGACAAAATTCACACCAATCATACACTACCAAGCTAACATAACCCCAGACCTGACATAGAAACAGAGAAAAAAGAGCGATTCAAAGTCATTGAATGCCGATAGAAAACCCCCAAAGGACAACTACTAGGAACTCCCCAACGGAGTCGTCAATTCTGTTATGGAGAGAAATTCCTATGGATTAGGGTCCCAGAACAGATAGCTTGACTCCAGAAATCAATCCTTTCTAATATAGAAGAGAAACCAAATATATAACAGTAGAGGATCAAAACTCGTACCTTATTCCGGACGGTTGAAGTAGATCCTCGTTGAGCTTTCCACTTCATCTTGAATTGATGAATCACTTCCTCGACAATAAGTAAACAAGACAAGCATACTATATATATGGGTGTTAGATCTACGCTAGCATATATAATCAACAACGTGTAATAATTTGAAAGCATCCATGGATAAAATATTCATTCAAACATACATTATTGGACAAGAAAAGATATTTCTATTAATATAAAATCAGAGATTACAATGAATACAACCTCTATCAGCACGTCTGCGAATCAGAGAAACTGAATCCCCCACTTGGGCCTCCACCACCTCAATCCTCCATCTCTTGATAGCAATCTCACAAGAAAAAGGAAAGCTTGGGAAGAACACTAAAGTGGTCCAAGCAACAAAGGGATGCATACTCAAGCACATGTTTTGGGAACAATGGACTATAGTTTCTTTGCTCTCAGTTTTCTTATGCCTTCAATGTATCCAAATGGTTCCTTATATATATTTTCAATGGGGTAATGAAAGATCGAATCCAAGCGATCTCAAGGCATATGGAAGGCTAGGAGACAAGTGAGTCGGATCCATGTCAAGGAAAACTCCAAAAGGATTTGGATTTTTGTACACATCCCAATCTACGTGGTTTTATAGATGAAACCCACGTATATACACGATGAAGAGTTTAAAATTCGCATATATCAATTTTCACATGTTTTTAGGGATGGTCTAAGAAACATCAAAGGACAAAAAATGGTCCAAGGGGTTTAAGGAGTCTGCAGAGGGACAGGGGAAGGCCATACAAGTGTGATTCAACTGGTATCGTAAAATATGCTATAACAATTGCTCGTTACAACAACTATGTAAAGAAAATATGGTGATTGGTCTTCCGATGGTATCTTCCAAGGATGGTGTATGTTCCAGTTGTGTACTTGAAAAACATCATTACGGCAGTTTTGACAAACATGCCTCTTGGCATGCCTCGGTTCCCTTAGAGCTTGTGCACAGTGAACTGTGTGGTCCTCTTCAATATGCGTCCTTTTCTGGTTTCAAATATTTCTTAACTTTCATTGATGACTACTCCAGACGCACTTGGGTTTACTTCCTAAAACATAAGAGTGAAGTATTTAACATGTTCTTGGCCTACAGGGCCCTTATTGAAAAACAATCTGGTCATCAAATTATTAAGATCTAACGATGGAGGAGACTATGTTAACAAAAATTTAATTACTTTTTGCACTAAAAAAGGAATCCAAGAACAACACATTGTTCCATAGACACCACAACAAAATGGTGTAGCTGAATGGAAGAACCGCACTTTAAAATAAATGGCTAATTGTATGATCCAATCTAAGTGACTTGGTCTTCAATATTGAGCTGAGGCCATAAATTGTGGAAATTACATTGTTAATCGCACACCAACTAAAGTTTGAAAAGGTATAACACTAGAAGAATCATGGAGTAAATTTAAACCAAATGCAAGTCACTTCCGTGTGTTTGGTTGTGAAGCATGGGCTCACATTCCGAATGAAAAATGGAAAGCATTGCAACCTAAAAGTGAAAAGTGCTTATTTGTTGGATATTCAGAAGATGTAAAAGGTTGTAGACTTCCTCAGCCACATTCTCATGATATAATCATTAGAAGATATGTTAAATTTAATGAAAATCTGTTGGCTTGTGATCCTAACTTGGCGGGTGTGCCATCTTTGGCCTGTGAGCCTGATTCAGCGATTGTTCCTTCTTCTTCTTCCAACTTCCTTGACAGGTTTCCAACTCCAGTTTTTGATGATGACAGTGAGGATGAAAATCCACCCCCACCTGCTCATGTTCCTCTAGTTGCACCAGCACCAATGCTTACTTGATGGGTTCGTTCAACATGTGAAGCAGCTGGTTATCTTACTGGTAATCCTAGAGATCAATGTTGAACATGTTCTTAGTTTAAGTGAGATTCTTCTCTTTTGGCTCAATATTTTGAGAATCATGATCCAGAAACATTTGCAGAAGCTTTGGGAAATCTATATTGGGATGCAACTATGGATGAAGAATATCGTTCCTTAATGGAAAACGATACTTGGGATCTTGTTCCTCTTCCAAAAGAAAGAAAAAATGTCAGATGTAAATAGATCTACAGAATAAAGTATGCATCAGATGGAAGTGTTGAAATACTTAAGGCAAGGTTAGTTGCCAAAGTTTTTTCCTAATTTCAAGGGATTGACTACAATGAAAGTTTTTCCACTACCGCAAAAATGAACTCCATATGCCTTGTTCTTTCCCTTGCATCCTTACATACGTGGTAAGTCCATCAAATGGATGTCAAGTATTCGTTTTTACATGGTGATTTACATGAGGAAATTTTAGATGGAATAACCTCCTGGATATATTCAGGATAACTCTAGCCTTATCTGTCTCCTTAAGAAATCCTTATATGGCCTTAAGCAAGCTCCTAGAGCTTGGTATGCTAAAATGGATAGCTTTCTCCTTGACACTGGTTTTTCTAGATGACATTATGACCCCAATGTCTATACCAAGAAAGTAGGAAACCATCTCATCATACTTTTTCTTTATGTTGACAATCTTATCGTTACTGGTAGTTACCCTAAACTTTTAACCCATGTGAAATCCAGTCTTAAGCAAAATTTTGAAATGTTAGATTTAGGATATTAGCATTATTTTCTTGGTCTCCAAGTCTTGCAAACCAAAGAAGGAATCTTTCTTTCCCAATATAAGTATGCTTGTGACCTTCTTCGTCATTTTCACATGGAAGATTGTAAACCAGCCCCCTCTTTGATCTATGTTAGGAGTTCAAGAATGTGTCATTAAGGAGGGATAGGCTCTAATTCCTCCTTCCTTCTCCTAATAGTGTCACTTTTGTAAATCCTTCAATATTTTCCCAAGTTGCTCCTAAGGGGGAATGTTAGGATATTTAGACACTTAGGAGTTAGTTAAGATCAACTTGTGTAATATATCCATTAGGTAAAGTGTGTTTCTTTAGTATGCATTTGTAAATATTCTAATTCGACAGTCACGGTATGTTCTAAACATAAAGTGATCCAATGGTTCAACTTCTCTTAGATCATACCTAGAATTGATCTATGGATTAACACTCGATTGGTCCATGATGTCTATTTAAAGATCATGGAGTCCTTGGCTAGTTGATCGATTATGAGAAGCTCATGTAACTTTATTTCTTTTGCATAATAAATTGCTCCAAGTAGCTATTTGCCTGGGGCCATGGACTGTTTCCCTCTCGAGGGTTTTAACCACGTGACAAACATAGATGTATTGATCTGTGAATCATTTATGTGAAGTGGTTTCTCTAGGTGTTCGGTCTTTTGGGAGTACCTTGTGTACCCAAACAACAATGTTTATCAAGTTGAAAAACTGGTTGATGTTGACAAATGACATCTCAAATGGATCGCATCAGGCTAATTGGTTGAAAACTAAATCCGTAAGAAATGTTTAACAAGTTGTTTGGTAACTTCTATGCTTCATATAGTATGGTTTTTCTATAAAAAATGAACAATAACCATTGAAATTTTTTGTGAAGTGTTAATGGCAAACAGAAAATGATAAGAACATTTTTTCTTGGAAGGCGATATTGAATAGTCCATATATGTTTGCCGAAACTTAATGAGTAAATACCAATATAATGATGATGCTCTAGGATGCGAAATATTTGCTTCCACATCTTATTTATGTGTTTTAGTAAATAAATTTGAAAGAAAACCTTTTTTTTCAATTTATTATGTCCATGAAAACTTCAGGTATCCTTCTATTGTGATCCTTCAAAGTTCCTTAGGGAAAATATTCGTCATTCTTCCAATTTGTTTAGGGGAAACTTCAGTCATGATTCCTATTACCTGATTTTTATTTGCGTAAATATGTGTCTGAACTTCTTCAGAGGAAATATTCCTACAAGAAGGATTGCTTGATGTACGTTTGGATTCATTTGTATTGGTAAAGAAAGTATAGTAGCAAATAATCCATACATGGCGAATTGACTCTTTAAGACAAAAACCATCACGTCCCCAACCCTTACTCGATGGAGAGGACGTGACTAACATCTATCAACCCAGTCAATCTAAGCCACATGAACATATATATGTAAAAATCCATTGAATATAAAACATTCATAAGTATAAACAGATGCATAATGCAATATACAGTGGAAGAAAATCCATTCATCCAATACATTATATTCAAGCATTTAACATGTTCATAGTAATTCAGAAAACAATTACAGTTGCGCAAAATAAAATATAAGAGAATACTTATCTTTGAAAGAATCTTGTCCCGTAACCAGCTATGTCGCTGCAACGTTCCACCCAACCATAGGCCAGTGTGCTCTTTAATCTCTCAACAACAATGCCACCCCCGGGTAGAGCATGATTTTCCCCAAGGAATAAGGAACACTAGAATACTTTCCCCATAGCCAAGGATACAATAAAATTCAGTCAAGCCAACATAATTGGGTTTATCAGACTTAGAAATGAAGTGATTTAAACTTATCCAAATTCACATGAAACACAACCAAGCCAACATATGGGTTTATCAGGCTACCAGCCAATCCATCCTTCCAATTGGGTTTATCAGGCTTCCAAGGAGGTGGGAATACTGACTACTAAGCTAGTGAGCTCATCTCCATAGCTATCAACACCCACACCGGATCTAGACTGACTTCTAAAAAATTACACACCTAACAAAAGGAAGCATTCCCTTCTCTACTACACAGTCCCTCAGGCCATGCCTTCCCTTCCAGTTCTATTCAGGGCATGCAAAGAATAAAAACAACCTTCTGGATTGGTCTATGTGGTTCTTTCACACACTAGGTTTATCAAGTAAGTCTAGACTCCATTTCCCTTCCTTCAATCAATGTATATGCCAAAGAAAGGATGTGCACACAGTTATCTCAGTACCAAAATGAATAAAACGTGACAGATGTCAGGGATTACACACACACACACACAATAATCAAGAATTTATGAACATTGTGAGTGTTAGCTCGACTGCTGTAAAAAGACCAAAATGAAAACGTTTGCTGGTTATTCAAATCGAAGACACAATTTGGATTCTGGGAAACCGGGTTCAGGAAAACGACTAGCAGACTAGAGAAAACTTGAAAATAAACAAATCCACATAGGAAAACCCAAAACGTGAAGGATCCAAATCGCCGAATAGGAGAAAACAATCGTGAAGAGTTCATACCTAGATTAGTTTTGCTTTCTTTCCTCTATGTGAATGCCCAATTGGGTTTCCAAAAACGTTTTTCCATTCCAAATCATGAGGGAAGGGGAAACATTACCGCATGAGGGAAGAACGGATGTTTTCTTCAAAAAAATTTCAAAAATGTTTTTCAAGAAATGGTGTTTTTCCCATTTTGAATTTATCCCCACTCTTCAAATCCTCCAATCCCTTATCCTTAGTAAAAATCATGCCCCCATCTTATTTGGTTGCGTTGACATAGCTGGATGTAGGTTTTTAATTAAAAATTGAAAATTTAACACGATGTCTATATTTTTAATGTTTAGCTAGCATAAAAAAATACCATCGGCCCAACCTTAATTGCTGAAGCATAAATACTAAATCGATGGTGGGGATTTTTCCTAGATCCAAACCATGATTATTTACATCATTTATTAAAATGCAAACGGGGTCAAAACCAGGGTGTTACGAAAACCCATATAAAATGTTAAAAGAGCAATCTTGACAATAATTACACAATGAAATAATGTGGATAGTGAGCGTAGTGACGTCCCATTTCAGGAAGTCTTGGTCGGATTACTGCAAGCATATTTTTTTATAAACTGAACAATTTGTTATTTAAATTACAGTTCCGATCAAGCAATAGAAATAACAGTAAAAAATTATAAAAAAATGGGGATCCCCTAGAAATTCTAGAGATAAATTCCAGTATAGTTCCCCTATCAATTACCAGTTTGACAAACTATGGACAACATTTGTTGCCACGAACCAGTCCTTAGGACCAGGCTATATAACAAGCTCTGTAATATCATAAGGAAACTGCTAGTGTGACCAAAATTAGGGGTATTCTAACATCTTTATATTTTACTTGACAAAAAACACTAACCCTACAATATCAAAAGATAAAAAAGTGTAGAAAGACAAGCAAACGAAGTAAAGTTTCTCATATATTTAAAATATCCCGCAATTTAATAGGAAACAAAAGTAGTACATAGCTCAAAACTAAGCATACAAACTTGCACTTTCAAAGCAGATTACATAGATTCCTTCAAATTGAAGAATCTTCCGGCTCTGTAAAAATACAAACAATTATATATTTGGGTGAATAGCAAAGACTGCATAAATTCAACAACTTACAATCTTTTGTGTTATACTCAGATCAATTTTAGTTGGAAATGGCAGTCAAAAAGCTGATATACAAGCAAATGAAATGAAGGAAAAGAAAGGAATCACATTATAGTATATGTACTTAAATGTTTCCTAATAATGGTACATTAGAGTAATATAAACCTTAAAATTAACAAAATGGTAAATCGCCAATCAAGCGGTTGAATTCATGAATGAGAAACCTAAGAGATAGTAAATCGCTGCATTCTTGCTCTGTGGCCTTATCATGAATGATGGTAGATCAACGATAGATAAGATTAAATGGTAGATCAAAGCATAAGCAATACCTTAATTTTTATCATTGTTTTCAGAATTTTTGCTTCAGGTCAATTGATTCTTTGTTTTTAGAACGGTTCTCTTCAAACACACATGTAGGCAGATTTAGTGCATGAACTTCCTTCTCTTGTCCTTTTGCTTCACCTCAGATGCAGTGCAGCCACAATGATTTATAAATCCAATGGTTGTAACAAAGGTGCTTACCTTTCATTATGGACCTGGTTTACAGGCATACCCACAGATTGACAGATGGATGGTTTCATGCATGGATTTGTTTGCAAGTACACCACCCTAAATTTGACATCATAGCTGATTATTACTTCCTAGGGCTGTCAGTTGTCAAGATCGACGCATGAGTTGTTAGGATGTCATTTTAGGGTCGTCATTTTTCAAGAATTAATTCCTGAGTTAAAAGGGATGTCAGTTGTTAGGACAATAGCCAAAAGACAAATTTCACAATAAGAGGGTGAATTCAAAATGCTTAGGAAAATGATTTAATTTACTTGAAAAAACATAGCATAAATTATTGTAATTGATGGGAACGTTAGTAAAAAATAGATCAATTACATAATTCCCTGCACTAAGTATTGTATCTACCCTAAGCATGGATTAATTGAATGTAGTTGGGAGTTTGTTGGGCACTGATAAGTAGCCCATGCCATTAAGAAATAAGCATTTAAGTTGCACTTAAATGTTGTATAAATTGAATTAAAAAGTGTTGAATGTGGGTGTTGATTAAACACCATTATGAAGCATAAAGGTGTGTGAATGCAACAAAAGTAGTAAAAGAAAGAAGGGATTTGAAGTCCCTAGAGTAAGGTATCCAACCGACAATTTCCACCAAATCCAGCTGATGTCATTTAGTGACTATCTTAATTTGTCACCCTACTCCTTAACCGCCTCAAGAACATCAATCAATCCTCTTTGATCTTGCTATAGAACCTTTGTCATGTTCCCATTTTGACAGCACCATGAAGCAAATCGAACCCCATGGATCCTAGTGACAGATTGAATTAAATAATTAATGAGGGGTAAAGATGAGAAAATTAATTAATTAGGAGTGTGGATTTAAATTTATCCATAGTCACTACCCACTTGGAATAAATAATTATGGAGCATTTAATATTGTTGGTGCAATTAATATTTTTATTTGTTATGCTGAATAAATGGAGAAATTGGCCCACCAATTCGAATTAGTGGATAAGGTTGGAGGAATTACTTGGAGTAGAAGTCAAGTAAGCACTAGAGTCCAAAAGTGATGCCAAAAATGAGGAAAGAGGAATATTTTGGGAAAAGCAGCATAAATCTAGAAAGTATGATAAAACATGAAAAGAAGGAAAGTATGCAAAACATGAAAGTTCAGAAAAGAAGGAAAGTCAGAAAAAGAAGAAAAAGAAGGAATGCCAAAGCAAAACAAAGAAAATCAAGGAAAGTAAGTCCACTCATGGGTGACCTATTCTCATAGGTCACCAATCCAAGTAACTTGCTTATGAGGTCAACATTAATTCTATAAAATAAGTATTCCAACTCCCTTTCACATCTTTTGCTAGTTTGAGAAATTTTATGAATGCATTTGCACATTTGAGAATTGGGAGATGTGCCCCTAGTCAAGCATGGGAGATGTGCCCCAGCTTTCTGTGAGAGGGTAATGGAATTCAGCCATTTTCATATATTTTATTTGCAGTTCTTGTAGCTGATAAAGTTGAATTTGAAGATCAGAAAAATCATCATCCATTCTAGAGATCGAATCTCCAAGCTTCCTATGGATTTCTAGAGCTAGTTTTTGGTGTAGAAGAAGATATATTTTTACATGATAGTTTGAGAGGTATTTTGGCCTATTTATAATGTAATAAAAGATTACTAAATCTTATCAGGTTTAAATATAAAGTTCAGAATCATCATCACCAAGTTCATAGATCAAATCCTCCCTCCTTCTTTTATTCTACAACTAGTTTCCTATATGCAAGAGAAGAGATTCTTCCATCATCCTCTGAGATATATCTTGGCCTATTTCTGATGTAATAATAGAACATGTAATGTTATTATATCATTCATTTCAATACAAATTACAGAACTTTGTTATTTTCTCCAATTTATGCACCTTTCTAGATTTAGCTAGAATTTGAGTAGCTTTCAATGAATGATTCATAACTCAATGTCTAAAAGTCCAAACGAAGTCGTTCAAGTTCCTTTATTTATACAATATATCAAAAAACATTATCCAACCTATATTTCATAAATTCCACTGCATCTGGGTATTATTTGGGAGTCCAAAAGTCGAGCTAGCTGAGCAAAGGTGAATTGTCATTTTACTAGTTATGCTATAATACTTTCTCAGATCTCTTTGTAACTTTATGGAATGATATATTACTATTCCATGACTGTTATTAATGATATTTAACCTCTATAATATCAGAAACACCAATATCCATTCTCCATTTAATTACATCACCCATACTAGTCTGTATATGTTGAGTAACCCTTAATCTGCCTTGTGACTTTCCATACTCGTTTAAAATCTGAAAATACCTTTATATACATGTACGATAACTGTATTACCAATCCAGACCATTTCTCCAAATCCTCTGGTTGTGGATATGAGAAAAGTACTTCCTATTTTCACGGTTAGGTGACCCAGCAACATAGAAGTAGGTTTTTTGCGGAGCAAACTTTGAAACCTCAATGGTCCTTGATCTAAATGCTTTAGGGAATACATTATATTAGTACTATTATTTCCTTGATTGTTTCCCTCTTCCCTCTACCCCATGACCAAAAGTATCAGTCATTTTTTGCTTATCCACTTAGCCTCAAAAAGTCAACTGGTTGTTTGCAAGTTTTATTTTAAAACATTAAGCTAATTTGCAGAAAGTTAATACTTTGATATGAATATTAGATCGGGGATATTACAGTGGTATCAGATCACTTTCCTCCACTCCTGGAAAGAAGAATCTCTATTGACTAATTTTGTAGATCACCAATTCAAGTTGCAACATGATGGTCGTTTCAGTAGTTGAAGATGATGACTTTGATCAGTTTGTTAAAGAAGAAGAGGTGATCTATGTTAATGATGGTTCGTAAATGTCAAGAGATAATGATGGTTACTTTTATGACCATATGGAGTATGAAGAAAGTAATGTTATACTACCCATGGATAATCCTAAGAAGGATTTAGAAAATATGATAGATGCAATTAAAAACTTGTCCCACCACTACAAATAGTATCTTTCCTTGGGGGAAGTGATTTGTAAATCCATTCCTTTCAAAGATTATTTTATTGCAGATTTGGAATTGAGCCCAAGAATGTAGATGATTATTCTTTCAAGAGAAGCAAATCATCTATAGAGGAACCAAGTTGTTCCAACTATGGGAGTAAGGAATAATAAAGAGAATCCAAAAAGGAAGATGCAACAAAGACATATGTTGGTCCAAGCGTTATGATATTTTTTGGGTGTTCTGCTAGCAGATCTTACAAAAGTGCTAACATGAGTACTATTCCAAAGAGTAAAGTTTCATCAAATTGCTTGGAGAAGAAATATCTACTGACAAAACTTCCTTCGAATGAGAAGGTCATGAACCTTACAGAGGAAGAAACATGTAGTGCTTCTAATGGAAGTATTGACAAGGAAAAAGAAGAAGGGCATGTTGGTCTAAATATTTTGGATAGGAAATATGAAGAGGAGGATGAGGTCCCAAACCCATTATCAATCATGGAAAATGGACATGATTCACTTAGTTCTTCAAGTGATCAAGGAAAATAAAAGATCCATGAGGTGAAGTGCAAATCACCACAAGGTGGTTTCCTAAGAGGAGAAGTTGAAGAGGAATGCACTTCAAGCTTCTTGGTGGGTGATCTCTATATCATTACTCAATATGTTGGATTATGTATGGCTGAAGATACATATTTTGGATCAAATCCAAAATATGATTACAAACCAGATTTAGAGCCACCTCAGGAGCCACATACGGAAGAAGAAATCAAGGCCACACCGCTTGGGCGTGAAGCATAAATTTTGGTGGAAGAGAAAGCCTTCATAGTGTTTGTACAAGAAGAGAATAAGGGGAAGAACATCTGTGATGAATGTTCTAATCTTTTTAGCATCCATTTTCTCCTACAACCATCTGATCCAAAAGAGAAACACGATTCAGATTTGCAGTCACCCATTGATCCTCAAAAGGAAGTAGAAATTGAGCACATCTCAGTAGCTTGTGAAGTAGATAAATGGGTGAGTTGGCAAGCCATCATAATTACACCACATAAGGAGGAGAACATGAAACATGGCGAGTTATTAAATTATGATTTTTATGTGTCATTCTGTAAATCTGATATGGCCTACACTTCCAGTGAAAAGTTCAGAATGGTTGAGCTCCCTAGTGACGAGGTTCAGAATTTTGGTGTAAAAAATGAATGCAATATGAAGGATGAAACTTTGAGAAAATATGTTTTTGGTGCACCAAGGATGAATGAGCACTTAAGTTGCAGCCCAAATTATGTTTTTGAGGAATTAAAAGATGAATATATTGCAGCAACAACATATGGATCAGATTTCAAAACCTCAAGTGCACTACATGAAATTGATTCGGTGATGGAAAATGAAGAGGATGAACATCTACAAGAACCTCATATTCTTGCAGGGTCATTGAAGAAGGATGAACAAAAGATCCAAGAGACCCTAAAAATTCTCCATCACACTCATGATTCAGTGTCAAATATGTTTTGGTAAGTTGTTTAATAGAAGAACAATCTTCCTTTGAATCCATGGATAATATCCAGAAAGAAATGTCCACAATAAAAGGTAATTTCTCACAATTGCTTTCAAATAAAAAATACATGTTTGAGCTTGTTGAGTTATTGCGAGAAGCATCACTGCATGATGAAGAAAGTATTTGCATATATGAAAAATAGAACTACAAGCTCAAAGGTGATTTTTTGGCCACCCAAGAGTCTTTGAGATACACTCAAAGTTCCCTCTTAGAATCACAAATGAAGATACAACAATTCCAACAAGAGTGGCAAGAAAAGACTGAATCCTCAATCTTTCCTAAGATTCATCCCTTTTGGGTAAATGGAATAAAAAATTTCATGGAGGAACCTCATGAGTGGGTGGAATATGAGGAGAATTCTATTCAGGGTGTGCTTGAAGAGTATGCAGAACGGTTTGATGAGAACCAATCACTTGATTTCGTTTCAAGAAAACTTGAATTGTTCCTTGAAGACAGTTGCTCTCCCATGGAAGAGTGGGATGAGAGCACCCAATTTGGTCCATCCAATAATGAATTTTTTTTCAGCCATAATTCTGATTACTGAAGGTTGCATACATGCAAAGAAGGTTCACAGTTCTTTCCCACATGTCCTAGATTCAACAACACCAATGGGGAATGAACAGTGCGTGAAGATTTTTTTTTTGTTTGTGTCACATGTACAATGGGGGGATCATGATTTGTCCCCATGGGAGATAGATACTATTACATAAGATATGGATGATTATAGATCATATAAATCAGCAAGCAATATATCCGATTCATCCACTCGATGGTTTGACAGAGGAATCACTGAAGAGGATAGTATGGAAGGTAAAAGCTTTATGTCTTGTTGTAAGAAAATTGATTTTAATATTGATGATTTTTATATTATTTACAAGAAGCAAAGAAGGAATGTGTGTGCAACCATTTTTCACAATAAGGAATCATATCTACGCTTACCTTCAATGTGTGGGTCAATTGATGGAGTTTTACACCCTTGGATCAATTAAGAGAGTTGAGCTATTAGATGAAAAGGGGAGCACCTGTTGAGTTCCATAGAGACCATGATACCTTGTTATTTGAGGGAAACATGAACATGGATGATTTTGATACAACTTACTCTCTTTTGGAGTAGCATTTTAGTACATGTGATCCTCACCCTTGTCACTTGAGTTTCATGGATAACACACGTGTTCCTTGTGTGCATTGGTCACATGAGAAATTTTCAATTGGAATGGAAAGAATGGTGGAATTGTGGCCTCAATTTTTGGAGGAATATTTTGGGATGTATAGTCTTTATTTGATTCATCCCTGCATTGGATATTTGCATATCTTGATTGAGGGGACCTCAAAGCTTCAGTTTTGCATTGGAAAGGATGATTTTCGATATGGTGGTATAATGTTTTCATCTTTCGTAACATTTCATATGATGATGATTTTGTATTGTCACTAATGTTTGGGGAGATGCAGCATGAACAGTGGGATCCAGGAACTCTTTTTCTTAACCTATTTTTTTGGATGGTATTCCTATCCATGGGGGTGCCATACAAGCAATGGATCTTAACATTGTTTTTCCTTGGAGAAGTTGTTTGCATGTTGGCATGATGGAGCAAGCCAACCCTCTTTTGCACCAGTTCATCTATGTTGCACTTGGTTTCAGTTTCCCACATAGGTAATAGCTCCTTGGATGGTGTTAGTGCTAAATTTTTTCCTGGACTACCACAAGAACAAGCTAACACAATCTCAAAATGAAATAGAATAAAGTTGGTTTTTAGGGTTTTGGTTTTAAAAACTTCATCAGCAAGGAGGAAATAAACATCCACAAGCTAATACAGAACTTAATCATGCAAGTTGGATAAACTGGGGATCAAACACATCGCAATAAGCCATAAACATTACACATGAAATACTAATTCTAGCCACAGGCTACAAGCATTTACATGAATAAACCTTTAAACAAGGAATGAAATTGTAGACTGAGCAATCAACCAGATCAAAAATGAAAAAACATGATAGGTAAAATGGATTATTAGTTTATATATAATCAATAACAGTCATCCACTTACATAAGATTTATAAATCCTAGCTTGAGAAATCAAAGCTCCAAAAGCCTCTCCTTGAGTAAAAAAATCCAACCACAAAACTATATGTTTGTCTTCCTTTTATCATTACAAAGGTAAATTAGTTCCATAACTACCTTCTAGGTTAAAATTTGAAATAGTTACATCATTAATTTGCATGATAAATAAAAATATTGAAATACAATTAACCCAAAAATAAAAAATTGAATTTGGGGAAATTTGGTGAATTTCTGAAAATTTGGGTCTCAAAGACGCCTTCATATCTCTCAATCTGGGACACCTGTGTAAAATTCGAGAGAGATTTTTTAAATGAGTCTGTTATGAACATAAACCTCTCTTAGTTTTTAAAAATTCCCTTTCCATTGATCGGAATACCCGCTGGAAATTTGTGACTAAAACAAGAAATTATTCAATAATTCAAACCCTAAAAATAGGCCACAAAGATGAATTCAAATCTCTCAAACAATAACAACTGTTGCGAAACTGAGAGAGGTTTTTGTGAATAATTCTGTTGTAGACAAAAATTCTTTTTGTTTTCCATAATTCTTTTCCATCACTTCATAATATTCTCCCGATGATAATGACAAAAACAAAAAAAACAGAGCTGCTACAGGAATCTCCTCATGAAATTATTTGACAAAGGACTAAAAAATGAGGGTTAGATTATAAAGCAAACTTGAAATAAACTTTTTTTATAATTTTTTGAAACCTTAAAGATATACTTATTAACTAATAATCCTGAAAGACAAATCTTAAAACTAAATTAATGAAATAATTCAACCATTAAAAGCATTAAATCCAACAAAAATTACTGATTGTCAAAAGTTCTTAAAATCAATATAAAATGTAAAATCATTTTAAACCAATGGTTGAAAATTAGGACAAAAAGAATAGATAAACTAAGAACAAGATCTAGTTATAACATCTGGCTCTTACTGTTGGATGAAGTCATCCTTGTGAGGCTTCAAGAACATGTAGACCTTGTGCCTTATTCATTGGGTGATGGAGTCATTTACCAAATCTATGCAACTTTCTCAAACTCTGAACACATACCTATGAAATGAAAAAATACTACTACAAACCAGCATACTGAAAAGAATCTACATGCTCGTATAGTGAGCTTATTCTTCTATTTACTACTACTTCTAATAGGAGAAAACAACCCAATCAAGTGTAATCATACTTCCAGTGAAGCCAAGAAACCATTCGACTGAGAATCATAATTCCATGCATGCTATTGTTTGAGAAAATCCACAAAAGATGTGATAAATGCAATAAAGAGTATATAGGTATTTGATACTTATGATTGGAAATAAGAAGTATGCCAAAAGTTGGAGCATTAGAAACCTTCGAAAAATACAGCTCCATCAAAGAAGCCACGGTATCATGAAATTTATGATTTAAAACTTTAATGTATTCATTATATTCATCATAAAGTGAAGCATTCTCTTCCTCTCCATTGTTGTTCTTTTTAAACTTTGGCTCGATAATGGAAATCAAGGGTTCTTCAAACTGCTTCTCGACTTTTAAATAAAACCCTTGATTAAAACTTGAACAAATAAAATTATGAAAGGGACCATAAGTCAAGAATGGAATCTTATTTCTTATATCAATAGTAGGAGGTTGAAGAGCAACAACTTCTTCTTCATAACATGATAATCTCATAGTAGGAACTAGGAAATTTCTACTATAATCCACTGAAAGTATATTATCATTGAAAAAGGCAGAAAAATGATATGAAGAATCAACACAAGCGTCATTTATATCCTTGTTCATATGAAAATCTGAAAATGATGAAGAAAGCTGTCTTAAATATGAATGATACCTACGTTCTTCTTCCTGTTCATAAGCTTGTATATGTTCAACATGAGCCTGATCTTGAATCATTTTGCAAGCTCGGATGTTCTCCTCCGCTCCTTTTGCATCCTCAAACAATTGTCTTAAAAATGATGATTTCTTTTCTAATGAGAAAAAGACAAGATTTGAATGTTGATCCATAACATAATATACCATAGCAAGTTTTATCAAAGGTCTGATCTCTGTAGGCATACTGATATAAAAAATTTGAAACCTCCAATTAAATTTTGTAATTGGCTCATCATTATCCCTTTTTAAACTATAAAATTCAGAAAGAAATTGATCATAAGATTTATTCTTACCCAATACTTCAAAAATACATTATGTAACTCTTCCCACCATCCAATTGAATCAGCTTTTAAATTTCGGAACCAAAACCCATTATCTCCAGCAAAAGATTTTGAAAATAACCTCGTGACAACATCCTCATGCATGATCTCAAAATTATCAATGAAATTATGAAAAGATCCTAAATGCTTCTCTGATGTAATATGGTCTTTTGTAGTAAAATGGGGAAGCCATTCAACAAAGTAGGAAGGGTAAGGATGTAAGAGAGATGGCATCCTGAGAGGTTTAAACATCTTATGTCTGAGTCTAGACTGAAAATCTGTGAATTGAAAATGAGGTTCAACAAGTACTTCACAAGTTTCAGAAGTGATGGTAGAAGGTAATAGATCAACTTTATTCTCTACAAGATGACTAGAATAATCAGGTTCAAGAGATATGGGTATATGTATATCATGTTGTACATGTATTTCAAATGAAGGAATATGATCAACATAAATAAAACAAGAAGAATGCAAACTTTCTTCTTCCAAACAGGGATATGTTGGTTTTGTAGCCTAATCTTCCAGATCCATATATATTATTCAGTTGTGATTGTAACCCAGGAGTACTGTACACTCATTCCCCCTGCGTTGGGGTTCGGGGGTGGAGCCCTCGAGAATTTTTTTTTTGGGATTTGTGTTGGCCAACAATATTGCGAACCCATGGTATTGGGTCAACCCTATAATTTTCCCATTGTATTTCCCCTATAAAAGAAAGCATTGTAAAATGACTGAGGATGGTATTGCATTGTATTGGAAGAGAGACTGTGAGAGTGTGAAGAGGAAGTGCAGTGGTTTTGCTACAGAGTGTATCCATTCATCTTTCTGGACTATAATAAAAGGACTAGAAATTTTTTTGTGGACGTAGCCCATTGTTTGGGTGAACCACGTTATATCTGTGTCTCTCTGTAATGTTTTAATGTGTTTTGCATCTTGTTTATTGCTTTAATTGTATATATGTTATTGATCTATGGTCTTGCTTTCTAACAATTGGTATCAGAGCCAAAAGGTCTATTTGGTTGGTAAAATCACAGGAAAGAAGGGTTCCTGCTTCGAGTGGGAGAAATGGTGGAAGAGGGAATGTTTAGGGTCAAGAAATTTAACAGCCAAAACTATCAGTTATGAAAGATGCAAATGGAGGATTATATGTACCAAAAGGATTTGTACCTTCCATTGGGAGGAAAAGCAAAATAGCTGACGGCTACGAAGGATGAAGATGTTGATGTAATTGTAAATTCAGAATGTATTCACTTGTATTTCTTATCTATTGTAACTTGATGTTTATTCCAGGATGTTATCATGTTATGTCATGCCACGATGTTCTGATCAAGAGAATCAATAATGTAAACAAGTCATGTCAAGTCATTGTGGTTAACCCTCCTTTGTCTAAGGGTTAAAGTCCCCACAGTTCTGGGGCACTAGGGTTATTAGACCCTTCTAGGAGAGGTCGGCCCTAGTAGGGTTTTAGTCATGCCGGGATTAGTATAAATAGAGAGTTGGACTCTGTATTTAGCATACATCACAAACACACTCAAGTGTATCACATAGTTGATGAAGGAGAAGACACTGGGGATAGAAAAGAAGAAGGTTATTGCTGTTGGGAGAGCATCTTACTATTTTGTGGTTTTACCTTTTGTGTTGATTCTATCTCTAAGGAAGTTGCAGGGTTTTCTCCATTTATGGTTTCCCTGAGGAAAAACACTGTGTTCATTGTCTCTTGTGTTTGATTGTTGTACTTGTTGTTCTCTTAGTTAAATATCCTAACATAATGCTAGCTTGAATGTTGAAAAACTAACATGGTATCAGAGCTAACCTGAGAAAAAGACACTGTGCAGCTGCAAGAACTAGGGATTCCTACTTTGTGGATCTTTCTCCACATATTTTCAGCTAAATTAAGGTGGAATAACTCTCCTCGTTAGGGCACATCTTTCTGTCAAAGTAGAATCCAATTCTGAGGTTTTTCAGTTTTGGACCCGACACTACTGTCGAAAATTAGGGCTTTTCATAGAAGAGGAATTTTTCAGTAATCCCAGGCCTGGATTGATCTCCTCACCAAAATTGAAGTTAGGGATCAATTTCAAATCATTTGGTTTGACAAAACTCCATAAAATCAAAACCCTAATTTTCTCTTGAACCAGCTCTGCAGGATTTTAGCTCAAAAATTCAGATCTGACATCTTGACCTGGTAAGATCTAAAAAAATTTGTATTTGCATTTGAGGTTCTCAGTTAAGATGTCTCATCATACGAAGCTTGATGAAAAGCTTGAGGGAGCTGATAACTTTCGATCTTGGAAGTATAGGATCTCCCTGGTCTTGGAAGAGAATTAGTTAGACTCCTACATCCATGAGGAGGTTCCAGTTCAAGAGGGAGATTAGGATAAGGCCTTGCATAAGAAGAAGTTGGTTATGGAAAAGAGAATCATTAATAGTTCTATCAAGGATCATCTCATACCACAGGCGTCCTCCCTAAAAACACCTAAAGCTATGTTTGATGCCCTAACCAAATTGTTTGAAGGGAAGAACATAAACCAGAAGATGAATCTGAGAAACCAACTGAAGAATGTGAAGATTCAGAATGCAGAAAAAATCCAATCTTACTTCACAAGAGTTTCTTATATCAAGGAACAACTAGAAGTAGTAGATGAAGAAGTGGAAAATGCAGATATTCTGATGACTACCTTGAATGGCCTCCCTCGGTCATGGGATTCTTTCATCCAAGGAATATGTGGTAGAAATAAGTTAGTAAAGTTTAGTAGAATATGGGAAGAGTGTTCTCAAGAAGAATCTCGGATAGCAGATCGAGAAGAAAAAATGGGAAGTGAAGATCAAGCTCTCACAGTACACTCTAAGTCAACCAAAAGAAGATCTCATCACCCTAGAGGTAAGCACTATCACAAAGATAACACTAGAAAATATTTGTCTAGATTCATATGTTATACATGTGATAAAGTAGGACATTATGCCAAGAATTGTCCTGAGAAACAAAAACTAAAAAAAAAGGAGCAACAAAATAAGACATCATGCTCATGCTGCAGAGGATGATGAACCATCCAAGAAAAGAACCAGATATGAAAGTGAAGATTCTTCAAGCAAGGATGAATATGGTTTGATTTCTGCTATCATAGGAAACATTACTCATGGAATCAATGATTGGCTCATCAATTAGAGGAATTTTGGCGTCTAAAATGGGCCTCCTAAGGAAAATAATAAAATAATAGTTAAAATAATAAAATAATATTGATTAATTTTGGAGGAAGAAAGAAAAAAACTACTTTTTTTGTTCGTATTTTCGACATATCTCCCTGTGTTTTTACTCAAATTTTGATCGGGAGAGCTCGTTGGATGTAGAATTTGATTCTGCATCCAACGATTACCCACACTGCATACTTTTGACCGACCCCGCTACCCCAAAAAAAGAAATACCTGAAAAAATGTGATGATGATGTCATCATCACATTTTTTCAGGTATTTCTTGTTTTTCGGGTATCAGGGTCCATCAAAAGTATGTAGTGTGGGTACTCGTTGGATGTGGAATCAAATTCTGCATCCAACGAGCTCTCCCGATCGAAATTTGAGTAAAAACGCAATGAGATATGTCGAAAATATGAACCGAAAAAGGTAGTTTTTTTTAATGACAAATATGTCAATTCAACCATTATGGTTGACTTATTTTATTGAAATTCTATTGGTTCTTGAATTCCAACTCACAAAAATGTATTTTGGCACGTTTTCTTATAAGGCCCATTTTAGACCCCAAATTTCCTCTAATGGATAGCGGGTCTTCCAAACATATGACACGATTCAAGGAATCCTTTTTGAGACTATCAGAACATGAATCACCTCACAAGGTGAAGCTAGGAGATGACTACCAATATCCAATAAAAGGTAGTGAGGAATCTTCCTATAAACTAGACTCTGGAAAGTCTCTAACAATGAAGGAAGGATTGTTTTTGCCAGGACTCAAGAAGAACCTCCTCTGCATATTGGCATTAAATGAAAAAATAATGCAGGTTGCATTCATAGATGGTCAAGTCATCATGTGGCCAAAAGGAAAGACTATCGATGATGTGATGGTGATTGGATAACAAGAAGGTCCATGACATAGTAGAGCGAAGTGAACTTTGGCATAGAAGGCTTGCACATGTGCATTACATAGCACTACCTATTGCAAGAAAAGTTGTTGAAGGTCTTCCAGAAATCCAAGCAAAACATGATGGGATTTGCAAGGGATGTGCGAAAGGAAAGAATACAAAGAATACATTTCCAAGCAGCGAAAGCAAAGAAAAAGGGATATTGGAAATAATCCACTCCAATGTATGTGGACCTATGTCATCAAACTCTCTAAGAGGGTATGCATATTATGTTTCGTTTATTGATGATTTTTCTAGGAAGACATGGGCTTACTTCATGAAGAAAAAAGGCGAAGTATTCAGCAAGTTCAAGGAATTCATAGCCTTGATCGAGAATCACACTGAAAAGAAGATCAAGACTTTTCGATCGGATAATTGTGGAGAATTCACTTCAAATGAATTCAAAGAGCTATGCAAATAATCAGGGATTACTAGGTAGTTGTCCACCCCTTATAATCCACAACAGAATGGGATTGCAAAAAGGATGAATAGAACTATCATGGAAGCTACAAGAGCAATGTTTCATGATCAAGACCTTCCTATGCATCTTTGGGAAGAAGATGCCCAAACAATGGTGGATGTACAGAACCGTAATCCACATAGAGTACTCGAGAAAAAGACTCCTGAAGAACTATTCTCCAACAAGAAACCAAAAGTCATCCATCTCAGAATATTCGGCTGTCCAGTGTACATACACATTCCAAAGGAGAAGAGGACTAAATTAGATCCTTAAGGAAAGAAGGGTATATTTGTGGGATACTTTGAAAGCTCGAAGGCTTACAGAATATACTTACTAGGATTCAAGAAGATTGACATCAGCAGGGATGTGACATTTGATGAAGACACAGCTTACAACAAATCCAGAAAGAAACCTGCTGAAGAATCTGAAGAAGCATAATCACCCAGAGTTCATGATAAAACCATGAATGAAGAAGCTCAAGAAGAAGATCAAGAATTTGAAGAACCACAAAGACCTATAGATCCACCTCTGGAGAAGAATCCTCATAAAAGGAAACATGCTTGGGTACAAGAACTTATCCAAGGTGTGGAAAGATATGGGGTTCCATAAGAGAATCAAAGAGAAATAAAGAGGACCAGATCTTTGTCTGGGTATGTAGCATTACTACGTGATTTCATTGATAAAGAACCTTCCAATTATGAAGAAGCAGGAGAATAGAAAGAATGTAAGGATGCTATGATTGAAGAATATCAATCGATCATGAAGAATGATGTTTGGGATGCTATCCCAAGACCAGAAGGGAAGTCAGTTGTAACTTCCAAATGGATCTCCAAGATCAAGCATGTTGCAAATGGTAGCATTGAAAAATATAAGGCAAGATTTGTGGCTCAGGGTTTCTCTCAAAAAGAAGGAATAGATTATGAAGAAACCTTTGCACCTGTATCTAGGTACACTTCCATCATATCAGTACTTTCTCTGGCTGCAGTGATGAAATGGAAGATACACCAGATGGATGTCAAGACTACTTTCTTGAATGGTGTAGTAGAAGAGGAAGTGTATGTAGAAGAGCCACTCGGTTTTGAGACACATGATAGGGTGTCTCATGTGTGCATATTGAAGAAACCCCTGTACAGTTTGAAACAGGCACTCAAGACATGGTATGGTAGAATTGACAGCTTTCAATCCAATTTGGGCTTTACCAAGAGTAAAGCAAATTGCAACCTTTACTACAAGGTTGAAGATGGAAACCCAGTGATGCTTCTACTATATCTAGATGATCTATTTGTGATAGGTAAGGATGGGTTGATTGTTGATACGAAGAGAAATCTTGCTGCCGAGTTTGAGACGAAGGAATTGGCTATGATGCATTATTTTGTAGGTATGGAGGTGTGGCAGAGTGCAGATGAAATATTCCTTGGACAACAGAAGTATGCAGTAGAGATCCTGAAGATGTTTATGATGATGGACTGCAAGGCTATGGCCAAACCTATGGTTTTGAACCTGAAGCTATTGAGCGATGATTCATTAGAGTCAGTTAATGCTACGATGTATCATCAGATGATTGGGTCTTTGATATACCTGATGAACACGAGACTAGAAATTTGCTTTGCTGTGAACATCTTGAGCCAGTTTTTGACATATTCAATAAATGTTCACTTGATTGCTGCAAAGCATATTCTGAGGTACATGAGGGGTACAATTGATTATGGGATCAAGTATGATGCGAATCAGAATATTAACCTAGAGGGTTATGTTGATTCATATTGGGTAGGAAGTACCATCAATAGGAAGATCACTTCAGGGTGTTGCTTCGGTATGGGATCAGGTGTGATCTCCTGGTTTACCAGAAAGCAATCCCGTGTGCCACTGAGTACAGCTGAAGCAGAATATGCTGCAGGTTATTCAGCTAGTTGTGAGGTAGTATGTCTATGGAAGCTACTGTTTGATTTATTTGATCTTTAGATGGATGCTACTTGTATACATTGTGACAACCAAAGTTTTGTGAAGTCGTCAGAGAATCCAGTGTTCCATGACAAGTTGAAGCATATCGAGATCAAGTGTCACTATATCAGGGATATGGTGCAGAAGGGAGTAGTGAAGCGCTAGTATGTTGCGACAGAGGAGCAAATAGCTGATGTGTTGATGAAGCCATTGGCTAGGGTGAAGTTCGAATACCTTATGGAGAAGCTTGGTGTTCTCCGAATAGAGGTTTTCTCCAAGGGAAAGTGATGAGTCCCATAGCCATTCTGAGGAGAAGGTTATATGTAAGGGCTAAGCCATTCTGTCATGGTGAGAGGATTTGGTTCCTTCCATGTCCGATATGAGTGCTAACTGCCATTTTGGGAATGGAGGTACCTGGTCAGTTACCAAGAATGCTCAGTCTGAGACTGAAAAAGCCATTATGACGAGCATGTCAGATAAAAGGGCTGATCCATTCCGTCATAGCTAAAGCATTAGGTTCCTCCCATGTAAGATGTGAATGCTGGCCATTATTATGAGTAGGTCAGATGTAAGGGCTACTACCACTCTATAGGAGAGTGGAGGCACTTGGTCTATTACCAGGTAGCTTAGTATGGGACTAGAGGCCATTCTGATGAGGGTGTAGGATTTGGTTCCTACCAGATCAGATGTGACTTGTGAGTGCATGCCTTTCTGATGAGTTGGTCAGGTGTGAGTGTTGGCTATTGTGATGTAGGATGAGCTCCTACATAGATGTAAAAGCTACCAACTTTTTGACGAGTAGGTCAAATGTGAGTGCTGGCCATTCTGATGTGACTGTAGGATTAGGTCCTACATGATTAGATATAAGGGATACCGCCTTTCTAATGAGCATGTCAAATATAAGTACTGGCCATTCTGATGAGTAGGTCAGATGTAAGGGCTACCAAAGACCTACGAGGAGGTAGGAATACGCCCAACATGAAAGAAGGTTGGTTCTGTAGAACTTCCTATGATGAGAATAATCATGAAATAGCACATATGATGATGACCAGAGGAGATCTAGAATGAGCTATGATCCAGATCCAGTTACGATGACTCTGAGAGATCCAGATCAAGTGATGATCCAGATCCAGCTGTGATGATCCATATTGAGTGATTATCTAGATCCAGTAGTGATGATGCAGATCCAGCTGTGATGATCCATATTGAGTGATGATCCAGATCCAGTAGTGATGATCCATATCAAGTGATGATCCATATCTAGCAGTGATGATCCAGATCGAGTGATGATCCATATCTAGTGATGATGTCCAGTTATGATGATCCAGATCCAGTGATGATGATCCAGATCAAGTGATGATCCAGATCTAGAAAAGAAGATGGCATGAAGATAAAGATGACTTGAATACAATATGACTTGGAGATGTAGATGATGAGAAGGTCCAGAGAAGAATACTAGTGATGAAAATTGTGTCGATAGAATACCTTCCTAGTTAAGAGGGAGTGTTGACGTAATTGTAACTTCAAAACGTATTCACTTATATTTCTTATCTATTGTAACCCGATGTTTATTCCATGATGTTATCATGTTATGTCATGCCCTGATGTTCTGAACAGGAGAATCAATAATGTAAACAAGTCATGTAAAGTCATTATGGGTAACCCTCCTATTGTCTAAGGGTTAAGGTCCCCGTAGTTCTGGGGCACTAGGGTTATTAGACTCTCCTAGGAGAGGTCGGAACTAGTAGGGTTTTAGCCATGACGAGATTAGTATAAATAGAGAGTTGGACTCTCTATTTAGCATACATCACAAACAAACTCAAGTGTAGCACATAGTTGAGGAAGGAGAAGACACTAGGGCTAGACAAGAAGAAGGTTACTGCTGTCGGGGAGGCATCTTACTGTTTTGTGGTTTTATCTTTTGTGCTGATTGTATATCTGAGGAAGTTGCAGGGTTTTATCCATTTATGGTTTCCCCGAGGAAAAACACTATGTTCATTGTCTCTTTTGTTTGATTGTTGTACTTGTTGTTCTCTCAGTTAAATATCCTAATATAATGCTAGCTTGAATGTTGAAAAACTAATAGAAGAATGGGAGGTTCTTGACAGAAAGGAACTGGGAACAATACGACTATTCCTGGATTCGTCAGTGGCCTTCAATATTTCAAAAGAAAAAACAACAGTGGGTGTGATGAGCACATTGAGTAAGCTCTACGAAAACCCTCAGCTTCTAACAAGGTATTTTTAATGAGGCGTTTATTTAATATGAAGATGTCAGAAAGTGGATCTGTTGCTGACCATTTAAATGAGTTTAATACACATACCAGTCAGTTAAGTTCTGTAAAAGTGAACTTTGATGATGAGGTTATGGGTCTTCTAATCTTGTGCTCATTGCAAGAAAGCTGGAGTAGCTTGGTTATGGTTGTAAGTAACTCTGTCCCTAGTTAAAACACTCTTAAGTTTGATGATGTTATTGGTGTTATTCTTAGCGAGGAAATGTGAAGAAAAAGCATAGGTGAGACATTAGGTAATGCGTTGACCATGGAGAGCAGAGGGAGACAAAATGAGAGAGGAAGGAGCCCTGGAAATCATGGAAACTCTAAAAAAGGAAGATCCAAGTCTAGATTCGGAAAAATAGAGTTCTGGAACTATGGTTAGAAAGGACACCTAAGGAAAGACTGCAGAGCACCAAAGAAGAAACAAGAGACTACCCAAGAAGCTAATGTAGTAGGTGATGTGTTACAAGACACTTTAATTCTTGGATTAGATAATAATTGTGATTACTGGGTAGTAAATTCAAGGGCTTCTTGTCATGCTGCACCCCATAGAAAATTCTTTCATGATTATGTTCAAGGTGATTTTGGGCATGTGTTATTGGGGGATGATGAACCATGTAAAATTGTTGGAAAATGTAAGGTACGGATTAAGTTAAATAATGGAAATGACTAGCTACTAAAGGATGTAAGGAAGAATATTTGTATGAAAAGAAATATGATCTTAATAAGGAAGTTGGGAGATAGTGGCTGTTTGTCTACATTTGGAAAAACGTGGTGGAAGATCACTAAAGGATCACTGGTAATATAAAAAGGAGATATGGTAGGTATATTATATTTATGTTCTCATAATACAAATTATTCTATCTCTGTAGCTTCCATAGAAATAGGTGCGGAGATGTGGCATCATAGGCTTGGCCACATGAGTGAGAAGGGGATGCATATTCTTCACTCAAGGAAACTGCTTCCAGATTTGAAGCAGGTAAGTTTGGAATTCTGCGGGTACTGTGTTTATGGAAATTAGAAGAGAGTTAGATTTCTCAGGGTTGGGAAACAAAATAAGAGTGAAAAGTTAGAGATTTTCCATACAAATGTATGGGGACCAGCTCAGGTACAATATCTTGGTGGCTCTTGTTATTATGTTACTTTTATTGATGACACAACTAGAAAAACTTGGGTTTATTGCATTAGATAAAAATATGATGTGTTTGATACTTTTAAGAAGTGGAACACTTTGGCTAAGAATGAGACAGGAAAAAGGTTGAAATGTCTCAGATCTGATAATGGAGGCGAGTACTACAACAAGAATTTTTACAGTTACTATTCACACAATGGGATTCACAGAGAGAAGACAGTCCTTGGAAAACCACAAGAAAATGGTGTGTCAGAAAGGATGAACAGAACGATCATGGAGTGTGCAAGGTGCATGATATTGCATATAGGGTTGCCCTTAAATTTTTGGGATGATGTTGTAAACACAATTGTTTATTTAATAAACAGAGGGCCTTCAAGCACTTTTGATGGTGGCATTCCAGAGGAGGCATGGACAGGTAAATAGGTAAAATACTCATTTATGAGAACTTTTGGTTGTGAAGCATTTGTCCATATTGATAAAGATGATAGAGCAAAGCTTCAGGATAAATCCAATAAATGTACCTTTATTGGATACAGGGTTGATGATTTTGGTTATCGCCTATGGGATCTTAAAAATCGCAAAATCATTAGGAGTAGAGATGTAGTATTCAATGAAAAGGTCGTGTACACAGATCAGTTGTAGGGAAAGAAAGAAGAAAAAGAAAAAACAAAGTACACAGTGCTTGATGAAATCAAAGAAAATGAAGTTCCAAAGGCACCAGAAAATCAAGAGCAGTAGTAGGTACCTGAAACTCCTGCAACTGTAAGAAAGTATACCAAGTTAAGTATCCCACCTGAATGATTCTCTCCTTCACTGTATTATTTTTTGATGACTGATTCTGGTGAACCAGAATGTTTTGAAGAAGCAATGTAGGTAGACACTAGAAAGAAGTGGGAGCAAGGAATGGATGAGGACATGGACTCATTGGTAAGAAACCAGACTTGGGATCTGGTTAAGTTGCTTGGAGAAAAAAGGGCATTGCAAAATAAATGGGTTTACAGGTTAAAGGAAGAAGATGGAGGAAAGAAGCGGTACAAGGCTAGACTTGTTGTAAAGGGGTTTGCACAAAAGAAAGGTATAGAATTTGATGGAATATTTTATTTTGTTGTTAAAATGACTTCAATTAGAACTATTTTAAGTCTAGTGGTGGTAGAAGATTTGCATCTTGAATAGTTAGATGTAAAAATGGCCTTTCTCCATGGGGATTTGGAGGAAGATATTTATATGCAGCAGCCACAAAGGTATGAGGTCAAAGGGAAGGAGAATTCAGTTTGTAGGTTGAAGAAGAGCTTGTATGGCCTAAAGCAAGCTCCAAGGCGGTGGTATTTAAATTTTGATAGGTTTATGACAGAACAAGGTTATGATAGATGCCATTCTAAGCACTGTGTTTATTTCAAGAGGCTAGATAATGGAAGATATATTATCTTGTTATTGTATGTGGATGACATGCTTATTGCAGGGTCTAACATGCAGGATATAAATGTGCTCAAAAGAAAACTATCTAAATCATTTGTGATGAAGGATTCGGGTTCTGCAAAGCAAATCCTTGGTATGAGAATAACAAGAGACAGGAAAAATCACAAATTGATATTGTTTCAAGGTGAGTACATAGAAAAGGTGTTGTAGAGGTTTAGAATGCAGAATACAAAACCAGTCAGTATATCTTTGGCTAGCCAATTCAAACTAAGAAAGGATATGTATCTAGAGACACAAGAAGAGATAGATTACAAGTCCAAGATTCCCTATTCATCAGCGGTTGGGAGCTCAATGTATGCCATGGTGTGCACAAGACCAAATATTGCACATGCAGTGGGAGTTGTGAGTAGTTGTATGAATAATCCAGGTAAAGAGCATTGGAAAGCAGTACAGTGGATTCTTAGGTATTTCAGAGGTACCACTTCTCATGCATTATGTTTTGGAGGTTCAGTCACTATTCTATAGGGATATGCTGATGTAGATATGGCGGGTGATAAATACAGCGGGAGGAGCATCATAGGGTATGTGTTTATTGTAGGTGGAACAATAGTAAGTTGGATTTCAAAACTGCAACAGGTTGTTGCACTTTAAACAACGGAAGCAGAGTATGTTGCTGCTACAGAGGCTAGTAAGGAGATAATTTTGTTGCAGAGGTTCATGAAAGAAATGGGTAAGAAGCAGGAGAATAGTAGGTTGTACAGTGACATCTAGAGTGCCATTCATCTTGCAAAGAAATTAGCCTTTCATTGGAGGACTAAACATATACAACTCAAGTACCACTTCATAAGATTTGTTCTAGATGAAGAACTGTTAAAACTGGAAAAGATACACACTAGCCAAAATCTTGCAGACATGTTGACAAAGAAAGTAACCAGAGAGAAAATGAGTTCCTGCTCATTTTTTGTTGGCCTTCAAGCATGAAGGTGAAAAGAAGAAATTTTCCAAGTCCAAGGTCCATAGCATAGTCCAGCAAGTGCAGTAGTGGTGGATTTGCTGTGATCAGTCTCCAAGTGGGAGATTGTTGGTTGTGGAGCCTAATCTTCCAGATCCATATATATTATTCAGTTGTAATTTTAACCGAAGAGTACTGTACACTCATTCCCCTCTGCCTTGGGGATCACGGGCGGAGCCCCCAATAATTTTTTTTGGGGATGTGTGTTGGCCAACAATATTGCGGACCCATGGTATTGCGTTAACCCTAGAATTCTCCCATTGTATTTCTCCTATAAAAGAAAGCATTGTAAAATGATTGAGGATGGTATTGTATTGTATTGGAAGAGAGACTATGAGAGTGTGAAGAGGAAGTGCAACGGTTTTGCTGTAGGGTGTATCCCTTCATCTTTCTGGACTGTAATAAAAGGACTAGCAATTTCTTTGTGGATGTAACCCATCGTTTGGGTGAACCACGTTATATCTGTGTCTCTCTATAACGTTTTAATGTGTTTTGCATCTTGTTTATTGCTTTAATTGTATATATTTTATTGCTCCGCGGTCCTGTTTTCTAACAGGATATTTATCTTAAGGTTTATGATCATCGAAATAGACAAAACAAAAAATAATTATTTTGACTTGCAATGGGAAAGACATGAAAGAACATATGAATAAGAACAAAAACTCATGGAGGAAAGTAACAAGCTGATACCTAGTCTTTCCATTTGACTTCTTCATTTTTTTGTCAACAAAATTCTCCTTACAGTGGAATCTTTAATTGTGGAGTCGTTGGTAAAAAATTGTAGTCTAAAATATTTTCTAACTTTGTTCACCTCCAAAAATTAGATGAACAATGATATCCCATGGAAGATATTCTTTAGCTTCGTCCTCGACAACGAGGCCAAATATGTTAGTGCTAGAAATTGTTCATAGACTACCACTAGAACAAGCTAACACAATCTGAAAATGAAATAGAATAAAATTGGTTTTCAAGGTTTTGGTTTTAAAAACTTCATCAGCAAGGAGGAAATAAACATCCACAACCTAATACAGAACTGAGTCATGCAAGTTGGATAAACTGGGGATCAAACACATCTCAATAGGCCATAAACATTACACATGAAATACTAATTCCACCCACACGCTACAAGAAATTACATGAATAAACCTTTAAATAGGAAATGAAATTGTAGACTGAGCAATCAACCAGATCAAAAATGGAAAAGCATGACAGGTAAAAGGGATTATCAGTTTATATATAATCAATAATAGTCATCCACTTACATAAGGGTTATAACTGCTAGATTGAGAAATCAAAAGTCCAAAAGCCTCTGTTTGAGTAAAAAATCCAACCAGAAAACTGTATGTTTATCTTCATTTTATCATTACAAAGGTAAATTAGTTCCATAACTAACTTCTAGGTAAAAATTTGAAACAATTAAATCAATTAGTTACATAATAACTAGAAATCTTTAAAGACAATTAACCCAAAAATAACAAATCGGATTTGGGGAAATTTGACGAATTTCTGAAAATTTGGGTCTCAAAGACGCCTTCATAGCTATCGATCCGGGACACCGTGAAAAAAATGAGAGAGGAAGTATTTTTTTATGAACAAAAACATCTCTTGGTTTTTATAAATTCCCCTTCCATTGATTGGAATACATGCTGGAAATGTGTGACTAAAACATGAAATTATTAAATAATTCAAAACCTGAAAATATGCCACAAAGATGAATTCAAATATATCAAATGATAATAGTTGTTGCAAAATGGAGAGAGGTTTTTATGAATGAGTCTATTCTGAACAAAAACCTCTTTTTTTTTCTATAATTCATTTCCATCACCTTGTAATATGCTCCCAATGATAATGACAAAAACAAGAAAAACAGAGTTGCTACAAGAATCTCCTCATGAAAATATTTGACAAAGGACTCAAAAATGAGGGTTAGATTATAAAGCAAACTTGGATAAACTTTTATTATAAGTTTTTGAAAGCTTAAAGATATACATATTAACTAATAAGCCCAAAATACAAACCTTAAAACTAAATTAATGAAATAATTCAACCATTAAAAGCATTAAATCCAACAAAAATTACTCATTGTCAAAAGTTCTTAAAATCAACATAAAATGTAAAATCATTTTAAACCAACGATTGAAAATTAGGACAAAAAGAATAGATAAAATAAGAACAAGATCTAGTTATAACAAATGGAATTATAATTATAGTTTACATAGTAGTGGTATATTTGCATTTCTGAAATTCTTATGGGGTCTTGGCACACTTTCTAGTTGCTTCACTTGGATAGAAGTAGGAATGTTCAGTTACAAATGTAGTGAATATTTTCTTGGAGAGATAATTATGACTAGAGTAGTGCAACAAAAGCATGATGGACCTCATGGGATACTTTTCTTGAGGACAAGCAATCTTGGGAAGGGAGGACTATCATGTTCCCATTTTAACAGCACTATGAAGCAGACTGAACCCCATGGATCCTAGTGATAGATTGAATTAAATAATTAATGAGGGGTTAAGATGAGAAAATTAATTAATTAGGAGTGTGCATTTAAATTTATCCATAGTTTCTACCCACTTGGAATAAATAATTATGGAGCATTTAATATTATTGGTGCAATTAATATTTTTATTTGTTATGCTGAATAAATGGAGAAATTGGGCAACCAATTTGAATTAGTGCATAAGGTTGGAGGAATTACTTGGATTAGAAGTCAAGTAAGCACTAGCATCCAAAAATGATGCCAAAAATGAGAAAAGAGGAATATTTTAGTAAAAGCAGCATAAATCCAAAAAGCATGATAAAACAGGAAAATAAGGAAAGTATGAAAAGTAGGAAAGTTCATAAAAGAAGGAAAGTCAGAAAAAGAGGAAAAATAAGCAAAGCCAAAGTAAATCAAAGCAAGGAAAGTATGTCCACTCATGGGTGACCTATTCTCATAGGTCACCAAGGAAAGTAACTTTATCAATAGGTCAACATTAATTCTATGAAATAAGTATTCCAAATCCCTTTCACATCTTTTGCTAGTTTGAGAAATTTTATGAATGCATTTGTGCATTTGAGAATTGGGAGATGTGCCCCTAGTCAAGCATGGGAAATGTGCCCCATATTTCCGTGAGAGGATAATGGAAGGCATCAATTTTCATTGTTTTTCTTTTCAGCTGCTGTAGCTCATAAATTCAATTTTGATGATCAGAAAAATCATCATCCATTCTAGAGATTGAATTTCTAAGCCTCCTGTGGATTTCTAGAGCCAATTTTTGGTGTAGAAGAATATATATTTTTCTGTGATGCTTTGAGAGGTATTTAAGCCTATTTATAATGTAATAATAGAGTAATGAATCTTATCAGGTCGAAGAGAAATTTCAGAATCATCATCACCAAGTTCAAAGATCAAATCCTCCCTCCTATTCTACAACTAGTTTTCTATATGCAAGAGGAGAGGTTCTTCCATCATCCTCTATGATACATATAGGGATATTTATGATGTAATAAAAGATTATGTAATGTTATTATATCATTAATTTGAATAAAAATTACATAACTTTGATTTCTTCTCCAATTTATGCACCCCTTCTAAATTTAGCCAGAATTTGACTAGCTTTCAATGAATGATTCATAAGTCAATGTGTAAAAGTCCAAATGAAGTCATTAAAAATCTTGTAGTTAGATAATATATCACATTACACGATTCATCCTCAGTTGTATAGATTATACTGCATTTGAGTATTTTTTGGGAGTCCAAAAGTTGAGCTAGCTGAGCAGACCTGAATTGTCATTTTACTAGTTATGCTATAATACTTGATCAGATATATTTGTAACTTTATGGAATTATATATTACTGTTGCATGCATTTTATTAAATTATATTTAACCTCTATAATATCAGAAACACCCATATCCATTCTCCATTTAATTACCTCACCCATATTAGTCTGTATATGCTGAGTAACCCTTAATATACCTTGTGACTGTCCATACTTGTTTAAAACCTAAATATAACTTTATATACATGTTTGATAACTTTATTACCCATCCAAATAATTTCTTCAAAGCCTCTGGTTGTGGATATGAGAAAAGTGCTTCCTAGTTTCATGGTTAGGTGACCCAGCAGCATGGAAGTAGGTTTCCCTAGGGAAGAAACTCTATCAGTTTTATTCTTTCCTTTATTGTTTCACTCTTCTCGCTACCCTATGACCAAAAGTATCATTAATTTTTCCCTTATCCACTTAGCTTCCAAAATTCGATTGGTTGTTTGCAAGTTTTATTTTAAAACATTAAGCTAATTTGCAAAAAGTTAATATTACTAAATATCAGATCAAGGATATTACAACCTTGAACATTGAACCACATCTTATGAAGGAGAAAAGAAGAGACTACAACCATCAATATTTCTAGTAAATGTAATATTATTTCTTCCTTTTAACTCATTGAAGTTACTTTTTCAATAACCCGCGCGATTTACATGCATCTTGGCTCTTGCAACTCAAAAATTTCCTTCATTAGCCATCTGCATAAAGAAAGAACCCTAATCTAGCACCAACAAGAACTGTAATTAGGATTCCAACCTTCAAAATCCATCTAGAATTGAACTTACAATGTGAACTATTACTGCCACTGCGACTGGTGAGGCTAAAACTGAACGTGCACAAGATTCAAGCGAGAATAGGCTTGATCCTTGAACATCTATGGCTTCAATATTTGTCTTGAGCATTTGATTGCTTATCAAGAATTATGAGAATAGTTACATTGTCCTGTATTCTTTTATTTTCTATAGTTGCTCTCAGAAGTAGAGAGAGATAGTCTACAAAAAACAATATTATCATGCCCGACCCAATTAACCAAACCAGGGAATAGAAGTAGAAACCAAATAAACAATTTCAGGGCTCTCCAACAAAATGTGGTATACTAACAAATATAAATGTGGAGCACGATATTGCTAATTTACCCCACAAATATTTCAAGTCAGACGCACCATTAGAAACAGGAAATAGGCTACCAATACACACAACATTACTCTACTACTATGTATGATAGAAAAATTATTCAAACAGTAATGAGCTCCCAATTATTGTATTTATGATTCTAGCCATGTTGTGATTATGTATTGAAGTATGGCCATTAATGAAGTTCATAACCTGTATGATGATAATGGGGGGACAAGAGCATCTCCAGGAATCTGATGTGCCTCCTTTAATGCTTTCCATGACCCACTCTGAAGAGAGTATTTAAGATAATTACTTTCGAGGTATAGCATAATCGTAAGAGATATCCCAGGTATCTAGTGACTGGAAAAACCCAGGTATAGCAGAATCGTAAGAGATATCCCAGGTATAGCATAATCATAAGAGCTATCCTAGGAATGCAGTGACTACAAAACCCCTCTATCTTTGGAAAATAGTAAGTCATTTGGAAAATACATCAAATCATTGATACCTACCCTCACTATGAATTTTGTTAGTGTTTTCAACCCATGAAACTTTTCTCAACTTCTTCCAAAACTTTGTTAGCGTTTTCAGCCCCTGAAATATAGGGTGAATAATAATATGCAATTCATTCATTAGTAAATAGTGTAATTCAAGTGAAGTAAACAAGATATGAGAATAAATGAAATAGACATGGAAATGCCTTAGGAACAAGTTAAGGTTAATTAGAAGATAAGATATCCATATCAATTGCATTATAAGAAAATACAAAGTACTCTAATAAGGACGTCAATTAATTATGGATTAGTAGGCTTGTCTCATGACTAGCGATGTGTATCCTAGTGTTTATAAAAAATATTGTGTTATGTAGAAGTCGTAATAACCTTTTAAGTATACCCTAAGATACGAGTCCCGATCACATGGTTGTACGAAGCACCTATTTAGAGGTAGTAGGTCAAGATTCATAGGGATTCCTAACCGATTACATTGTTAGCAAGGTTTGTAGCATTGTAAACTTATATATGGGAATTAATGAAAACATTAAATGTATTGAAGATACCCTTGAAGAGTACTAAAGGGAGTGGTTCAATATAATGATTAGGCATGTAAATGAGTAGGGATTAATGGGTTGAAAGTAATAATGACATCCAGAGGTAAATAATGTGACAAGTAAATTCAGTATAAAGTAAAGGAGGCCAAAAAACAATATGTGTAAATAACATGTAATTACTGAAATATGTTAGTGATAGGAGTGGTATAAAAGGAAGAATTTAAGGTAATTGGCACAATAAAAAAAATTATGTTGTGGATGTAGTAGATGCAAGTATCGACATAGCGGGTGCAGGAAAAAGATAATGGCTATGCATAGTGAGATGAGCACTATTATGACAATCATTAAGATAGTAAAAGAAAGAATAGTCATCAACTTCAGTAAAGTCAAAGGAAGGGAGTGGTCAATGTAGCATGAAGACTCGAATGAGTCAGTGCATTGGATAAAATATTCCTAATGAGGGAACACTCCAAAAATGTACATGTGGTATAGGTAGTGACAAACGTGATCATTAAATAGATACAAGTAGACAAGCATGCAGTTTTCAATTAATACGTGAATCAATACCCGGTAAAACACCTCAATGCAATAGGTGGTAATGCGCTTATGCACAAATGGTAAAATAAATAAATAAATGAACAATGTATGAGGAGAACTTGTGAAGTGGATTATATTAGCAAATAATATTTGTAAATGTACATAAAATAACATATATTAATAGATGAGAGATAAGGGTATTAACGGAGGCATAAAAAAGGGGAAAATTATCATCAAATTTATGAATAGGGTTATGCGAGGAAGTAACCAAACGATGAAGGAAAGAAGTTAGTAATACTATAGTTATGGGGTAACGTAACATGGATCATCATAAAAGGTTAATAATTAAACAATGAAATATAAGTGATCTTATCCTAAGGCATGGAAGGCACTATACATAGAGGTATAAAGGAAGCATAGGATTATGGTAATGTCAATGAAATTTTGGGCATTTAAATTATTTCCTAATTGGAAAATTGTGACGAAAGAAGATATATTAGTGATGTGGAAACTAAAGTAGGTGTCGATGATAATGAAGAGTATATCGAAAAATGCATTTCATATTTATTTAAAAAGTGTTGTGTAATGTAGTAAATTGGCAAGGAATTGGGGTAAGTTAAAATGACTGAATCATGGTAATTACTTGGATTACAATTAAAGTTATATGCAAAACAAGGTATTGACTTCTGAATCACATTATAGAATATATATTGTAATTTAACAAGGACATTAATTATTTCATGGATTAATTATGGTAAGGAACCTTGAATATGCCATACCATCAACCGATGTGAATGCTAACAAAACATAAGAATTCAAAGACCATATGTCATGGCTACCGATACTAATTGATTATAACTTCGGGACAAAGTTTCTTGAAGGGTGGGTGTATGTAATGCCCCGTTTTTACCTAACTGGTTCAATTATCATGGCATGTTTGTACTTTCTTATTATTGTGGAACTTCATCAGTTGATGACATTGTGGATTTATGGATGTATTATTTTGTGAAAATTATATATGCGTGTGTGAAGTTAAATATGAATTACATTCATAGTTTGTTTATGTCTTTATCATGCAAATTTAATAGGGGATGGTACGTGGATACCGAATTAAATCTATGTGTTGAATAAATGATTATGATGTTGGGTGCATGATACAAAATGATTATGTTATTTTAAGTATTAATGAAATGTGTATACATGTCTATGATTGTACGATATTGCACAATATTTTGTTATGAGACTATCGTACAGGTTTAGAAAACCTAAAGGATAGTTGAACCCTACAAAACGGAAATACATAGAAGGTATGAATTCCAAAAGATAAATGATATGAAAGTGGTGCATTATTGTTCTATATGAGTATTGGTTTACTATCATGATGTGTGGGAAAGTGCGAGGTTTTAGAAACTCAACTTCCCAAAATGGTTATTTGATGACGAAATCCCTAAGAGAAAAAATAGGAACACAGTATGAGTATGAAGGGTGTTGACCCATGTTCAATAGGAAGGGTGGATACATTACCCATCGTTTATCCTCTAAAACCCATAGTCATGGGAGGGTTTTGCTAAGGCACTCTCCCCAAAGTGTGTGATGATGAATTTTGGGTTCCTGCTAGGGAATCTTGGTTGATGTGGTTGACACTTTCGCTTACGGGTTGTAACTAGAGTTAGGTCATGCAGTCAAAGCTCCAGGGTAGTCTAGAAGAGGAAGGATAGGATGCGGAAGTTAGTTCTGAATTAGAAGAAGTAGTAGTTAGTTAAGAATGATTATGAGAGATAGTAAAATAAGTTGATTGTTTGTATGTGTTGAAGCTCTTCCTTTACTCATGCGTGAAAAACTTATTATATCATGTAGTGGATGTTGTTTTACTGTGATATAGTTAGTGACTATTGTTAGATAATGTGGCTGCTAAATGGTTTCCTTTCATGCTTACTTATGATGAATATGATCTAATAGTTAGAGGTTCAACATGTTATTATTAGTACACTCCAAGCTATGTAGGTATTAGCTACATGTACATACCCTGTGTGCATACACTAGCATTATTCATATATAGATTTATTATTTAATTACATGATAAATTCTATTATGATTATTGGATTGAGATTATTATGCTAACTATACTTTAATTCATGGATAAAAGGGTATTTTATATAAAATATTCATTTTTCTTATTATATGCATTTACTTTTAAATATGTATTTTTTTTGTTGGCAAAGTGGTGGAACCCCCCTGACTAGAAGGGTTGCCATTGGCTAAGTAACCATGAAATAGGGGCATCTAAGCCGTAAAAATCACCCAGGGATCGCACCCACCCTGGACCGCACCAACCCTTAACATGGTTGGATTTTTTGGTATCCAATGGGAATAGAATCGATGACCTTTCAACTTAGGGGGTGTCTTAACCATACCCCGCCACCAACTGTTCTACATCTCGTGGATACTTTTAAATATGTATTAGGGTTGCAATGGTATGATATTATTTACCATGATTGATAAATTTTGAAGTTATTCAATCTAAATTGATAGGATTGTTAGGTAAGGGTAAATCAAAATTAAATGAATCGATATGGTTGCAATTTGAATATAAATATTTTTATTTTTATTTTTTTATTATATTTTATTTTTTGAAATAAGTGCAATAGAAGTTATTCAAAGTGATTTCATTGCATTTTTTGAGAATGATGGACTTGAAACTATTTAAGTTGAACTGACATGTTATCCTAAAAGGTAGGTGAATGAATATAATATGATTATTTAAAATTAATTATGGAGGGTAGTGTAGTACTCTCCCTGAGAAAAGAGGCGGTGTGGGAAGGCTTAAAACGAAGGAGAAAAGGATGAAGAGGGGGGATTTTGGAAGGAATATATTTTCAGGATAGAATTCTGGGAAATGATGGGAAGGAGAAAATGGAAAGGAAGTTGAAGCTGGGAACCTGTGGGAAAAACGAGGGAGATCCGAACTATAGGGGTAGTTGGATCTCAAGACCTGCTTGAAATTATTGTTCATATGTGTGTGTTATTGTTCTTGGGAATTTCAGGAATGAAGGGCCAATGAATATGGCTTTCTTGGAGCTAGGGAGCCAGCAAGGTTGTTCCTAGTTGAATGGGTGGTAAATCCATTTGGTGGATGAGTTTCTTCGTGTATAGAAGACAATCATCTACATGAAGCTGGAAGGGACAAACCACTCATTTACAAGTATTATTCATACAGGTACATTTTTCCACTTAGTACTCTTATCCACTAATTATTTAGTTGAAAGTTAAATAAATTTTAATTATTTAGTCGAAAGTTAAATAAATTTTAATTTTTTAGTTGAAAGTTAAATAAATTGCTACATATATAAATGCATATTGTATTGAATTCTAAATGGTACAATAGAACATATTTATTTGGTTTATACCTACACAGAATTACACAAGTTTAAAAAAAAAATACCTATTGATTTTTACTTGTTATTGAACAAAGCTAAACAAACAAGAATTTGAAACTAGTTGAAATAAGAAGAGAAACTTAGACAACTAATAAAAAGGGAAAGTTAATAAAGTGATAAATCTCAAATTGTGAGATTGTATTTTTTTTTAAATAAAGGACTTGGAGAGGTCCTTACAATGAAGATTGCTTTGATGATTTTTTATTTTATTTTAGGTTTTACACAAGTTAGAACACACACACACATAAATTGATGGGATTCGATAGAAACAAAACTTGCGAGGATTTAGGGATAGCGGAGATGGGGATGGTTAGGGTTTGGTTTTATGGTGTGAGCTGAGCATTTTTTCTATGCGACGAGGTGGGTTTGGAATGATGGGGAACATTTTTCATACTAGATATGGGGTTGGTGTATGGGATTTGGATGTTGGTTATTGTTGGGTCTATTGGAACTTTTCATTATACCAAAACAGGGGTTGGTGTGTTGTATCGGGTGGTGGATTTGTTCTGGGTTTCCATGAGAGTGGTGTTTTCTTTTTCCCTGACGATGACAGGCTGACTTTCTCAGTTGTTTTCAGTTTTTTGAAGGATATGAGGTATTGTGGTTTGATGGTGGTGAAGGGTGGGAGGTTTTATTTGTGGGACATTTTATCTAAATTGATGGGATTGTTAAGTAAGGGTCAATCAAAATTAAATGAATGGATATGGTTGCAATTTGAATATAATTATTTTTATTTTTATTTATTTTATTTTTTCAAATAAGTCAAATAGAAGTTATTCAAAGTGATTTCATTGCATTGTTTGAGAATGATGGACTTGAAACTATTTAAGTTGAACTGACATGTTATCCTAAAATGTAGGTGAATGAATATAATAAGATTATTTAAAATTAATTATAGAGAGTAGTGTAGTACTCTGCCTGAGAAAAGAGGCGGTGTGGGAAGGCTTAAAACAAAGGAGAAAAGGATTAAGAGGGGGAATTTTGGAAGGAATATATTTTCATGATAGAATTCATGGAAATGATGAGAAGGCAAAAATTGAAAGGAAGTTGAAGTTGGGAACCCGTGGGAAAAATGAGGGAGATCTGAACTAGAGGGGTAGTTGGATCTCAAGACTTGCTTGAAATTATTGCTCATATGTGTGTGTTATTGTTCTTGGGGATTTTAGGCACGAAGGGCCAATGAATATGGATTTCTTTGAGCTAGGGAGCCAGCGAGGTTGTTCCTAGTTGACTGGGTGGTAAATCCATTTGGCGGATGAGTTTCTTGGTGTAGATAAAACAATCATCTACATGAAGCTAGTAGGGACAAACTACCAATTTACAGGTTTTATTCATATAGGTACATTTTTCCACTTAGTACTCTTATCCACTAATTATTTAGTTGAAATTTAAATAAATTTTAATTATTTAGTTGAAAGTTAAATAAATTGGTACATATATAAATGCATGTTGTACTGAATTCTAAATGGTACAATAGAACATATTTATTTGGTTTATACCTGCACAAATTTACCAAAAAAATTACCTATCGATTTTTACTGGTTATTGAACAGAGCTAAACAAACAAGAATTTGAAATTAGTTGAAATAAGAAGAGAAACTTAGCCAACTAATAAAAAGGGAAAGTTAATAAAGTGATAAATGTCAAATTGTGAGATTGCATTTTTTTTTGAATAAAGGACCTGGTGAGGTCCTTACTATGAAGATTGCTTTGATGATTTTTTATTTTATTTTAGGTTTTACACAAGTTAGAACACACACACACACACACACACATAAACTGATGGGATTTGATAGAAACAAAACTTGTGGGGATTTAGGGGGAGTAGATATGAGGATGGTTAGGGTTTGCTTTTCTGGTGTGAGCCGAGCATTTTTCTATGTGACGAGGTGGGTTTGGAATGATGGGGCACATTTTTCATACTGGATCAGGGGTTGGTGTATGGGGTTTGGATGTTGGTTATTGTTGGGTCTGTTGGAACTTTTCATTATAACAAAATAGGGGTTGGTATGTTGTATTGGGTGGTGGATTTGTTCTAGGTTTCCATGTGGGCGTTGTTTTCAATTTTTTGAAGCCTATGAGGTATTGTGGTTCAACGGTGGTTTTTGGATAGGTGGTGGTGAAGGGTGGGAGGTTTTATCTATGGGAGTAGTTTGGGGGGCCTTTTGGGTTTTACCGGGTTTTTTTGGTGAAGGGCTTGTGTTGGGAAATAGGGCAGACCCGAGTTAATTCTTATACATCGCACCAAAAAAAGACCCACTGTGTTGGCCCTTTCGGCAACAACCTGTGCGCAGGTTGCAGTCTCACCCGAAACAGCAATGGGGTGCCGCAGAATCAGGTTTCTGCATGCAGGGAGGGGTATTATTGTACCTTAACCTTCAAAGCAATTATTAATCAGCACTTGTAAACTTTATCATTCATTCACATATAACTTCGCAGCATAATAAACAAACTAGACTTGCATAACCCACTACAGGGAATTCACAGTGAAGCTTATTACTAGCAGTGATCTTATGTTATCAGATGTATTCAGTTTAATGCATGAAAATAATAGAAACAGAAACAACACAATAAAACCACGACACCAAATATAACGTGGTTCACCCCCAGTGTAGGGGCTACGTCCACAAACTACGTTTTATTCCTCTTTCCTCAAAACCACAATTGATCTGCGCACTTAGCTGCAGATCCCTTCAGTCCTTAACAGCCGCGCACACAGCAGCAGGCTTCTGCGCACACAGCTGCAGATCTTCCTTTCTCTTCTTACAAACCCTCTACGCACACAGTTGCAGAGGTCATCCACGCACACAGCTGGGACTTATCCTTTCCTTACTAAATCAACCTTACTTTGCCTTAATCTTTCTTTTCATCAAAAGCCTAACCTCTCTTCTTTACATAAGCGCTTATTTATACTGCGCATTTTTACAAAACCATGGCTTCAGACCATGGGCACCCAGAAACCCTAAACCCTGGTTTTAAACCATGGGCTTATTACACAAAAAGGGGGTTTTGACTTACCCTGATACCCCTAAGACTATTTTGAGTCCAAACTTACGGAATTATCCACTTTAAGAGCCGTTAAGGTGCGCATCCCAACAGGCCCCTAAGACTCACTAGTGGCTCGTCCTGGGACACTCTTCAGTCTCTCAATTGGCAAAATCCTACTGACGGAGTCTAGTGTACTGCTTGCTGAGCTTTCCCAAGTGCCGTGGGTTGCCTACAGAAGTTTTGGTGATGAAGGTCGTCGCGCGCCCTTTACAACACTATCCTTCGATCCAATTGCCGATGTTTGACCATCCACAACTTGGCGTCCCCTGGGATTGCATGTCGCTCTGTGGAAAGAATAAAGTGACCGAGGTTCGGCTACGCCGAAGGACTGCATAGCAGAATTCCCCATATGCTTTCTGTGAGGCCTCATGCCCTTCGTTGCTCTATGTTAGAGCAGACTCCGGTCTGTCCTTGCAAATTTAGAGAAAACTCGTGCCTGCCAGTGCACTTAGCCAGTGGAGCTGTATTGGCGGAATACTTAGAAGGTGCTGCAGACCTCTGTCCCTTACTTCTCGTACCAGCTCTTGAAGTTTACAGTCGTTTGACATGGTTCGGGCGAAATGTCTCTCAAATGTGCATACGGCAGAAACACTGGTCGAGATAGCTTCTTATAGAATCCCGAGGCGGAATTTGTCATCATAGTGCAGTGATGGTGCCAAATCTGATGAAGTGCCGGAAATATTCTCCATGCAGCGCCGGATTTTCTCATTATGACAAGTAATAAAAGCAGCTCTCGTGCCAGCTCCGCCAAATGCATTATGTGTTATCCGTCACATTTGATGTTGCGACATACGTTGGATCATTCGACACAACAACAACCTTTGACTTTAACACAGTATGGCGCTGCGACCTGGGATCAACCTGTAGCTTCGCATCCTTCAGACAGAACATGCTATGATATTCCATCATGCTATCTTTGCTCTTTTGTTTGGTACTATCTCCTATCCTGAGTACCTGGCCTGTCCGTGTACTTTTTTAAGCGACTTCCGTTTACCATAGAGGGAAAGAGATCACCATTTAACTTAGCTAGCTGAACTGCGCCCCCATCAGTAACTTTCTGCACTATATATGGTCCTTTCCAATGTGTCTTAAACTTTCCTGGGAACTTCATGAATTTGCTGTCATAAAGAAGCACAAGATCACCCTGCTGAAAATGTTTCTTTTTGATATGTCTGTCATGCCATGCTTTTTCTCGAGCTTTCTGTACCTGTTGTTCGAAACCTGCGATAAATTTATCCTCTTCAAGTTCTAATATCTGCTTCAGTCTCTCTGTAATTATGGCTGGGTCATCCATCTTGGTGAAAGCAGATATCCGGAGGCTAGGAACAACGTGTTCCATGGGCATGACAGCTTCTTGCCCATAAACTAGTCGAAAGGGTGTATGGCCTGTCAACTTTTTGCAAGTGGTTCTGTAAGCCCATAGCACTGCTGGAATTCGAAGATCCCAATCATTCATGTTAGTGTTACAAACCTTTTTCAAGGCGTGCTCATGGATTTTGTTAAAAGCTTCGACAGTCCCATTGGCTTGTGGGTGATATGCGGTGCTCTTTTGATGATACACCTGAAATTCTTCAGTCAATACTTCAATAGTCCTGTTTAGGAAATGTGATCCCTGATCACTCATAAGAACTTTGGGACACCCAAATCTGGATAAAATGTTGTCGAAGATGAACCTCGCCGTAGTAGCAGCGCTACAGGTCTTGACTGGTTTAGCTTCGGCCCAACGGGTAAGATAATCAGTTGCTGTAATGATGTATCGGGCTCCTGATTTCTTCGCAGGGGGGTTGATAGGACCAACAAAATCAATAGCCCATTTGTTAAAGGCCTGTAATGTTACTTGCGGAGCTAGGGGCACTTCATCCCTCCTAGATGGTTTACCTGTCCTCTGACAGATGTCGCAGCTGTGGCAATATTCTCTTGCATCTTTGTGAAGTGTGGGACACCATAAGCCGGCTGTTAAAATCTTCTGCGCTGTGGCCTTGCCTGCATAGTGACCTCCTGATGTGCCAGAGTGTGCTTCAGCCAATATTATAGGTTTTTCATGATCCAAAACACATCTACGCAGTATCTCGTCTGGTCCCATTTTGTACAGCTGTCCTGCTATTAAAGTGAAGTCCGCGGCTCGAACCACGAACTGCTTCTTCTGTTGTGTAGTCATTTTTGGAGGGGGGAGACCTGTAGACAAATACTGAGCAATATCCCAGAAATATTCATCAACTATCTGAATAGCAAAGGCTGGGGCATCGGGGAGGCCTTCGTCCAAATTGGTAGGTTCTTTGCCTGACTCTAGCCTTGACAAATGGTCAGGCCCTAGGTTAAGTCTTCCAGGCTTAACAATGATCTCGAAATCATATTCCTGAAATAGAATTAACCACCTGCATATTCTTCCACCTAGCACAGGTTTATTAACCAAGTACTTCAAAGCAGAGTGGTCAGTAAACATCTTAAAATGAGAGCCTAGCAGATAATGGCGAAATTTTTGTAATGCATATACCATAGCAAGACCTTCGCGTTCTGTCGTGGTGTAATTTTTCTCTGCTATAGACAACTTTCTGCTGGCAAAAGAGATAGGGTGATCGATATTACCTGCACCTGGCTGAGCAAGCACAGTACCTAAAGCAATAGAGGATGCGTCAACATGCACATGAAACTCCTTGTTCCAATCAGGGAATACTAGGATAGGGGCAGTGACCATTTTTTCTTTCAGAATGTCGAGGCTTGCTTGGCATTCTGGTGTCCATTCGAACTTAACATCTTTCTTCAGCTGCCTTTCCATTGGGGCAGTTATCTTGGCATATCCTTGGATAAATTTCCTGTAGTAACCTGTGTGACCAAGGGTCGTGCGAAGTTGTTTGACGGACTTCGGGGGTGGCAAGTTCACAATAATAGCGATCTTCGCAGGTTCCATCATCAATCCCTGCTTACAGACCCCATGATCCAGTAGAATACCAAAGGGTGCACAGAAGATGCACTTTTTTAAGTTCAACGAGATTTGGTGCTGTCTGCATTTGTCTAGCATAAGTCTCAAGCTAGTTATGTGGTCTTTTACTAGCCCAAAAATAGTCCAATCATCAAAGTAAACCTCTAATAATTTATGTATATATTCCTTAAAAGCAGAGATGACTACTCAGGAAAATATAGCAGGTGCATTCTTCAATTCGAAGGGCATGACAGTGTACTAAAAGGAGCCCATTTCAGTAGCAAAGGTCGTCTTATGTCGGTCCTCTGGAGCAATTCGGATCTGATGATAACCAGAAAAACCATCGGTAAAGGAGTATACTTCCTGACCTCCGACATTGTTGAGCACTTCATCTGTAAAGGGGGTAGGAAAAGGGTCATGCAGACAGGCATCATTGAGTTTCCTTAGATCGACACAGATTCGAATTTCACCCTTAGTTTTCTTCTCTTGAACGACCATAGGAATGACCCACTCAGATTCTTTGACAGGTTCGATTATTCCTGCAGCAAGCATCTTATCCAATTCCAGCTTAACCTTTTCCTTGTATTTGGGATTTAATCTATAAGGGCGCTGCTTCATCGGCTTCGCATCAGGCTTCAGGGGGATCTTCATTACACCGATATCGCCCAGGATACCTTTCATTTCAGAGAAATTTGTGGGAAAAAGATCTTGGTATTCATGGAGGAGTTGAGTTACCTTGCTTACCATCTCATCATCCCAATAGTCGCCAATGGTAGCAAACTTAGGCTGTGCATCGGATCCAATGTTAACTGTGTGCGTCTTCAAGGGTTGCGTCACTTCAGGAACTTCGACTGTCGGTGCATGCACATCGCAGCATCCTTCTGACTCAGGGATATCAAGATGGCGTGGGTCCTCCTCCTCATCGACTGTGAAGTTATAACATTCGACTGCGAGGGCTTCTTGGGTGGCCCAATCAGGGTGGTTTTCTGTTACTCCTTATTCATTAAATACCTTAGTATGGATAAGACGGATAGCTGTATCTAAGGCTGGATAGACATCCTTAGTAGAGAACGTGTTGACAAAATTATGAACAAGAGCGTCCCAACTTACAGTATCTTGGCGAAGTTCAGCCTCCTCGTACCAGTGCTTCGCTAATGGTCCCAGGGTGTGCACAAATCGATGTACCCACTCATCCTGAGATACGTACTTCCATGCTTCATAGAATTGACGTAGGTGGACCTGAGGGAAATTTTTTCCATGGAACTAGATGCACGTCTTCTCCAACTGGTCCGGGAACCTTAGGCGAAGGAGCTTCTGACATACGTTCCACGTGGGGATCTGCTTCTTATGGGTCATCCACCATCGGACTGCGGTGGCTCTAAATGATGACTCCAGGGCCTCCATTTTCTGTGGGTGAGATATTTGCTCTGAGAATTGTACAATGAATGGTTCGGGATCCACTGAACCATCATACACAGGTATAGGTCTAGGTTCTGAGCCGACCCATCTCAGGGACTTGGTAGGAGAGACCTTGCTGCACGCCCGGTGCTCAGATAATCGGTTTTTCCAGCTTTCTAATTCCTCTTCAGAGTCCGTCATACAGGAGCTGCCAGACTCCCACCCTGCGGCCGGAGGATCCTCATAACCTTCTTCGTGTGTGGTGATGGTAGAAATATGTTCCACATCTGCTTTATCCTCGTGGCGGAGTGGTTCTGTGTACCGTTCCCCTTGTGAAGGATCCAGGGGCAGGATGACCCGGAAGTCCTTGCCTTCGAAGACCATCTGTCTCTTCTTTAGATTGATGACTGCGGAATTTGCCATTGCCCATTCAATTCCTAACAGCGTCGGGTAAGGGTTGCTGTCATCGATGATCTCAATTACTTCGAAGTCCGCGAAAGTGCTGACTCCATCAATATCTATTTGGAGATCCAAGAATCTTCCCAAAGGTACGATATTTTGCTGGTTGGCTAGCCTTAGCTGTATAGGGGACCAGGCAAGGGTCGGTTTCCCCATGTGTTCCCAGGTTTGTTTGGTTAATACATTTACATCAGACCCTAAGTCCAGGATAACATCGGTCATATCATATGCCCCTATCTGAGCATCCAATCGCATTTCCCGACCAGTCCTGCTGACTCGATGAACAGTTTTGTCCCGACTACAGCTGTGCAGAGATTCGCAAGAAGCGATGACGTTCTGCAGCTCATCCAGGGCATCTTGATTTCTTAAAAGTTTGAGGCAACTCTGTAGAAAGGTGGACAATATACTTACTTTATCCAGTGACACTCCGCGAGGTGGCGACTGCAGCTGCGTAGGCACGCTGGGTGGGCTAGGGTCGGCAAAATCTTTCTTGGATTCTATAAATGTCTCTTTCTCTCTGGTGATGTCAAATGCAGGGATTTTCTTAGGAGCCTTACGAACTAGAACTTCGGCGGTTCGGTTTGGCATATTTTGGATGTGTGTCGTAAGTCCACTTCTTGTAACAACATTGATGGCCGCTGCAGGACGGGGCTCCACAGAAATCATCTGGAGGTTCTGAGTAGGGGTAGTCGGTCGTGCTTGAATCTTAGCTATCAACTGGGGGCACTGCTCAATCACATGATCTACTGCGCGGAAGTACCGACACGTCGTAGTGGGGTTCCGACAGTCGCGAGCCAAATGTCCAGCCTGATTACAATTGTAACATATGAAGTGGCTTCGGCCTCGCCCTGCCATGCCACCACGGCCTCCAGGAGTACCTCTTCCAGGGGCACCCCTCTGGTAACCATAACTAGCATTACTTGGGCCTTCCGTGTGCACCCGGTAAGAATCATAGGTGCGGCACTCCTCTTCATTATGGCCTACCGATTTGCAGAAATTACAGTAGAGGTTCTTAGGTCCCGGTCCATACCATTGCAGCAGGTAACAGTTCTCATGTCGGTGCTGACCTGTCACTTGGCAGAGTTCACAATAGAGAACTTGTGGTGGAAGGGGATTCGGTGCACCTGTCTGCAAGTACTTGTTTACCAGAGGGCACCGTTCCTTGTCGTGACCTTCGGTCCGACATTGCGTACACCAAACCTCTTCACGATCAGGTTTTCCCTTTTTCATCTCACGAAGTTCTAGGGCCATCGCGGCTAGCTGCGCTTGGATTTGGGCAATACTAGAGTCATCTCCAGCAGGGGCAGTTTCTAGTTTCATGGCGATTTCCAAAGCCTCCGGCTGGTCAGCAACCTTCTGCTGCATGAGTGGAGTTCTGATATGGGGTAATAATGCTGTAGTAAACCATTCCTTGTGCTGCGCCAGACTAATGGTAAAGCTGACCTGATCTTGTAGAACTTTGAATATCTAATCAAAGTCCCACACTGATTCGCCGCGTCGCTGTTGAATCTCCTTGAGTTCAGTGATGTTCTGCGACTTTGATTTAGGCTTCTTAAAGTCTTTGATGATGGCTTCCTTAATCTTGCATAAAGCAGGGATCTTAGTGCTAGAAAATTTCATGAACCATGTTAGAGCCCGGTCCCGAAAGGAAGTAATGAGCTGCGCGGTTCGCACATCCGGGTCTGTAATTTTTTTCGCGGCCCATACTGCTTTGCAGAGAAACCAGAACTGTTTTGGGTCCTCGGACCCCGTGCCTTTAAAGATGGGGAGTTTAATATCATCAACAAGGTGGGCCATAGGGTTTCTGGAAGGGTTGGGAGGGGGATTAGCGGGGGTAGACTGGCCTGTGGCTGGAATACGCAGACTTGGTTGACTGTCAGACTGCGAGGGGTTCTCAGGGGTCGCCGGGGGGCGTTGCGGGGTGACCGGGGGGTTTTCAACCGAGGGGTTTCCTCCGAAATCTGGTGTTTTAGGGTTTACAGCAGTGGACACAGGAGCCTGACCTAAGGAGTAGGAACCAAAATCACTCTTATACCTTTTTTCGTTTTGAAGCAACCCACTTCGCTCGTCGAAAATATTCTCACACGAGGGCCTTTGAAAAACTGCCGCTCAGCCTCGCTGAAAGACGTGCTCGTGTCAATGGAAAACTCTGTCACGAAGGCTTCCAATGTGCACGTCGTCCAGAAGTCAACCACGCGGGAGACCTCGTTGTTCACGTGTTGCACAAGATTGACCCTTGCGGGGGTCCACATAGGAATCGGTCGAGCTTGAAAGTTCGTCCTCCTCTCTATTAACCTAGACAACCACTGGTGTAACTCTATGTGGATAGTACCAAAGAAAATTTCATAAGCATCACAAAAAACATACCTTTGTAAAAAGTCCCTTGTGCTTCAACACGGATTCGTATTCTCTTGCTGCGCGAATTTCAGACAGGTCTCATCAAACCAATCACCGATTTCCTTTACATAGGGCCTCCAGATCATAGCCCCTGAGGTACAATATAAACCCCTCTGGGTAGATACTGAGTTCAACCAGCAACGGAACCATTTGTTGGGAAATAGGGCAGACCCGAGTTAATTCTTATACGCCGCACCAACAAAAGACCCACTGTGTTGGCCCTTTCGGCAACAACCTGCGTGCAGGTTGCAGTCTCACCCGAAACAGCAATGGGGTGCTGCAGAATCAGGTTTCTGCATGCAGGGAGGGGTATTATTGTACCTTAACCTTCAAAGCAATTATTAATCAGCACTTGTAAACTTTATCATTCATTCACATATAACTTCGTAGCATAATAAACAAACTAGACTTGCATAACCCACTACAGGGAATTCACAGCGAAGCTTATTACTAGCAGTGATCTTATGTTATCAGATGTATTCAGTTTAATGCATGAAAATAACAGAAACAAAAACAACACAATAAAACCATGACACCAAATATAACGTGGTTCACCCCCAGTGTAGGGGCTACGTCCACAAACTACGTTTTATTCCTCTTTCCTCAAAACCACAATTGATCTGCGCACTCAGCTGCAGATCCCTTCAGTCCTTAACAGCCGCGCACACAGCAGGAGGCTTCTGCGCACACAGCTGCAGAGGTCGTCCACGCACACAGCTGGGACTTATCCTTTCCTTACTAAATCAACCTTACTTTTCCTTAATCTTTCTTTTCATCAAAATCCTAACCTCTCTTCTTTACATAAGCGCTTATTTATACTGCGCATTTTTACAAAACCATGGCTTCAGACCATGGGCACCCAAAAACCCTAAACCGTGGTTTTAAACCATGGGCTTATTACACAAAAAGGGGTTTTTGACTTGCCCCGATACCCCTAAGACTATTTTGAGTCCAAACTTACGGAATTATCCACTTTAAGAGCCGTTAAGGTGCGCATCCCAACAGCTTGCGGGAGTTCGGTCATGTGACTAGTGTAAAGCGCATGCTTTTAAGTCTTTATAGAGATGAAAGTGCTTTGTCATTGATAAGGATAATGTGATGGAAAAGGTCTCATCTCTTAGCCCTGGTTTGGTGTTTGGATTATTTCCTCTTAGACAATGAGGGCTGGCTCAGGTGGATTGCTAAAATGTGGAAACCATTGTTAGACTACGCACCTACTGTTAGTCGAATTTCAAATGGATGGTATGTTTTTCTATTTCTTGAAGCAACCGAATAAAATAGGATTTTAAATGGTCTGTGGTTGATTGATAAGGGGTCTTTGGTGCGTTGGAGGTGGTGGAGTGGTTTTGAACCTAGTAGATCAAAGGTGTGTAAGAAGAACCAATGGGTTTTGTTTCCGGACTTGCAACTACTATTTTGGACCAGGAAGTATTTACGGGTGATTGGTAATGTCCTTGGGATTTTTATCACCTTAGATGAGGCTCACGTCCATGCATTTGATAAATTAATGGTGAAAGTGATAATGGAAATTGACACTTTTGAGGGGTTGGAGGAATCCATGTATAGGCGATTCGGGTCGTCAAAGAGTGGAACAACATATGGAATACCTAAATGTTTCTTTCAGATGCCATTTCTATAGGGCTACGGGAAATTTGCGATATGCTTTCCATTTTTTGTTTGGTGGTAGTAGATATTGTATGACTCCTTATGCTAGAATGATGGACGATGGCTCTTCAACGAGTTCACTGAAGACACAGATGTTGATTAGTGCTGATGCGCATACTTTGTCCACCCAAAAAATCGGTAAGTTTGTTCCTTATTTAGAATATTTTTATTTTCAATTAGCACATATCAAATTTGTGACCATTGATTAGTTAGCGAAGGTGGTTAAGAACGGTGGCCGTTTTTATGGCGGGGGATGATTTTTTGGGGACATGTGTGGAAACCCCTTTTGCTGATTCTAGGATTTTGCTTTGCTTGGGGGGATTTAACCTAACTCTGAGGGTTTCGTATTGGAATATAGCCTGATGGATTTTCCTTTATTTTTTGACCCTTTCCTCAAGGTGTGGTTACCCATTTGTTTTAGATGATTGCATTCCTTACCATTTGTGATTTCTTTTTCCTCCATTATACATTAAAACATCACTATTCGTCAGACTCATAAGGAGAAGCCATTGAAGGGTTGCTGGGAAAAGGATGTCATGGTGGATGGTGGACTATTATAACTCAAAATGGCACATCTCTACTTGTGACTACTTTCCCTTGATTCTGTCACATGTTGACACTTCCATGACGACACTTCATGAAAGTCGCTGAAAGTCACTGAAAAAATACATAACTTGGAGGATCCATATTTTACGTTTTATAACTCCATTGCACCTCATCTATGTACCATTGGAAAGGTATCTATGTTAGCTAAAACTTTATAGAAGACACCAAAGTCTGAAATTTCCTAGAAATACCCTAAAAATGAGATTGTTTGATGTATGCCCAAGTTTCCTTAAGGAAACCTGCGTATGTATGCGACTTGCAATATATAATACTCGCATACGCCCTAAATATGTGAATTTTTGCATTGAAACCCCCATATATCTCTTGCATAGGAAACTGATGTCTCTGCAACCCAGTTATTCCTCTTAAAAATGTCAAAAAAATATGTTTTTCGAAATTTGGGTGGTTAGTTATGCAACTGACTCCTTCAGTTGTAACTACTTTGTCTTCGACCCTATCTCTTCACTAGCATATAAATAGACGTAGGGATGTCCATGAGAGGATACTTGAATCTTTGCATTGTCATGCTGGAGGAATTGGATCTCTCTTTTCCCACAACTTTTCCCTAGAAGATATCTCCTTGTGTTGCAGATCCTGGAGGCTTAGTTCCTTGGAGAAGAGAAGCAACAGAACTAGATCAAGGTTTTGTGATGTGCCCAACTTGAAGAGAAGGTATACTTGTACTTGTTTTCAAGATTAATAAAGATGTGATTTCCTTATTCTTCCCAAATAATTGTTTAATGTGTGATTGAATATCTATTTATGATCATATGTTGATGTTAGTCAGATCATTATTTCATGTTTATTTGATTATCATTTATTTATATGTGGTCATATTGGTTTAAGGAAGGCATAATTTGTTTTGTAGGTCTCTTGGAGTGAGAGGAGCAAGAGGAGCAAGAAAAGGATTGAAGGGTTGCTTGGATCAACCTTTGTTTGGCTAAGGTATGAACCATTCTAATATTTGAAACTTGCTTATATATACTTGTAGAACCATTTGCATCCACCTTTCAACCCCAGTATGTTTATGGCCTCTTAAACCCTAGCCATAGGAAACTTTCCTTTACAAAAGAACTGGAGACTCCAATGGGGAGAACCATTTTTGTTTGGTGTTTCTCCGTATTTCTTTCATCCTTTTGTAAATTCTCAGGTTCTTTCCACTTTGGAACACCTTCTAAGTCTGATAGAACACCTCCCTTGCCTTCCTAAGGCAGTTTTTGACCTTTTTGGGTTTTTTCCCACCCATACACGAGTTGTAGACTGAACAGTCGTGTGTCTAGTTTATACACATGACTTGTTGTATTGAAAACCCGCATATGACATGCAACCTATAAGTAGTAAAACCCACATGTTCCCCTAAAACAATGTGTTTCCTCATTTTTGTAGTTTTTTCTGTTGTTGTGGGTTGTTTGGTAGGTATTTTGGTGTCCTATGCAGGTGCATGACTCTAGGGAGTTAGTGTCATCCCTTTTGTTTTTTCTTTATCTATTTGGTAATCCCTTTTATAGCATTAGTTTTTTCTCTTTTCTCTTCCCCCCCACCCCCTTTGCTTGGCATGATTTTTGGCTTATGTGTATGGTCAGCCTTTGTTAGTGATCTTTGTCTGAGTTCAGAAGTTAGTTGGTGTTGGTTTCCTTCTTCTTTCCTTAGTTAAATTCACCATGCCAAAGTAGTTGACTTGACTCTTATGTATTCCTTCCTTCCAGGTAGGGTTTATACTGACTTTCATTCATTCTAGAGTCTGTTTGGTGGTTGTATAGTAGAGTTCCTTTTGATTTGTTCTTGTTATCTGCATACTTTTTTTTTGTAGCTAGTTTTTCTTTTGCATTTATAAAAGAAAAAGAAGAAGAGCATATAGTTTTTTAATATGCATGTAGATTAGGGTTTTGTATTTAATACACTACATATCATTATTTTGAAAAAAATAAAAATAATTTGTTCTTTTGTGGTTTTCAAGTGTCTTTTTGGAAAAAGAAAGAGAATAGTTTTTACTTTTTGCATATAATTTCTCTTTGCTTGGTCATTTTGTTACAACTTTGAGTCAAAACACCACATAATTTTCACGCCATTTACCCTCTGACTAAAAATGACCTAGTAAAATGAACGATATAATTTAAAAATTATTAGTAAGTTTTATTTTATAGGCTCCTACATCAACCTGCTTAGGCTAGTCTTGTGGATTAGGGAGTTTAAACTCTCCACAAGTCTTTAAATTTCAGATGTAGTTGGCCAATCACTAGGTAAACCATTTTTGATGTTGATTGTATCTAGGAAGCTCCTCTCAAATGGGAGTTAAGAAAGAGGCCACATGGAGACTTGAAATGAGGAGATAACCCTCGGATTCCTTGTGAAAGCGTAGACCAAGGTTTTTGTGCATCTGGGGATTATGTCTTGGACACGGTTTCAGGGTTTTCTACCCTGCCCATGCATATGAACTAGGCTTGCGACTGTACCCCCAGACTATCAATATAGTTAAGGTACCCTTTAGTCTCTTTAACATATAAGGTTCATAGACAAGTACATTGGAAGGCTATTTATGGTTGACCTTGGATGGGCTTGGAAGGTAACCCTGGTAGAAGGTGTGGGAGGGACATGGGTGATTCTTCCACTTGTGCCTAAGAACATCTATAGGGATGCCAAGTAATTGTCTATCAACCTTCTTCTGGAAGGAATATCTTATACACGATTGTCTGTTTGGCTTTACGAATTTTTAGTGAGTGCTCTGTGGTTTGTCTATACTTAGTGTGCGTTTAAGTGTGTGCTTTGTAATTTTGGTTTCCTATCAACCTCACACTTTGTCTCCTAGTTTGAAACTATGGCTAATACCCCTTTGAACACCAACCAAGAGATCCCGATGCTGGGAAATCCTTGTACTATTCCTCTCATGGGGAATGTTGGTGTTCCTTTGATGGCCACCTTGAATCTCCCTAGATTCACCCTAGGGATACCGGTGTGGTTGTTTTCCACTCCAAATATCCTGAATGCTCTTGATGCTTCTTAAGTAAGATCCTTATATCAAGGGAATCAAAACACTGCTTCCCCTTCACATATAGTTGATTCTCCTACTCCTTCTACCTCATGCAGTGAAAGTACTGATAATAGTAACTGACAATCTAAAAGGAGTAAAAGAAGGAGGAATAGGAAGAAGGCACATAAGAAAGGGGGCACCTGTTCAACCTCTGCAATTCAAGTTGAACCTCACCACCCAGCCTATGTATTTCATGCTGGGGGAACCTATATAACCTCTACAAGTCATGTTGGATATAAGCACTCAACCTCTACAAGTCAAGTTGATCTTCACCATCTAACCTCTGTTGATCATGCTGGTGGGATCCTCCCAACCTTTCCAGGTCATGTCGGATCAACTCACTCAGCCTCTGCAGTTCATGCTAAAGGCACGTGTTCAACCTTTGATGTTTAAGTTGAACCTCCCCATCAAACCTTTTCAATTCATGTTGGATCCCTCCACCCAACCTATGAAGTTCATGCGGGGGGAACACAGTCAACTGTTGCAAAGCATGTTGATCCTTACCATTAAGCTTCTGTGGTTCATGCTGGTGGTGACCATCCAACCTTTACAGGTCATGTTGGGACTAGTCTCTAAGCCTCTGTAGGTCAGGCTGGGGGCATTCTATCAGCCTCTATGGTTCATGCTGAAGACAATCCATTAACCATCATGAGTCATGTTTACACTGTTGAAAAGACTTCCCATTCAAAGAAAAATACCAAGTTTCCTTGTAAGATTTGTGAGGGAGACCAACTTACTTATAAATACCCTTATATCATGGAGGTGTGAAGAGTTTGGATTTAGAGTCCACCCACTTTTGAACATTATGAAGTCTATCAACAACCATCCTCTTTTAGTCAAGTTGGACCCAATCAACCAGTCACCCAGCCTTTGGTGGTTATGCTGGGGGAAAAATCTTAGCCTCTGTAGGTCATGCTGAGAGAAAATAGTTAGCCACTACTAGTCATGTTGACACCATTGATAAAATTGGTCGTTTGGAGTGAAAAATTAAGTTCCCTTGTAAGCTATGTGAGGGAGATCATCTTACTCACCAGTGCCCTGCTATTGCAGAGGTGCGAAGAGTGTGGTACAAGACTCAAGATTTTCCTTCTCGTAAACAACCTATAGTTTCTAAACAACCTACTAAAACTTTGGTTGATCAAGTGGTCGAACCAATATCAGCTTTGGTTGATCCCACTCTTCTTTCAGAGAGTGATCCTGATGTGATTGAACCAAATTCACCTTCGGTCAATCCCACTCTCCCTTCAAAGAGTGACTTTCATGAAGCGGTTGAATGGATTCCATTTTCGATCAATCCCACTCTTCCTTTGGAGAGTGAAGTGTCATCTAGTCACATTTTCTTCACTTCCAGTTTAGAACTTACTGAATAAGAGGGCATTAAAATCACTTCGGATGAACCCCCACCAAGATCTCAGATTGCTTCCTTTGATTGGGATAGCCTAGTTGAGCTGTGGCTTCCTTCTAATGCACCTTTCGAGATAAAGGTCAAAGTTGAACCATACATGATTGCTTGTTGTATTGTTGATGAAGGAGCCTCAGTTGGTATTTTGTTTGCTCATTCTTGGCGAGGCATGGGATCTCCTAGACTTATGTCGAGTCCTAGTTAGTTATTAATGTTTGATTGAAGAACTTGTATAGCCTTGGGAACTCTTGCTCAAACACTTGTTACTTTGGGTGGGAAGACCATCTTAGTTAACTTCATGGTGATAGAAGACCCCTTGGACTTCAATATGCTCCTTGGACGTGATTATGTCTATGCCATGCAAGCTATGGTGTCAACATTATTTTGTGTGATGTACTTTAATCATGGTGAAGAAATTGTCAATATCGATCAGTTGTATTTTCTTGATCCATCTCCTAACCCAACTAGAGTCTAGGTATTTTCTCTATTGATTCCCAGTATTTCTATAGACACTACCCCGCCACAGGTGAGCTATGTGGCCTCATGTCCTTTGCGTTCAATTGCTACTGAGAAGCAACATTAGTTTTCATGCTTACATTCTCAAGACTTGGTCCCAGTAGTTGACTAGGTCAGTCATCCTATACATAATATGGAGCCTTCTCTCCACTCTGTCAATCCATTTGAAAGTTTAGACATGTGTCCTATCTCAGATGATCTCCTTCCTTCAGATGAAGTCTTTCTAGAGTTTTCGATACAGTATCTTTTATTAGTTGTTGGTTAATTTGTGACTAAGTCTAACCCTGATTTTCCTAGTAAGCCTGATCTTTCTTCTTATGTTGATCTTGGCGAGCCTTTTGACTCTTCCTTTGAACAATAAGTTAGTGATCCTGATGAGTTTGATTTTTCTTATGAATTTTTCAACTCCTTTGATACTGAGTTTGTTCCTGTAGACTCTATCTCCCTTATTGATTTTTTCTCTCCTTCTAAGGTTGATCTTACTAATTATAAACCCTTGAGCCTTGGTGCTATAGAATCTTCTTTAGTCAATTCTTCCTTGAATTTAATTTTTATAGAAGATAGCAAAGTCACATGTGTTTCTGCAAAGTGATCTGCATCAAAAATTGTCTTGTGAATATGATCTTGATGTTGATGTTTCCTGGAGACATGATTCTTTGTTTGATTCACAATTCTTTACTGGCCTTGTCTTGTTGTTCAAGCTGTAACTATGTTTGCATGTGCCCTGCTCAAGCTTATGAGCCGGATGATGGCTTCCACTCTTTTAGCTCATTGTACAAGCGCTCATCTTTGTTCTCATTGTCTCTAAGCCTTGTATCATTTTGCCTTTGCAACTTGACAACATTTACCTTGAGGAGACTTTCCCTGAGTGTCTTTATATTGATCATGTTCCTTGCATTATGCATAGGTTTGGTCCTCACACTTGGAACTAGTTTCACTTTCCTATGAAACTCGTCTCCTCGCATTTAGAGCATTCTTTTTGCTCTCCTTCGAGCTCGTTAAAAATAGTAAGGAGGCCACGACTTGACTTTTTTGGACTTGTTAAAAATTCACAAGAAATATTAGAGCATTATGTTTGCTCTCCTTCGAGCTCGTTAAAAAAAATAAGGAGGCCACAAGTTGACTTTTCTAAACATGTTAAAACTTCACAGGAAATATTTTGAGTTTCTTTAGGCCCAGGTCTGACTCCTCAAGATAGACTTGACTGCTGAGTAAACTTGTCCATTCAGGCTCATTAAGAATATGTGAATGGGCATCCAAATTGGTGGTAGGTTATCTCTTTCTTGGACCATGTGGAATAATACGAGAAAGGAACACTCTCTTTTCTATAGAATTCAGAAGAGTATTCTCAGGTATAGGTGTATCACTTTTCTGGACCTAAGGGACTAATTTATGGAAAAGGAGCCCCCGATATGCGCTTAGTTTTCTCTTTTTCATGATCTGGACCTAAACATGAAAAATATTTCAAGTGTACTTTATGTCTTTGTCATGCTCGCTAAACCCTAAAGAAAAAAGCATCGAGTTTATTGTTGTAAGCCCCATTTCTCGTAATAAAATGGATCTTTCCAAGTGATCTTGCATTCCTTCACACTCATAAAACTCAGGCTATATGTTTCTTTTGAAGGAGCATTGGGTAGGTGGTAATTTAACCTTTTTCGGACCTCCCCGACTAAGTATGAAAAAGGTGCCCCTTACTTCTTCAGAAGCTAAGAGAGTTAGGCTGTGGTTTGTTTTATACTTTTCCATCCTCAGAAGACTAAATTGTACAAAAAATCACCCCCCTGGAGTCTTCTTTGGAGTTTTTAGACTCTTTAAACTATGAAAAACCATCAGCATGTACTAGTTCGGGCTCATAAAATCCATGAATCAGTGCTTTATCAAGCATTATTCTGTCTCTTCTTCGAGCTTTCCAAAAATGAAGAAGGTCCCAAGTTTGATTTGTTGAACTTGTTTAACCTTTACAAGAAAGAGGGGAAGGGACGTTCATTCACATGTATTTTACATCATGGCAGCAATTCTTGTTTCCTTGAACAAAGTAGCAATTTTGATTCTATCAATGGTTGGGTCCTATTTTTTTGACCTTATCCCGATTCAGAGTTTTTTACTCCTCCAGTTGGTCTCTTTTCAAATCATATGGGGAATCTGTCAATGCCTCCTACATTGCAGATTTGTGTCATTGTCATTTTGTGTCAAAAGTTGCCTAATTCGCTTTTGTGTTGTGTGCACTATTTAAGGATTAAACCTATGTTTGCCATTCTGTAGTTGCCTAGACCTTTTGTGTCGGCCATTCCCTAGTATTAGTTCACTACATCATGTCTTCAACGGTCCTTGTCATGAAATTTAGTACCAATTCCAGATCCAATTAGTCTTTGAATTACCTCATGTTGGATGATGAAGGATGCCTTAATTCCTTCCTTCCAACGGATCTCTTCCTATTGATTGAAACACCTCTTTCTATGGAAATAGAATTTAGATTTTTATGACAGTACCTTGGGGATTGTAGTCATCAGTGGCAATTTCCCTTGCTATTGGGTAGTGGGAATACCTTAATTTCTCCTACTCGATGGACTCTTCAATTGTTCGACTTCAAATCCTTGTATTCACACTAGTTAGAATGTATTAGGTACCTTGGGGACCATTTTCATTAATGGTGGTTTCCCTCGCATTTGTTAACGGTTCTCATTATTGACCAGTAATCAAACAGTTTTCTCCATGTTCGACTTCAACTCCTTTATTCGCATGGTTAGGATTTGTACCTTTTGGGAAGTTTGGATTGAAGACCTTGGGCTGACAGTAATATTGTCATTTTTTGCTATTTACCGAGTTGCGCAAGACCTTGTTACACTTTATATGACATTTTGTTGAGACATAAATCCACTTTATATTTTTTGTGGCTATGATCAATTGTCAAGTATGGATCCACCTTGTTCATTTGTGGCCATGGCTCCTTTATATTTGATATGGCATCTTTTTTCATATTGAGTGACCATGATAGTTCCATCAATTATACATATGTTCGATCCACATGTATCTTTATGGAGATGTTTTGTATATGGACTTGTATGTCCCAGAGATCAGTTTTGTCTCACATTTATCTCTCTTTCAAGTACCTTTGTTCGAGCCTTTTGATCTTGGATTCTCTGTGCTCTCCATACTCAGCTATTTCCTTTATAATGTATTTGGCTATAATCTTTCCCTTTAACCTCATACATTAGAGGGAATCTGTTATAGCTCAAAATGACACATCTCTACTTGTGACAACTTTCCGATGATTAAGTTGCATGTCGACACTTCCATGACGACACTTCATGAAAGTCACTAAAAAACACCTAACTTGGAGGATCCATATGTTGAGTTTTGTGACTTCATTTGACCTCATCTTTGTACTGTTGGAAAGGTATCTATGTTAGATAAAACTTTCCAGCAAATACCAAAGTCTGAAAAATGCCTAGAAGTACCCTAAAAATGAGATTTTTTAATATATATGTAAGTTTCCTTAAGGAAACCCACCTATGTACTCTTGTATGCCCTAAATACGTGAATTTTTGTATTGCAAGCCACATATACCTCCTACATATGTGACTAATGTCTTTGCAACCTACGTATTCCTCTTAAAAATGTAAAAAAATACGTTTTTCAAAATTTGGGTAGTTTGGTTAGTTATGCAACTAATTCCTTTAGTTGTAACTGCTTTGTCTTCGACCCTATCTCTTCACCAACATATAAATAGAGGTAGGGAGGTCCATGAGAGGATACTTGAATCTTTGCATTGTCATGCTGGAGGAATTGGAGCTCTATTTTCCCACACCTTTTCCCTAGAAGCTATCTCCTTGTGTTGCAGAGCTTGGAGGTTGAGTTCCTTGGAGAAGAGAAGCAGTAGAACCAGATCAAGGTTTTGTGAAGTGCCCAACTTGAAGAGAAGGTATACTTGTACTTGTTTTCAAGATTATTAAAGATGTGATGTCCTTATTCTTCCCAAATAATTGTTCAATGTGTGATTTAGTCTCTGTTTATGATCATATGTTGATGCTAGTCAAATCATTATTTCATGTTTATTTGATTATCATTTATTTATATTGTGTCATATTGGTTTGAGGAAGGTATAATTTATTTTGTAGGTCTCTTGGAGTGAGAGGAGCAAGAAGAGGATTGAAGGGATGCTTGGATCAACCTTCGTTTGGCTAAGGTATGAACCATTATAATCTTTGAAACTTGCTTATATATACTTGCAGAACCATTTGCATCCACCTTTCAACTCCAGTATGTTGATGGAATCTTAAAATCGAGCCATAGGAAACTTTCATTTACAACAGGGACCTTATATTCCACTTTAACTGTGCATCAAGGATGCTTCTAGGCACTTATTGATTCCTTCAAAAATGTTTTCTGCTCGGGCACTTAGAGAAAACAATGCCTGGGATGTTGTCTCTTGACGTGTCTTGTTTCCTTAAAAGTTAGGGGGTTTGGAGGGTGCCCCAAGTAGCTATCTCTTCAGTCTTTTCTTTATTCTATGTCCGAATATGGTTTTTTTACAGGAAACTTTGTTTGTGGGTGCACAAGCTCTGAATTTATTTTCTAAGTTTTTCTGGGATGGGAGTTCTGTGCGGTTCATCTTGTAGGGCACTCTAAGGGTTTATTGAATTCTTAGAACCCTCATTTTTTTATGTAATTTTTTTGTGACGGAGGTTGGTATTCTGATAGAGGAAATGGAAAAGGGATCACTATGTGTTTAGAATTTTCTTAACGCTTATGCACCTTATTTGGATAGGGAGCAGTATTCGAAGATAATTTCCTCTAGGGGTTTATTAAACATACTAACCTCATTGTTGCAGGGGATCTTAATTTCATGACTTCAGCTACAGAGTTGTGGGGGTTGTCAGCTATATGTGATCCATTGGGTTTATATTTCAAAAAATTTGTTTCTTCGATGCATCTCATCTATATTTTTCCGGCTAATATTTTCCCCACTTGACGCAATGGGAGGGTGGGAAATGATGGCATAGGGAAAAGACTGGACTGCTTTTTGGTGGCAGAGTCTCTAGTTCCTTCACGAGAGACCTCCGTACCCTTACAAGTTTAATAATACATGGTTATTGGAGGTTGATTTCAAGGATTTTATCAGGGGGTTATGGAATAATGATTGCATATCTTTATCAGTAGATGCCCCTATAATTTCTTTGATTAGGAGGCTTAACTTGTTGAAAAAGGTCGTTTTTACTTGGGAACATAGGAAAAAATCTGAAATGGGACGTGCTTTCGCTGATATCAAAGAACCGATTAATGATTTATTTCTTATGGCCCTGACAAGGGGTTCTCTTGGATGAGGAAGTGGTTTCTTTGGTAGAGTTAAACAGACTCAAATAAAAGATTCTTGTGATGGATGCAGGTTCTTGGAGGATAAAAAGAAGGGCGATCTGGATAGCCCATGGTGACGCAAATACAAAATTCTTTCAACAATTTTCTAGTTCCCATCAAAATGCAAATGTTATTTGGGATTTGGTTAATAGTGATGGGAATATTATGTTTGATGATCTATCTCTATGGGAGGCTGGTAAGAAACATTTTAAAAAAATGTTTGATGAAGAGGGGCCGACTCACATTTAGGAAAAGCTCAAAGCACTTAGTATTTTCCCTAGGTTCTTCTCGATTGAAGAGGATAAACACATTGGTAAACATATCACCATAGGAGATATTAAATCCATTTTGAATGGATTCACAAAGGACAAGGTGTTAGGACCAGATGGATGGATGATAGAGTTTTTTCTTGCTTTTTTTATTTGGCAAGTGATGATATTTTGAAGGGTGTGGAATTTAGTAGGATACAAGGTTGTATTCTGAAGTCCTTAAATGCAACTTACTTTGCATCAGTACCTAAATGTGACAAGGAAAATAAATTTGCAGACTTCAAGCCCATCTCACTTTGTAACTTCATTTACAAAGTGATCACTCAAAATTTTGTCTGACAAAATTAAATATTTTCTTGCGGAGGTACTCTTGGATGAGCAATTTGGATTTTTGATGAAAAGATAAATTCATGAAGCTATGGGGATAACAAAAGAGGTTATGCATTCCATCAAGATTTAAAAACTTGAGGCTTTAATTTAAAAAATGGATATGATCAAGGCGTATGATCACGTTGATTGTAATTTCTTGAGGTTAATTTTGGTGCAAATTGTTCTAATGTGGAGACGGTAAATTGGATTATGGACTATGTGTCCACTACAAATTTTTCTATATTGGTCAGTGGGGTTCATTCTCCCTCTTTATATACTAGCCGGGGGCTACGACAGGGATTCCCACTTTCACCGATGTTATTTCTACTGATTGTTGAAGGTTTGAGTCTTCTAATACAGGACGATAAGAGGATGGGAAGGATAAAATGCATACAAATTTCATCTACTTTGTCCCTTAGTCACATTTTGTTTGTGGACGATGTGGTTTTTTTTTGGTAATGGATCTTATGAGGAATGGAGATAGTTCAGATTATTAATTGACCTATTTACCACTACTTTAGGTATGGCGACAAGTGTGGGAAAATATTCTTTTTAACAAATAATGTTTCTATTGAAATCATTGAGCACATAAAGATTCACTTCCCCTACAAAATGGAGGTGATCGAGAAGGGCTTCAAGTATTTGGGCTTCTTGGCTTAAGCCACTTGATTATTGGGTGGTTGATTGGAGCTAGCTTATAAAGAGTTTTGATCGTAAGATTAACAATTGGACATTCATTTTTTATCTCTAGGGGGTTGACTCATTCTTTTAAATTATGTGTTGGAATCTCTATCGGTATATGGGTTTTCAGTGATGAAGATTCCTTGTTCTATTTTGCAAATGGTCAGAAGGATGATGTTTAATTTTCTATGGGGTGGATGCTTAGAAAAAAAGGGTTATACCTGGTGAAGTGGGAACTGTTGTCTCGACCTTTTGGCAGTCATGGGTGGAACATAAAAACTTGGAGTGTTTCAACTATGTGTTGAGGATGAAAAATTTATGGAAAGCTCTAATTGGTAAGGGAATTTGTAGTCGTGTGCTAATATCTATCTATCTATCTATATATATATATATATATATATATATATATATATATATATATAATTGTCCATTACAGTTTTTCTTAAGGTGGGATCGTACCAGGTTCAGAACACATATATCATTTAGAATGGGTTCTTACGAGTACTGGTTTGTATTAGTAAATATATTTGTTGGAAAGTGGGTTGTGGTAATACGGTAATGATTGGGGTGGATCCGATAGGTGGGATGGAAGACTCATTCTCTCTGTTTGATTCTCTAGTTTATTATTTACATGATTATGGCATTGCCACTCTTGATCAGGTTTGCACTCAATAATTCAGGTTTGGAACTGGTTCTTATTTGTTGTAAGAGGAGGATTTAGAATCGTGGGGTGCATGGAAAGAGGATTGGGATTGTTACATTTTTTCATTCAGGTCTGTGGGTTTAAAAATCTGTAGATGAAGACTATTTGGCTTGGTATTATAACAAATCAAATGGACAGGTTGTTGCTAAGTTAGCTTACATTTACATCATGGAATCATCTATTAACTTGGTGCAGGTATGGCATTTGAAGGAGTTATGGAAATGGAGGATACCAATGAAGATAAAGTGATTCAGTTGGCTACATATGATGAATAAGATTAGCACTTGGGATAATCTTAGCAAACGAGGTTGCATTGGGCCATGTTTCTGCCATCATTGTGGTTGTGAAGGTGAATAGGTTAAACATCTATTTGTGGAATGTGTTTTTAGTAAAGATGTGCATACATTAGTAGTTTATTCTCTGGGAATTAATTTTTGCTGGGAGGATAAAAAACTAGAGGAAAATGTGGAAGATTGGATCATATTTGGTAATGAACCTTGCTATCTTTCACTATTTTGTAATTAGTCTATTTGGATAAGCATGAATGCTTGGATTTTCTTGGAGACTAAACCTTATGTTCAGCGAATATTTCTAAAATGTTTGGAGCTCCTGGTAGATTATTCAACATTGGATACAAGACAAAGGGACAGATTTATTGGGATTGGCCCAATGATTAAAGAAGCTACGTTATTTTTTGATGGCGCAACATCAAATATGAGGGGTGACGCAGGAGTAGTTTTATATATTGGTTGTGATCACTAAATTTTAATTTTGTTGGGGTGTGGACAATGCACAAACACCCACACTGAATTATTAGCCCTCTGGGGACTTTTATTTGTTGGTGGTAAGATGGGTCTTCCCTAGTTGAGGGTATTTGGTTACTCCAAGACAATAATTTATTGGGTGAATGAAGTGGTGGTTTTAGAGGTGCACACACTTGATCATTGGTGTGGCAGTATTAAAGAACGTGTTTTGGGATTCTACGCGTTTTTTGTCAGCACACATACAGAGAACACAACCGTGTGGCAGATGGAATTTCAAAAGAGGCCTTGGATCTTACTACAGGGAACCCAACAGTTCATGAATATTTGAAAGATGCTATGAGTCATGAGCATACTTTCAATTTTTATTTTTAGGATGCTTATAAATGTTAAACATAGTGTTGAGGGAGGGTGAAAACTTGGGAGGGATGGGTCATCATATACTAAAACTTTTGATGTGAGATCGATGATTATTATAATTTTTGTTTTGTTTGGGTATTTTTGATGGGGATTTAAATGTTTTGTATGTATGGACATAAGGAGTAATAGTTTTTTTTTAATATGCTCAAAGCAGGAATTTTTTGTATATATCCAGGTCCTTTGTTTATTAAAAAATATTGAACTTTTTCTTCTTGAAAAAAATACTAATGAGATCATATATTATATGTGGATGGGATCTTTTTAGTATTTTGAAATATTTTTTTCAAAATATGTAGTATTATAATTTATGGGAAATTGTGGCATTTCATTTTTTTGGTCTCATTATAAAATGGACTAAATTTAAGCTTTTCATTTTATGAGAATAAGGTTATTGGGTAGGAAAAAAAATATTTTGGGTACCGAGAATAAGGATATCAAACTCATTTCTTGTTTACAAATTGTTTATTAATAAACAACTTTCCAAAATATAAAACTTAAAACTTAGTTAAACACGATTATATCTAGGTTATTGTGGCTCAAATGATTTTTAGAGTAGTTAAAAATTCATGACTAAAAATGAATTTAGTCATGAAATTGTATAAATCATATTTAATAATAGATATGATTTAAGTATTTATAATATCATTTTTATGGATAATAGTTGATATGATTTAATATTTATAATATTATTTTATAGATATTTTAATTGGTTTATAAAAACAAAATTTCACCAAGTTTAAATTAAAATAAAGTGTTAAACAATTTGAAATATCAATTTTGTAACTTATGAAATGATGATGATTTAGGAATTCCCCTTTTAAATCTTTTAAAATTATAAAAGATTTAATGACAGGTAGATGCTTTCAAGCTTTGCAAACAATAAGGGCATGCATAAATATACATACATAATTTCTAATGCATATGCTCTTGACTTGTGATATGCTTAGTGCATGTTTGTTAGCAACTACTTCTTTCAATATATGAGAAACCAAATTAATATGCAAAGAATATGTTAAAAATGTAATGTGCCCATTTTAAATAATTGCATAGCAAGAAAATTCCATCAATCCTACTAGTTCCCTAGGTTGGGTGGAAACATTGGAAAGTTAATAAGGGGGATAATAAATGGTGTTTAGAAATTAGAAGGAATAAATATTTATTTAATGGAGTTAATTAAATGAATGCAAGTGCAAAATGAAATGTCTGTGGAGAATGGAGACACAAGGAGACTATGGGGCCCACTAAAGCTAGAATTCCTATGTTAAATGACATACTCCTCTTGCAATCTCGAATCTATGGGAAGCCTAATGTTTTTGGATGGATTATAAGGTTAATATACTTCATAGGTCGAAATTGGGATGAATTGTAACTTACATGGGGATAGGAAGATCCAAATGGGAGTTTCTTGGACACTTGGCTAGATTCCCCTTACATTTAGGACATCTATGACACCAATGTTGGAGATTATATGAAAATGATGACACAAGTCAGATATGAAGGATGAAATCTGACATATATGACATTTTAGGTTGAAATATACCATCCAATGGGATCCTTCTCACATTTGTTGAAGGTGGAAGGCTAGGAAAGAGGGGACACGTGTCATTTCATGAGCACACACCCTAATTCGAATTGGATTGAGTTTGTGTATGGATTGGGAACCTTAGAAGGATAAGGAATTTTATAAAATAAAATAATTAACCAATATAATTTCCTTTTGATCGTTTGTAAAATTTCGTGTTGTGAAGAGAGAGAGCTAGTGGATGACTAGCTCATCCCTTAGCCAATTTCGAGGGTGAAAGATTCCCATCCTAGTTGGTATTGGGAGAGGCCACTCAAGTATTTCAAGGATATTAAATGGAGTCTTAGTTATAGGTTCAAGCTAAATCGTCTCATGGAGACATCAAATTTTATCGTGTTCTTCCTTTCATCTCAAGTTTCTCGCCATATTTTAGCTCCATGGAGTGAGGCGCACTTGGTGAGCTATTCATCTATTTGAGGGAGCTTCTACTGCTACAGTATTTTTTATTATTATGTATATTATATTTTATTTAATTTCATAAATATATCATGTCTAAAGGACAATAAATTTCATGTATTATTTCTCAATAATGAAGAAACAATGCCATTTCCCCACTACCTTGTTGTAAAGTCTTGTAATCTTGATGAATTCGAATGGATGGGTAAAATATTAATGAATTATGAATGAATGTACTGTAATTAAATCATATTATGGGTTTCATTTTAATTAACTAATAATTTGTGGCCATTGGTTTGAATTGGATAACCATTGGAGCAAACTACACCTCATTTCCCCAAGGGTTCAAAACTAGTTTTTTATATATGATTGAAAGAAGTGGTAACAAACTTGGGAGGTTGATTCATTAAGAATATGAGTCTTTTATAATGTATTATACACATAAGCATATTAAATTTCATAATTAAAGTGGTTTTATTCACATTTAAGAAGCCATTTCTACCACTTACTCGGGGGGAATTTGAGCCCAAAATTGCCAATAAAATCCTCTATCTTGTTCAGAATTTAGTAAAGACTTACATAAGTGTTTGGACAGCGACAATACATCCATGAACATAATAAGTAATTTATTATATCATTCATACACATTCTCTGAATATTTGGAAGAAATTGGGCTGATTTGGAGACCAAGACACTAAAACTAGTCAAGAGCCAAAATTGTGAAAATTTTGGAAAATTGGGCATTTCGGAAATCTTTTAAAAAAAGGGTCATTACAAAAAATGACACAGTTTAAATTCAAACACAATACATGCAATAAATACTATGGTTAAAAAGTGACAATGCATAAACATTTTTTTTTGGAAAGTTGCATGTTCAATCACTCTAGGAAAAGGGCCAAGTATCAAAAAGCCTATTTGAATACAATATTTTGTATGGAATATGTTTGAAACTGCATTGGTTGCATGAAAGCAAATACCAATATGCCATTTCAATAAAAAAAGGTATAATTAACTATAACAACACATATTTGAATTTTCACTGGTCTCAATGAAATATACATCAAGAAAACTAAATTAGAATAAGCGAGTTGTTTGAAAGCTATGTGAGTAAGCAACATGAAAAATTGCACAAAGAATTTGATAATGAATAGACTGAAATAAGTAAGACACGAAGTCAAGCATTGTAGAATTTTTTTTTACAGTTGTTACAGAAATAAAGTGTTCTAAATTAGAAAAAATATGGGATTTAAAAATCGAGCATGGTCAAATGAATAATGTTATATTAAGAAATCTTGTTTGTGTGACTCATGCCATGCTTAGTGGCTAGAAGAACAATGATTGAAAATTCATAAACAATTATTGTGGACCTACCAAACCTCAATTACTATAGAAATTCCTAATAATAATGTATTTAAAGTCGAAGCTTGAGAAATTTCAATCTAAATTAAAATAAAAAATGAAGGACTAAGGAAAGACATCTATCAGAAGTACAAGTATCATCAAATCATTTCACTTGTAGACATAAAATTTCATAAAATTATTTCACTTGTAGACATAACATTTGTTGCAATGGAAACATTTCAAAAACTCTATTTCCAGGTTTAGGTTATCTGATTGGTGTGGCTGGTGAGAGGCATAGTGGATAAGACAACTCTGATTGAAAACTCATAAGTGGATATTGTGGACTTTCCAAAGCTTGTGGAGGAGACAAATTCCTTGTAACAATGGATTTAAATTAAAGTTTGGGCATTTCCATCCCAAATAAAAATAAAAATCGGACACTAAGGTAAGGCGTGCATTGAAATTTAAAAGACCATCAAATAATTTCATTTGTAGAGATAAAATAGGTTGCAATGGAAAAATTTCCATAATCCTTTTGTTGAGTTCTCAACCTTCCATTGCCTTTAAAATGTGGTCTTTGTGAGAGAACGTTTCTTGTATTGCAATTTGTTGCAATAGATTTCCTACAACATTTTTTTATCATCCATGTTGTAATAGAAAAGATAGGATTTTGATTTCCAATAATCTATAGAAAATCCATGCACACGCATGAAATCATTGTCTAAACTAGGTTATAAAGATAATATTATAAATTAGAACCATGAGTATGCAACAAGGAATTTGAATGTTGGGATCCAAACATGCAATTCATGGGTGTATATCACTTAATTCCAAAAGTATAGTTGGGAATTTTCATGGGAAGTCGAAAAGTATAAAAACACATACAATAGAGAAAACATTAGTGAGATCATATTAAAAACTATTCTCAAATAGTTCATTATTACCTTACTAAATTTTTTCAAAATAAATAAATGATATCATGCATTCAATAGAAAGCTATCATAGCTATTCCATATTTTATTTTTAGACCAATGAACCATCATATCACTGTAATTTTGTTCAATTTTCTTTATTTTGGAAAGTTGAAATGCTTCTTTTGACTATGTTATTTTCGAGAAGCTATTGTGTAATCAAAACTTGAATGTCTGGGACGAATTCAAATATATGTCTTTTCATGGAAAATAAAGTGTCTTTTCTATTACATAACTACTGCCATATATAATGTTGTCCAAAATAATAATCAAATGATTTTACAATAAAATGGTGAAAAGGGTGTTTTTTCTGGAACACAAAATTCCATTTTAAATGTGGGAGAAAAAACAACCATAAAACAAACCATGTGTTGAAAGATGGAACAATTGATAATTTCAATTGTTCAAACACAAGTGCAAATATTGCATCTCTTGGCTATACACTTATATCAAATATTGAGATTTGAAATATTGGAAATGCATGTATTGATAGATACTTGCAAAATACAAATAGCACTACAAACACTTATAGTTGAATTATTTTCAACCACTAAAAAAACTGAGATGGAGTCGTTTCAAAAGTGTATATGTATTTTAAATTTCAATAGATATGAGAATGCAACTAAATTAGGAAAAAAGACACGGACAATTGCAAAAATATCATGGAGCATTTTCAACACATACAATAGACAAGTGGGGAATCAAATTTTATAAGTGTTTTGTATTTTTTCTTGTTTTCAGGAAACAATGGAGAAAGCATGAACAAGATTTGAGCTTCTTTCCATTATATACAAATTTTGAAATATGCAGGCTAGATATCTCTCTCTGCAAGGGATTGCCACCAACCTAGTTTTACATCTTCCATTTGCAAAAAAAGTGCCAAAAATCATTTGCATCATCATCAATTAGTTTTTTCCGGTCACATGTAAATGAGCCTGCAAGTGGATAGTGTTAATAATATGGGGAGAGGATAAAAAAATGAGTAAAACCACCAATGGATGAGCTGATTATCTATTATCATACAATAGTATATATATATTATACATTATTGAAGTTTCTTTCCAATACCGACTAACCGATTATAGAACTGACCAACTAAATATACTAGCTAACAATATTACATCCTCTAACATTCCCTCTTAATATCAAGAGTTACTTTCTTAATTATGATACTCTAATAGAAAAATCTGAAATGAAAATGAATGTTGGTCTATGTCTCAATGAGGCTTACAAAAATTGAACAAAATTTCAAAAAAATTTGGTTTTTAACTTTGATTCATGACCTTGCTGCAAACTCTGTTCTTTTTCTTCTTCCGATCTTTTTCTTCAATTTTTAAAAAATTATTTTTGATGCAAGAACTTTTAGATTATTTTAAACAAAATCCTTCACTTTTAAATAACACATTTCATGGCTAGGTAGACTTTTCATTAAAATAATGATGACTCTTCTCTTTGCAATGAATTATTTTCATGTGAATGCTTATTAACTTAGCAATAATGCAATAATGATCTTCGTAGAAACCCAAAAAATAATTTCACAATATTTTTTTTTAATATAACATGAACGCGCTTTCTCTTATCATGGAAATATCTTCCCTTTTCTTCAATGATGTTAACACAAAAAAAAAATTTCATAAACTAAGAAACTTCCAATGCTCCACAACCAGGTATTCCATCTATGTTATGCAAAAATGATATATCTTTTTTTTAAGTTATTCTAGAAATTGAAATGCCTACTTATTGAATAACGACCTAAGATGCAATCTTCCTTTCTCATGTATAATGTTAAGCCCTTAATTATTGAACACTACCCCATATAGTGTGGCGCATTACCCCCTGTATTATGGTACATTACATATTATTTATGTCAGATCGGTTCCATTGGTGGGTCTATTAGTTGTAATTGTACACCTTTGTATTGTATATATAGGAAGGAGATATTCTCATTTTAATCAGCATTGTATCTTGTCTTGTCTTATGTACTTATTACATTGTGCAAGGAGGTTCCTATCTTGAAGAGGATTGGTATTTATCTCTATTCTTCATTATTAAAGAATGGATTACTCTCTTATTGTCTATTTATTCTCCTTTTATGATATTTATGGGACTTGGTCGCATAACATTTGGTATCAGAGTTCTTTCCTCGAGACTGGATTCTACAAAACAAGTCATCTTGAAATTTTATCTACAATATTTTTTCTACAAGGATTCATAGATCTAGGTTAAAAACCCACTTATAAAACACATCAAACTATATCCAATCTTAAATTTAGATCCTAATACATTAAAATTTCAGAGATAATTTCAGAGGATTATAGGGTTTTTTACTAGTCCAAAACCTAGTCTAAAACATGTGTTCTAGGGGAAAAGGTCATATATGAAGCATCCAATATCCAAATAGAGTGAGACCAGTTGCATACAAAAGAATATGGACTAGGGTATATTTGGTATAATGTTTAGCTACTAAAACAAAATATTGGACATGAGGAATATAGTACAAGGTCACTCTTATGGATAGAAAAAAGTAACCATTGAGAGGTTTGCAATAAATTTTTGTTAGCACATCCAAATTAGGTCATACATGTAGAATTGGAAAGAGGACAGATTAGGGTATCACAGACCGAAGTTCTAGACCCAGAGGAGTCAAAATTCAAATTTTATATTAGTTACAACTCGGCCCAAAAAAATTCTTCTAAATAGTGTTTGAAAAAGGTACATCATTTTGCATTTGAATAGCTTTGAGTATAAGGATATATTTGTGGTAAAACCTAGGGTGTGATATATATTTATTCATCAAAATGTCACCAAAAGGAAGGGGAAATAATTACACTCCACTCAAACCCCAAGAGGATTAATTCTGGACATATGATGAAATGGAAGAGATATACTTTAGAGTGTCCAAGTTGGAATACATGATTAAAGGAAATGTGAAAATTGATGAATTAGTTGAATTGGAAGATAAGATAGCTAGTAAAGAGGATCTCAAAAGGATGGCTAGTAAAGAGGATCTCAAAGGAATGGATAGAAAAAAGATTATCAAGACTTGAATGAATTAATTAATGAAGGATATAAAACATAGCTTTATTCCTCATGTAGAGGTTAGGGAGGAAAAATAGGACTTATTCTAGTCACATCTTGAAAATATTGAAAAAACATTGGAGAGAAGGAAGTTGGATTCCTCAAAAGTTGATGATTCACGACAACATCATGGGTTCAATTCAGTCCAAGCACCTAATTTATCTCTAACATTGACATGAGAAAGTTTGATGGAAAGGATCCAATCATGTGGATTTTTTCAGATATAGCAATTCTTTGATCTAGACCAGCTTCCCACTTTGCAAAATGTAACTATTACATCCTTATATTTATAACATGATCAATTTGTATGGTACCAATGGATTTGTGACCATAAAAGGAGTCTATTATCTCTTGGTCGATATTAACAAAATACTTGATTGAATATTATGAAGATATACATAGAAACACCTTCTTTATCCAATTAGTAAATCTCAAGCAAAAAGGTCCAATTACAGAGCACATCAAGAAATTTCAATAGCTAAGTCTCCGAGTGAAGAATATTTCAGAAGACAATATGTTAGATACCTTGATTGGAACCTTAAAAGATAGCATTCAACATGAGGTGTAGATATTTGAACCATCATCCCTAAAGAAGGATTTCATGATGGCAAGGAAGGTTGGAAGTAAAAATGTGGCAATGGCTACTAGAAAGGACTTCTCCAATGCGTACATATACAATAATGTTCCCTCTTCTAAACCACCACAAAGGTTGACAAAACAACAACTACATGAAAGAAGAGAAAAAGGATTATGCTTTAATTGTGACAACAAGTATAGTATGGGACATAAGTGTGGTGATAACACTAGTATGGCTCAAACGTTCCATGAAATATTTATACAAATAAGTTAAAATGGTATTTTTTGTGGATAAATTGATAAATATTTTGAACATAAATTATTTTGGCCCCTAATCATCGTCGCTATTATGATGCAACTGATCATTTGTATCTATAGTGACGGATTTTTGTCTCTATTGGGACAAAGACACACATTCATTGCTCTAGCGATGAAACTCTAAACATTTTGAAATCAACAGTTATCACATTTACAATTATTCACTTTTTCTTATTGTTGAAATTTGATTGTTGTGCATTTTTGTTGTAACCGCCACGATCATTGATCTATAAATAGATGTCCTTAAGACATATTTCATCAATTTTTTTGCTATAGTTGCAACATTTTTTCTTCTTATTGTTTGATCTGTGAGTGCAAGAGTCTGGTATTGGTTTAACACATCAAATTTTTGTGCGATCTGCTATGGTTTCTAGGTTAGTATTTATAAATTCTTTGTCTCCTTTAATGTGTAGGGTCATATTTAAAGTGAGTAGAGTATTCATTTCCTCATAAATACTATCACATCCTATACCAACATGGCAAGATATGGATGATTAGGAGGTATTAATTTGAATGTATCATGTTAGAGTTTATAATTTTGTTAGGGATGATACATGAAAAACATTGGGTTCATCTTAGATTAATGAGTGTTTTAGGTAACTTAAAAATATTTGTAAAATATTAGTTTTACATTGAGGTTTGTGGTTAGTGAACTAATATTTTTGAATGAGTAAATATAATGTCATTGGGTTTTGTCTCTTAATCATTGTTTGATTAAAAAAATATAAAGACAAAGTAATTAGGGAATTAACATGGTCATTGCTTTTGAAATGTTTTATTTGTTTAGTTTCTTATTTATAGAGGGGTAAACTAGAATGTGGTAATATCCTATGTGAAAAATTATTTAAGCATTCTGATCCCATGTGCTTGTAAGAACTCATGTTTCCTAACTTGGGAGAACATAACTGTTGGGGGGGATTTAAATTTTATCACTAAATATCTAAAATATAGTGGTTAGTGGTAATAATAGACACCCATACTAACTTATTCCTTAATAATTTGGAAAGTAAGGGCATTGTTTATGATATGTCACATGTCGAAGTAAAGTCAACTTGGATTTACTAATTATATTTGTCACTTTCCATGTCACATCCTTTAATTTTTTGTCTTCTTTAATATATATATATCATCTGGAAATCCTTATGCAAAGCCTTTCCACTCATCTCAGAAGAACTTGTCTGGAAGGTAGGTGATGGCACAAAAGTAAGAATTGGAGCGGACCCATGGCCAGGCTTCTCACAAAACCACATACTACCTCATCAATTAATTCAACTAGTTAATCAGAAGGGTTTTTTCACTTAAATCAAATAGCAGATCCTCTATCAACCAACCTTTGGCACAAGGGTTGGAAGAAGAGTCAGGATTTAGAGCTACCAGATCGATGGTCTAGGAAGTGGGACCAGTACACCCTAGCTCTGCAATTGTCATACATCCATATAACATACAGAGTAGATGAGTTAATATGGAAGAAGGCACAACATGGGAAATACACCCCAAAGCTCGGATATCAACAACTATGTTTACACCACTTTCAAGAAAACTAGAAATGGTGGCAGAAAGGTATATGGAAGCTCAAATTCCCACTAAAGGAAAAATATTCACTTGTTGCACTCTTGCAAATAAAATCCCTACCTAGGATCATCTACAGAAAAGATAGATTGTAGGCCCTGGTTGGTGCAGTTTACACAAAGACAACAAGGAGAACACAAACCATCTTTTCCTAAGTTCTATCTTCTTCAAGCAGGTATGTGAGCACTCCAAATCTCTCACCTCCTCCAGTTCAAATTGGGAAGGTAAAACAGTGGAAGATGCATGGAAATACTGGTCATCCTCTCCCTAAACCATTCAGATAAGAGCCCTTCCGCTCATCCACATTTGGGGAATATGGTTAGCTAGAAATAGGGTCATTTTCCTTGAAAAAGCCAGTTGTCCATAATAAGTATCAAGGAATGGACTTGGTATCCTATATTATTTCCCCCGAAAAAATAACAAACCAAATCTAAGAATCATTACTCCATAAAAGTTGAATAAAAACACCCCTTGGGCCTTCTTTGATGGTGCTTCTCAAAACTCCAAATGTGGGGGAGGAGCCACCATTTCCCTAAACCCAAATCACCACTTCCAAATCTCAATGGGGATGGGATCTGAAACAAACAACTTTGCTGAACTTATGACCTTGAAGCTTCTTCTATACTTTGCAATTGAAAGAAATTGCAAAAAGTTACAAGGTTTTGGTGATTCTATGGTTGTAATAAATTGGATAAATAAGACTCAACGATGCAGAAAGTCATCACTAGATACACATTATGAAGAAGTTAACAGGATTCTTACAAATTGTAAATCAATCTCATTCAAACATGTCTACAGGGAGCAGAACATGGAGGCAGATAAACTCTCAAAGGCAGGATTAAACTTGCAATGGGGGTCCTGGAAAATTATAGATATAAAGGAGACAGAAGCCAATGAGTACTACCATAGCATTTTATGATTTTGCCTCAATAATTCTCATTTTCAAATTTTTTGGACAATTTTTACTCAATAAAAAAGCAACAATTTTTCAACAAGATAGAAAGCTCTAAATGGGAGAGAATTGCTAGAAACATCTCCTCTTGTTTTCAATATGCGCAGAAGAAGGATACCAACTCTTTCCAGTTGTCTACAACTGAAATTTTTTAAGGGAGAACTTTATGACAGTCTCTTTCACACATCATGGCTTTTCTTAGGGTGTTATGTAAAAAAGAAGCAAATACATCAGAAATGATGTGACATCAAGTTGTAACCTTGCGAGAAGCAGGAAAATACATACTTTTGTATGTAGTTTTTTTATTAATACAATCAACTTTTTTTCTGAAGGAATATATATATATATATATATACTCTATTTAATTTACTTATACATTGATTGAGTTTTTTTGGTTCTTATATGCTATTAGGATGTCAAAGAAATATACTTGGGAAGAAAATAATAAGAGGTATGCCGATTTTAAGGCAACATTCGAGGTGAAGGGCGATGTAAAGTATTATTTACCTTGTAGTGATTGCAAGGGTTTGGGAACGAGAAGAGTTAAGAACAAGTTCTTAGAAACATTGTAGGGAGAAGGGGCATGCTGAAGGGGGATTTGAATATCGTCCCTTGGTAAGACATTATTCATTAGATAAAGTACTTCTTGTAATACTATTTATCATGCATTCACAAAATGTTTTATCATTTAAAATTTATGTGTTGTATATTATACACTAATGTTATTACATTGTTTGTAAATATAAATACCATTCCCCCTAAATCTCGACCTACAGAGAGATATTTGCCACATAATTATAGTAGATTTATACTACTTTAAAAGGTGATGAACATGGATATCATAATATTGAAGATGAAGTTCTTAATGATCCTATGGACGAAGATGATGTTATTGATACAAATGACAAATATGAGATAAATAGATTGATCCAAGACACATTTGCTCCATTGGATGAGGATAACCTACATGATATTCATAATGTTCCTCGACTTGAGAAGTCCCAAGAATCTCTTTATGAAGGCTCAACAGAAAATATTGTATCTACTATATTGTTGTTGGTGAACATGAAAGTTTTGATTGGTTTGCCAAACACTTGTTCCACACATATCCTAAGGTGTAATGTATTAATTGCATCTTCACATGGCATATTGAAAAGTTCACTAGTTTCCTCTGTTTGTAGTGTTAATTAATTCATAAATTAGGTATAAGCAATATTTATGATTTATATTGTTTACATTTCATTTTTTTGTCAATGTTGTAGACTGTTGGGTGAATTTATATCACCATCATCAAATAATTTACCATGCATATGTCGAGAGGTATTCTTGATTATGAAAGAAATTGGAATGGACTATCAAGCTATTGATGCATGACCTAATGATCGTATCATATATTATGGACAATATGCATCAGAAAACAAATGCTCACAATGTGAAATTAGTAGATATCAAACTGATAAAGTGAAAAAAAGGTGCCCAAAAAAGTTCCTCATTATACTCCTATAATTCCATGTTTCCAATGACTATTCAGGTGCCAAAGTATATCACAGTTTATGGATTACCATACAAAGAACACAAGTGAAGATGGTGTTCTTCGCATGCTTGCAAATGGTTCTGCATTGAAGAACATTGAAGAAAAATTGCCAATTTTTTAGTATGAACCTTGTAATATTATACTTTCATTGGTAACTCATGGTTTCAGTCTATTTTGAGAGATTCATTCTACTTACTCAGTCTGGCCTATTTTCTTGATAAACAATAGCCTTCCTCCTTGGATGTTGATAAAGAGAGAGCACACAATGTTGGAAATGATTATTCTAGGTATTTTTTTTAAAGCAATTATATTATTTCATTTCATTGTTTCATTGCTACATGAGAACACCTTTTATATATTGGAAAACATAAATGAATAACATCATATATTGTTGAATAAATTAGGTAAGTACCAAGTTAAAGATACAAATGAATATATTGAGCCTCTTATTGATGAGCTATTGAAGTTATGGGATGGAATCACTATGTATGACATCTCTAGACCAATAGGGAAGAAACAATTTCAGTTCCATGGAATACCTGCATGGACAATTGATGACTCTTTTCGGTTAAAACATTTTTGTGGTATGTAAATTTCTATTGCACTTTCAATTAATATGTTTTTAAGGTAAATATCATGCAGTTTTTAAAAACTAAATTAATAATATTTTGATGCCTATAACATTAATACATATATCTTTCAGGTCTTCAAACAAAGGGAAAATTTGCATGTCTAGTATGTGGTCCTAGGATAAGATATCGCCATTCAAGAAGTATAAGAAAGGAGGTGTTTTATGAGTAGAGGCACTTCCTACCTAAGAACCATAGGTATCGAACTACAAAGAAAACACAATTCAATGGTAAAGAAGAGAATGGGAAGAAACCATGAGGAATGACACCTCACCTATGGATGTTGGAACATAATATACATCGTCATGGTATGAAAATTGTATATCTAGCATATAAGTATGTAATATTATGAATTTTATATTTTTATTGAATTTTCTCTTCCATGGGTGTCACGAATTATTGTTAATGTGTTTTCATTTATATTTAATATTGATTGTCGTGAAGGCATGAATGGGATTCCACAATGAATAAAGAGATATCCCATACAATTCAGTAGGTTGCCTTACTACAAGCACCTACAAATAACTAATTTGTTCGATACAATGCATATCGGGAAGAATGTAGCAGAAATTATATGGAGAATCGTAGATGGAAGGACTCGAAAAGATAAAATTGGAAATATTTATAGTGACATTGCAGAAGCCAATCACGCATTGCAAAGTAATTAATTCCAATGTAGAAGAGGAATACCAGAATATAATTATTCTTACATGGTTATTGACAGAGCAACAAAGCAATGATATAAAAGAGGTCATTCAAAAAATAAGGATTTCAACTGGCTTTTTGTTGAACATACAAAATATCTTAACGAAAAATGGTGATTTGGTGGTGTTAAAACTCATGACTAGCACACATTCATTAAGGTGATTATTTAAGTATATAATTTGCATTTAGTACATCATTTTAGTAATTGTGGTCTCTTATTTAGAATTTAAATAAATAATGATAATTTTCTTTTTGTTACAGTACATTCTTCCTCTATCTCTCCCAGATAGCTTCGATGAGAACATAAAACAAGTTATATATGATCTTTGTAAATACTTGAGGTAAGTAACAATTTATATGCATGAAAATGTTTGTTCACTTTGTTGCATAGCTTATTGACATATTGAGTTTTATAGATTGGAACTTTATGATATATGCCTCAATATTGTTCATCGCTGTTATTTTCTTGCTTCATTTGTAGGTAGATTTCATCTAAAGAAATCCATAATAAATATATTAGGTATTGGAAGAGAGAAAGTCCTCATCTATGTGTGAAATGTAGAAGTATTTACCTCCAAGATTTTTCAATGCACAATAACACTATCCTAGACACCAAGTTGAGGAGATTGAATTATGTGGACCTGTACACACAAGATCAATGTGGATGGTGGAAAGGAATTTGTAGTCATTGAAAGATTTTGTTAGACAAAGAGCAAATCTTGAGGGTTATATCAATGTGCAGGGCTATATGGTATATCAATCCATGGTGTACATTAGTCAGTATCTTCCAAATTTAGCAAAAAATATACATTTTCCTTGCATTCAACATGTCAAATCCATTAACAAATTTTAAGGGGAGGTCTTGTCGGGGAAAGGTAGAACAATGAAAGTGAAAGCTAATTATATGGTGTATTTTTAATTTATTATATAATAAATTTTTCAATTTCAAATATATCTTACTCATGTAATTTTTATTATTCCATTAGTATTGTAAGGTAAACTTAATTTCCTTTAATGATAGCTAATTTACAATTCTTAATTGTTATTTTTTCATATAGTTGGTCACGTGTGGGATGCAGTACAATTATAAATTGCAAATAATCTTGATTGGATGGAGGAAAGGAAAGAATGATGTATAGAATTCTATGGTACCTTATCACGGGAAGGGGTGAGTAAATTGATTAAAACAGTGCATTTTCATCAAGAAGAATATCCCGGTGAACTTACACAAAGGGAAATTGATTTAGCATGTGGTTTAAAAGATAAAGAGGAAAGTATATTCTATACCCTAATCATTTTTTTCGTTGTTTCCCATTATATACATGTATTTATTTTCTTTATTTCTTATTATATATTTATTTACTGAGTCGGTCATGATGCAGTTGATACACCACAATGCTATGTGGTACAATGGTCATAAGTTTCGCATCAAAAAGCTGGATGAAAAGAAGAAAAAATTCGATTGTGGGATAAATCCAATTTTTTCAAGTCACTAATGTTTCCTATAGAAGTGACAAGCATACAAAAGTATCTGAAAATAGGTACTATGGTTATTTGGAAGATATAATTGAGTGTGATTTTAATTCATTTAAAATAGTTCTGTTTGAGGTCAAATGGTACAGGATAGGAATGAATGAACTTGATAATAAAATATCTATTACTAAGGATGCCAATGCATTTACCATGGTTAGAAAAGGGGTGCTTGAACTAGGTACAGAGCCTTATGTTCTTCGAAGCCAATCTGAGTAGGTATTTTACTGAGAGGTGCTAGGTAAAGTAGGCTGGTCATAAATTGTTAGATATGATCCAAGAGGAAGAGCGATCAAGTATAATCCAGTAGAGGAAGAAGACAATGTCCAAGAAGAAGGTGATGCAAATCAGGAGCAGTTGGCCATCGCATATGTATCAGATGAAGAATATAATCAATAAGTTCATCATCCAAATGACGTAACAGATGATTTTGAACTTGGTGATGGTATTGATGATGAATATATAACCGAAAATGACTTTGATGACGATGCTGATATGAGCAATCCTTTCAATGATAGAAATTATGGACCAGATGATGATATAGATGAAAAAGTTGATGATGAATAATATAAATCATCATCATCATCATGTTCATACTCATTAGAATAATAACAACTGTTATCATCATGTCATCCTCATTAGAATATTTACAATGATCAGTATCATCATCTTTATGATGATAAATGGTATCATAATCATAATAATGATAATCATCATCATTATTTTCATCCTCCTGATCATTACTATCTTCATAATCATCATGATCAACATCATTATCAATCTCATCCTCATTCTCAACCTCATCGCCATCATCAATGTTATCATCATCATCATCATCATCATCATGTTCATCTCCATAATCATTGTCATGTTCATACTCATTAGAATAATACACATATGTTCACATTATTTCAATTCCCATCACACAATGAAAGTACTGATTTAAAAAATATGTAAATCTACTTTCTACAACTGCTTTAAATACAATTCTGACTTCTAATGAAAAAAAAAATTAATTTATATACACTATATATGAATCAAAGTTATGAGGGAAGGGATTATGGTCTTCTTGGTGGATCCTTGCCAAGAAATCCACAAGTCCTTAAATGACTTGCAGACTAAACTCTAAGCTACAGCCATGATTCGAAAATGAAGAAAACATTAACAACAGAAAACAGATCAAATTACAGTCTAAAGAAACATATGTATCCTTACTTAAAATAATAATAACAACATTGTATGAATCAAACTTTGTTCAATTCAGAAAACCAACACATGAGAAGCCCAATTCTTCTATTAATCATCGATTATATATTCTCTATATTTTACATTTTGATCCATGGATTTTATAGATCGAGAGCTAGGATAAATAATCCCACTTTCACAATAATCAAAGATTATCATCTATTTAATAATACAACTATTTGCAGAAGGTAAATGATTCTATCAATTAATGACTAACTTATTCATGCTCGAGATGCTCTGAATTTGTTATCTAATAACATATCTTCATCTCTATGGCACGTAGTACCCAGAGATGAATATTGCATTGATTATACGTGAGTCATCAATGAGAATTGAGTTGGATGGATTCAAATTTACTTGAGCAAGATGGCAACTCCTGGAGTATAGAAAATATTCATGATATTTAATCTGCTTCTGAAATCAAAGTATGCTGCAAAATCTAGTATAATTAGTCATGAATCCTTTAAGAATTATATCTAATCATTAAATCAAAGGAAATCAAATGGTTTTGATGAATGATCATACCTCAGTATACTTGCTAGATATTTGGGTAGATATGTGAAAATATAGAGGGATTTATGGGGTCAAAGGATCAAATGAATAGATCAAAAGTATATTTGGAGGTGTTATACCAAAATCCTGTCACCATCATGTGATAAGACATTTGAAATACCTACTTGCCCTAAATCCCAGCTTATGGAGTGGAAACTAAATGGTTTTTCATCAGTCTGTCATGCAAATTCCCAGCACCGTGCATGCCCCTTTATCTAGGAGTGGTACCCCTTCTTGTACCGCCTTTCATCGGTTGTCCACAAGCGGTGCCACCACCCATTTTGCTTGTTCCATAGGTGGTTATTACCATAACTACTCTGTCATAGAAGGAGAATCATGGTACCCTGGGTAAAAAGGGAAAAATAGAAGTTTCTCGAGGCTTCTAAATGATAAGCCTCATGTACTACCTTATCCCTACTATTGTGGGTTGGTTGAGCTTGACATCCCTCATCCTAGGATCTTAGAGGCCACCTCACCCATTAATTTATCAACCATATCTATCCATTAAAGCCCTATAAATATGAGCTCATAGCCATGGTTGAGGTAAGAACATTGCAGGTATTGTTATGATGTTGGATTGATTCTTGGCCCAAGATCATTTGTAAAGAGCATAGAGAGCTAGAGTCAGATATTTTTGGGATGAAGAGCTGGTTTCATGGAGATGCATGTCAACACTAAGGCTTGGTTGTAAACTTCTTCATATTTCTAATGCAAGTTGATTTCTGTCCCAGATATGATGTTGTTGTTGTGATTTCGCATATATATTTTGCTAGATTCCTTAGTCACTAGCATGGATTAGTAGATCATATTCTCGTTGCTTTGATTCATTTTGTGTTGATATTTTTTGTAGGTACACAGGTGAACTATCAAAGCCTTGTATTCCAGATATCTACAGCGTCTAGGGAGAGTCTTCAACCTCTGTCCTCTATTTGTTGTGGATCTGAACCATTCAGACCAGTGGAACACCTTGCTGTCCGTAGGAGGTGAAATATTCTAGCTAATAGGAGGATGCAAAGATATTCAAAGAGTGTCAATTTGGTGATCTAACACTCTCCCATGCCTGTGTATTTGCATGTCATCATGTAAACATGCCTTTTCAAAATTTCAAAACTGATTTCCAATCTTTCTGTCAAAATTTATGGTCTTCCTCAGTCTGCAACTCTTGTCTGAATCTAGGCTCTATTTTCTTCAACTCTTTTAAGTCAAATCTACTTTCTGATTTGTGTTATTTGGGTTTGAAATTTCCAGATCTAATTAGATCTGAGTCATTTTGGTATTTTATGCTCTGTTACCACATTCAATTCGACAGTATTTGCCTTGATCTAGTCTTTTCTCACTTGATCCATCATTATTTTTTTTTTGTTTTGGCCATCTACAGGGAACCACGCCCATGCTATGTATGAGGAGCAGTGCCACCACCTAAACATAGTGAGTAGTAAGCGGTGTCACCACCTGTATCTGGTTTGCAAGGAGCATTGTTGTCTTGGAAATGCTCTTTCAACACCTACGAAACGCGGTGCCAGGTAGGAATTAGTCCAAAACTCTTTTTCCTCATTTTTCTTTGTAAAATTTAGAATTTTGATTGCTTTTAGTTATGTTATCAGACTTGTGTTATTGAATGTGATGTGTGTGGCTTTCTACTTTGATGGTTTAAGATTTATTTGAGTGGAATTTCAAAAGTTTATTTAGTCCTTTTTATTGTTCATCCGCTTCTTCCTTGTTGGTTGTGCTTAAAGAAGAATTTCTTGTTTTCTGAAAGTTAGGGTGCTCATTGAAGTCTATTTTCATTGCATATACTAAAAGAAGAACACTAGATTAGCTTCTAGATTTCATTTCTTGTTTGCATAGTAAACTTCTTTTTCTTTCCTTCAAAAAAGAAAAGCTTTTCTTGAGATTAGGACATCATATTTGAGCGTTGGATTTGGGTTTTCTAATTGGCTTTACAAGCTTTTAGGACCTTTATGATATTTCATCTCTCATGCATATAGGACTATCTCAATCAAAATAAAAAAAATGGTAGTTTTAAGTTAGATTTGCTAATGTTTTTGAGAAATTTAAAAAGTTAGAGTGCATTGGAATATAGGTGTGCCTGGTGTTATTCTTTTAGGAAAAGAGATTCTCACCCTTCTCATTTGATTTCGAAAAGAAGAATTTGGTTTGTAAAAGTGTTTGCTTGTCTTCAATTTGATGTTCATGATTGTTGATTGGAATGGTTTTTGGTTTTGAAACAAAAATAAAAACACTCTCTTCCCTCCCGTAAGTAGGCATACTAAACGGTAAAGTGAACATATGCATAAGCATATTGCATGGTTTTACTTTTTTGTCAAAACATCACGCATTAACCTAACCGTACAAGTTAAAATTAATAGTAGTTGTAGGTTAAAATTTATGCAGTAACTTGAGTGATAGGTTAGAGATGTGTTCAGGCATCATAAAATGTAGGAGCTGTCATTATTTGTCAGCATTACATTCTGGTACTTGCGCGGTTCTTCCACGTACCATCGGTATATTGAACGGCCTTTCACGTACCCTTGAGGTATATAGAAAGGTACTTCATGTACTCGATTGTATATTCGAAGGCCCCTTGTGTATGGTTATGCATTGAATAGCTCTACTATCGATTCAAGCTCCCATGTACCTTGAGTATATCGGGAGACCCCACTAGGGTACCTTATCTATCTGAGAAAAGCCCTTTGGCCATCTTGTTTGGAGCCATACAATGAAAAAAACATTCCAGGAGACTACTACGCACGTACTCTCGAGGTATATCATGAGTGGAACCTTCTTGACAATCCTAGTAGAGACCTGACTTTTGAACTCCTCCTGTCATTTTAAGTCTGTTTGTTTTGACCTATAGTTTGAGTAGGGAAGTCTTTGGTGTGTTTTTTTTTTAAATTTTTAGACCCTAGGTTAGATAGGAACTATACAAACCAGCTGAGTTAATACAGTCCAGAAGAATACGGGCCTTGCCACCTGATTTTATTCCTATTTTTGGAGAAAATCCAATGGGAGCTATCGACCAAGGAGCTACTACCACCTCCCAAGTGGGAGATAATGTGGTGGTGGAAAGTGGGGTACATTATTCTCCACACTTGCTTCCCCTAGTCCAACAACCTTCTCAGGGAGATTAATTGTTCCATTCTCCCTTGGAACATCACGTTTATGATACAACCCGTCCAGAATTTGGTCCTAATGCTCCTTTTTGGGAGACACATATCGGATAGGCTATTTCCCCATTTGGCACCCGTGTAAGTTCTCCTGATAATGAAGAAGAATGAAGGCAATACTGGGTTACTATTCTCCATGCACAGGAGGTAGAAAAGTATATTGATAACCTATTAGGCTCTACACCAGTATGGTCCACATCTCTTCCTGTGGGATATCGTTCAATAGCCAATTCTATGAGACCCATTGAACCGATTATAGATCGTCCATTAACAACCCACAAGCTAGGTCAAATTTCCACCCCTCTCACCTTTCATGTTATGTCTGTTCCAAATCCTCCTAGGTCTTTTGCATTTTGGGCCCAAACTTCAATTCTTGTTTCGTCAGTACCTTCTAATGGTGGGGGGGAACCCCCGACATGACCTACGTTATCTGATACCGGAGTTGTACCTATTCAAGGGAAGACCTCTAACATAGAAACATCTATAGTTTTTTTCCCTCCCACCCAACCTATTACCATTCAGTCTTCTAGTGGTTATGGTTATCAAATACCTATAGGTAATCATCCATCTAATCCTACACGAATGCCTTATATTGGAATTCCATACCCTAGTAAGACTTTTACGCCATGGGGGAAACTCAATTGGTCTTACATGCTAGCCATGGGAGGGATACCTATACATACTATTGGAGGTGCGAGAAGACAACCTTATGTAGGTCCTCCCCTTAGGGGACCTCATGGTCCTGCAGGATCTAGAAACTTTCCTCCTTATGGTCCTGGAGGTCCTAGTGGTCCTGGGGGACCTGGTGGATTTCCTCCTTATGGATCTGGAGGGTATGATGGCCCTCCACCTAGTGGTTCTAGTGGCTCTGGACGTTTACCACCTTCTGGAAGCTCAGGAGGGTTTGGTGCTCTGCCTCCTAGTGGTCCTGGTGGTCTTGATGGCTCTGACGGTCCTCCTCCTGGAGGCCCTGGATGTCCTAGCGATCCTAATTCTGAAATCAACCCCCCATTGGTGGATCCTCGGGTGGTTCTTCCTCACATCAACTATTTATCAGTCTACCTATGGCCTTACTAGTAATTATATGCCATATCAATATTACCAGTATGTGCAACCAATTAGACAGTTACCTTTCCTAGCAACTTTGGACTTGCCTGATTTTTCCAAGTTGATTAATGATCCCATTCAACACAATCCCTTGTGGCCTCCCATTTTGGCAAAGTTACCATCAAATATTCCAAAATTCGATGGGAAGCAAGGTGAATATCCATAGAACCATCTTATGACTTTTCATTTGTGGTGTTCCTTGAACTCCCTCATGGATGATTTCATTCGGTTACGACTCTTTTAGTGAAATTTAACCAGTACGACCACGAAGTGGTACATTGAACTCCCACAACATTCGTTTGTGGATTTTAGTTCATTGGAAACTGTATTTCTTACGCACTTTCAACTCCCTATCCATTATGAAATGGGCACTGAACTTTTAACTTCTCCATGACAGAACACCTCCACCCACATTTCTGATCATATTCATGAGTGGAGAAGGCAGAGAAGGCTTATTAAGGCCCCTATTCTGGATCAGTTGTTAGCTGATTGGTTCACTTAGTCCTTGTTTCCTCCTATTTCCTGACATGTGTCCATGGGTGGTGCTATTAGTGAAGAGCAGGCTATTAGTCAGGATCAGTACCTAGACTTGGTCTATTCCCAGTCTGGGACTCTTTATGACCTGATTCCTCAAGCTCCTCACCCCGGCACTGACCCTGCCAAGCCACTAGAAAAGGTACCTATTGATGGGATTGTTGGTTCAATCCAGTCCCCATCTGCAGTGAAACCTTCCAAGCAAAACCGAACCGCTACTCCTTCGACTCCCAATGTTTCTGCCAATGTCAATTCTATTCAAAGTACTCAAACCTCGGGTAATAAAAAGAAAGGTAAAAATTGAAATAAAAAACCTGGAAACCAACAGGAGACCCCACGATGAACCAATAATGGCAATGAAAAATGGAAAAGGAAGGCTAAATATCCTTGTATGTTATGTGGTGGTGACCATTTTTCAAAGGAGTGTCCCCGTTGGGATGAAATCTCCCAGTTTCTTAAGCCTAATCTTGCACCTGTAGTACTTACGGATCCCTTTCCCTCTCAGCAATAGCTGGTAGACCATATGTCAAACTAGGGTAACTCTAGTTCATCAGAGGAAATTTGTATGATGTCCTCTGATACCATCCATCTGCAAACTCGAAGGAAAAATTATGATAAACCCACAGATAAGAAAGAAGATCATTCTTCTTCAAGGAAATATCCCTCTACTAGTTCTCCGAAATCCTTGTCTATTGTTCCCTTCTCTATCGAGAAGCCTACTCTCAACATGATTTTGCGCCCACCAAAGAGTACTCTTCAGAAGGCTATTTTTAATCCCAATGCCTAAGCTGCTTAGTTCTATAATGTAGTTGAAGATCTTGCTCAGGCACCTTCTGTGATGTCTACCCTAGAAGTACTCCAAAGTTGCCCCACATAGCGTAAGAACTTGTTGACATCCTTAGGAGCTTTAGACCCAGATAACACTAACTTTATTCACTTCAATGTTGAGAACTATAAACCTATATTACCGCATAAACTCACTTTTCATATCATTATAAAATTAGTGGGAAAGAAAGTCTTTCAAATGGTACTAGATGAAGGAGCTTCAACCTCAGTGTTATCTATGACTTGTTCGAAAGCTCTTGGCTCTCCCAATCTTGCTACATCATCGACGACCCTTAAAGACTTTGATGGGTGGGGTTTCCAAACCCATGGTATCATATCCCATGAAGCTATGTATGGAACCATTAAAACTTGTTCCGATGATCACATTGATGACCTTCATTTAGTGGTTTCAAATCCTTGCCATTTATCGTACTAGCTAGAACCTTATATTCTGATTCTAGATTATCTCTCTGAGAATTTTCCTTATGTCAAGTCCATTATAGAGATCATGAATACGGATGAGCCCATTTGGGAGGATCACCATCATAAATCCATGTTCCTCCCCAATACCAGTTCAGGTAGCCATGATTTTGCATCCTTGTTTCCTACTGATATTGTCAACGTTCTGCAAAGTCCTATATTGTTGCAAGACATAAATTCTGAAGGAAACCTTTGTAACATTACTCAGATGAACCCAGTTGACATATCAACCAACCCTAATGTTATTGATCACGTTCGTGTTGGGAAGAATGGCTCCACAGATGAATCTAAAGCATATAAGGCACTTTTTAAGGAATTCCGTGATATTTTTTCCTCGTCCTATGAAGAGATGTCGGAGATTGACCCTTCCATTGTGGTCAACAAGATTAAAACTTATCCCACGGCTAAACATGTCAGGAAAAAACTTAGGCATGTCCATCCTAGGAAGGCCGCATCTATTAAATATGAGATTGAGAAACTTCTGAAAGCTGGTTTTATTTATACTGTACCTCTGACAAAATGGGTATCAAACATTGTCCCTATCAATAAAAAGTATGGCACCATTAGAGTCTGCATCAACTTTAGGGATTTAAATAAAGCTTGTCCCAAGGACAACTTTCCTACCCCGCATATCAATTAGATTATCGACAACTGTGTTGGAAGTGTCATATTTTCAGTCATGGATGTCTTCTCTAGCTACAATCAGATTGAGATATTGCCCTCCGATCAGCATAAGACTGCATTCATTTTCCCATGGGGAACCTTTGCATATAAGAAGTTACCTTTAGGCTTGAAAAATGATGGAGCCACATTCCAGCATGCGATGTCCTATGCCTTTCACGATGTTAAACATATTGCTGAACCATACCTTGATGACCTCCCTGCTCATTCACAACGATGGGAGGATCATCTTGGTCATCTTAGAGACATATTCCTGAGATGCCGTCATTATAATATACGACTCAATCCACATAAATGTGTTTTTTGCGTTGAGACAGGATGTCTTCTTGGCTTTGTGGTATCCAAAGATGGCATCCAGATCGGTCCTTTGAATATTTCCACTATCTTTAATCTACCAAACCCAACCAACATCCTTGAACTCCAAAGTTTGCAGGGGAAGGAAAAATTTCTCTGCTGTTTCATGAGCAATTTCGCTGAGAAAACGCACGGTTATATGTGTCTCCTCAAGAAGAACGCTCCATTCTTCTGGGATGATGAATCCCAATGCACCTTTGATCATCTTAAACATGCTCTGACTCATTCACCCATGATACACCCCTTGGATTATTCAAAGGAATTTCTCTTGTATATTGCTGGCTCCGCTACTACCATCGCCATGGTTTTAGTGCAGGACAATATCCACGGTTAGGAGGATGTGATTTATTATGCCAATAAGAATGTTATTTATTTTGAAACTTGTTATTCACATGTGGAGAAGCTAGCCTTGGCCATGGTCATTGCTCTGCAAAAATTTTGTCACTACATTCTGCTTCACACTACCATCGTATTAGCAGACCAGAACCCGATGTACTACATTCTGAATCACCAGGTACTTGAGGGAAAGTACTCCCATTGGATCGTCATCCTTCAGGATTTAGATCTACAGTTTTCCAAGGCTACATCAAAGAGATCCTTGGTTTTTGTTGAGCTTATGTGTGACCTTCCCTATGCTACCATGGAATCTGAGCCCAATGATTCATTTCTAGATGAATTCTTGTTCCTAATTAGCACTATTGATCCTTGGTATGGATATTTGCTGATTTATCTCCAGACCCATCATTTTTAGCCACATCTATCTCGTGATGATCATCGCCGCATCCATCACCATGCGAAGTACTATCTTATCTTAAAGGATACCTTGTATAGACATGGGATTGATCCCATTCTTCGACAATGCCTCACTCATGAGGAGGCTGAACACATGCTAAATGATTTCCACTATGGAGCATGTGGCGGTCATTTATCTGGGATGGCTACAACCTAGAAAATCCTTCACACTGGCTATTTTTGGCCTTCTGTCTTCAAAGACTGTCATGAGGCTGTTAATAAATGCCCACCTTGCCAACATTTTTATCCCAAAAAGTGGACCCATGCTTCTCTGCTTCACCCCGTCATTGTCGTTATCCCTTTTTCCAAATGGGGATTGACTTCATGCATTGTAAGCCTACCTCAATCGTGGGGCATGGTTACATCATCGTAGCCATGGATTATTTCACAAAATGGGTTGAGGCCATGTATACATATGTAGAAGATGGTAAGACTACCTCTCTCTTCTTACTCAATCATATCATAGCTAGATTTAGAGTTCCACAATCCATCGTCACTGATCACGTATCTCATTTCCATAATCAAATGATGGAGGAATTGAGTGCCAAGCTAATGGTTAGGAAGAGGCCATTAACAAGGTTTTGAAAAATATGCTTCGTCTGATGGTTGGAGATCATAAATCCAATTGGCATCTCATTCTTTTTTCCACTCTTTGGGATTATCGAACTTTCATGAAAACAGCTACTAGTTTCACACCATTCCAGCTTGTCTATGGACTTGAAGTTGTCTTGCCGATCCAATGTCAGATTCGATCTTTACAACTTATTGTTGAACTTCTCCTAGACACTTCCGCAGAGGAAGCGATATTTTTGTACTTAAATAACCTTGATGAGACTCGTAGAGATGTTTCCTTGGCTAATGAGGCACATAAGAAACGCGTCAAGGTGCAGTATGATAAATCCGTCCAGCCTCGTGTTTTCAATGAGGGTGACCTAGTTTTGACTTATGACCAGAGATATGACAAGCTAGGGAAAGGTAAGTTTGAGTCCATGTGTTATGGACCTTTCATTATTTCCAAGGTGTTAGAGAAAGGAGCCTATGAATTATTTGATTATAATGGAATCCATTTGGGGCAACCTCGCAATGGGTTGTACCTAAAAAGGTACTATGCCTAGTTTTTCTTGGATGGTATTTGGTATACATGTATATTTATTGAATTTTAGTGTGCTTTCAATATTTTCAAGATGGTTTTGAGTTTTAGTGTCCGCATCTGTTTATACCATGCTTTGGTCATGCAGATGGATTTCTATGGATTCGCTGATCGTGCTTGCCGCCACAACTTGAATCTAGCCTCGCCTGCTTGGGTTCTCTATTCCACAGCTGAATATTTGGTCAGTTCAGGAGCGGTTTGCTTAGGTTCCCCTACTAATAACATCGTCGAATATGAAGAATTCATCGGTATTCTGACTGAAGCTGCCTCCCAGGATGTCCGTGATATAGTAGTTTTGATGGACTCTCAGCTCGTGGTTTGTCATTTAAACCATGTCTACACGATTAGGAACCTGGTGCTCCTCCGCCTCTTCTGGAGGGTACGTTACAATTAAGCCATTTAACTATGTAGCGTTTTACTCCTTCTATGGGTACCATGACAGCAATTGATTAATGAAGCAAACATATGCATGTATATAAGCTGAAATGGCCTAACTAACAGAACTATTGAAACACAAAGTGCAGTGTTCAGTGACTTTGTCTATGTCTAGCATGATTGAAATCAGACAAATAAAACACATATATGCAAACTACCCCCTCTCTTCAATACCAGGATAGTTCTAACAATAAAATCTAGCAGGAATGAAATCTATATAAAAATGAAGAAGACTCATGCTATTCGCGGGAAAAACATTTACATTAACACGACTAAAACCTTCACTCTCTGCGGGTGCCATTATCATTTTGCTACGCGAAACAGACAGGGGAAAACTATGCAAGCCTTTAATGGAGCTTTGAACAAAACCACTACCCATGTGATTTATGGCTAACAAGCTAAAAGCAGTGACATATCCCCTCTACCGGTTATGGTTTAAAATTGACTGTGCACGGAACAGTGTGACGAACACTTGCTATTCGAGGACGCGGGTAATATGAAAATCACAACAAAATGGGGAAACCACCAGATGCTATAGGAAAACCACAAAAACCTTCCCCTACAAAATCATCATTAAACAGGGCAGCTTGGTGCAGACAGCGTAATGGCCATCTGCACCAAACCCCCATTTACTACGCACAAGGTTGCAAAAAAATGGCCGCGAGAAAAATACTACTCCATGGGTGAAAAAGCCTGCACTAATAGTCATAATACGACCCCCCCTCTACTATATATGCAGGTATCTAATGAGGTGAAGAAAATGACCACAACCAAAGCCTAACCATGGAAAACTTCATCAAATGCTCAAACAGAACAGGGAAAGGTAAGTACGAGCCTACCTGGCACTGCAGCATAACCGGCATGGAGAGGCCTATCGAGCTTTACAGTTGAGACACCTGGACTACGTGCAGTCGAAAACGGGGGACCGAGAGAATGCAAGCGAGTGACAGTAACGATTTTGACAGCTGGAACTGCAACAGTCGAAAAATGCGTAGAATAATAAGATAATCCAACAAATCCAACCCCATCCATATATAGTCAATACGCGTGGCGGTGAAAAGTCAAAATCTCAGACATCGGAGACATTTGGATCGGAAGACGAAAGTGTATTTCTTTCCGCAATGGCGGAGACCAAACCATAGATCCATCCGTAATGGCAGAAATAACCGGATGACAAATAACCGCGCATCGGATTTCTAACATCGGAACGAAAGAAGAAACGCAGCCGCAACGGTGAATACCAAAAGGATATCACGCTCCATCAAATAAGACCCGAATCGGAAGAGTTGATGACTAAAGATCAGAAGGGTTATGCCTTTTGCAGCCGTAACAGCGGAAGAGTAAACCGTGCGACCTTCCGCAACGTCAGAGTTGAAAACGCTTAGTCAACCGGAAAAATAAATCCTTCCACAACCACAACGGCGGAAGCCCATGACTTACGAGATCGATGAAAACAACAAAGTGGGAATCGAAACATTAAAGCAATGATCGGGAGAGGAAGCAGCTTTCCGTCCGTAACTGCGGAAGAAGAAGTAATAAGATTTCCGATGCAAAACCAAAAAGTAGCCGTTGTGAGAACTAGCGTATCGGGGAAAAGTAACGAAGCCAAAACCGATTATCCATTCACAATTGCGGGGCTTTAACCAAACAAATTTCCTATTTGAACATTCAAAGGAAGCGATAAAGCTTGATCAGACAATAGATTATTTCAAGTGCTAGAGGGAGAATCGAACAAGTGGTAAATCAATTCAAGCATTAGAAAATGATTCTGAGAAATCATTATTAGACCAACTCAAAGAAGAAAATCGAACTAATCCAAACAAAGGAGGGTCCTAAATTTTTTTGGAATTTTGGGAAATTGTTGCAGCTGCAACATAAATATACACAATCATAATCATATACCATGAATCAAATAAGTCCCACCTATTATCGTTCACAACCATCACATAACAATTAACCAAAGTAACATTTTAATAATTAAATAAAATAACTCTGTAAGTTACAACAGAGGTCACGGTATAGAACCCAATGGGCATCCAAACCCAAATCACAGAGCTTAATAAAAACCACAATATTATACACATTAATCCTTTTAAATTAAAATAACATCATCATAATATTTTACATAGTCCAAGTAAATATACAAGAAACAACCAGGATTCGAATCCTGTAGTGTCGTTCTACATCTATGAATGCCACGCTATACAAAGAGTGTATGTGGGATACAATAACAAGGTAAATACGCTACAACAAGGTCGTGAGACCCCCATTTTTGCCCCTATGCTATAAGCATGGCCTTGGCCACATTAAATAAATACACAGTCCCCTAAATCATACCCTACAATATCATATGCCCTATCAATAAAATCAACCTACAGCAATGATAGCCAGCAAGGGTTTACACCCATAGCTCTTTACATTTCCACATTACACATTAATATTTAACACAATAATTTATGCAATCATCCGAGCTATCACAACTGCCATGGAGAGCACTCATGCCATTCACGGCATGGCCTCAACCATATGCTGTCACAAATCAACACCTAAGTTTATAAATGGAAGCATTTATACACAGGCCAACCAGAGATGCGAATGCCACATAAAACCCAAGTCTAAATAACGACAATGTAATATCAAACAATGCAGTATAAATTAATTTACATAGTAAACATTAAAGTATTAAATCAATTTTACACAGTTGTCCAATGGCCATGGCACCATTGCAAGAAATGGTGTTGCCTTGGCTTTAAATCCATAAACTAAACACGATTTACCATTTACACATAGAGCTAGCTGAATTGTACCAAATCCCCCTTTGTATTACCCACAGTAGCATTTAATTACAAACCCAAACTTTGTCAACCCAGGCCTAAAGGAAAAACGAAAACCCGACAGTAAAAACCCCAACCAAGTGACAAGATGAAACTTACTCCTAACCATAAGGCCGAGAGGTGATAAGCACATGTTTGTTTAATAGGCGTATCGTGCACCTTACGGCATCACCCATGAACTAGTTGCGAAGCCTTGAGCCATGATGCTCCACGCCAACCCTGTCACCTGCAACCACCAAGAAAATGAAGGATGAGAAGTATGAAAGATGAGATAATCAAACAAACAAACCACAATGTTGCTAAAACCCATCAAAGTCTTACCTCTGTCAACCTGGAAGTAGCCTTCATCCACTGTGCAGAGCCAAGACCAGACGAACAACAAGCCAAGAAAAATGATCAAAGTCAATCATGAGCCAAGCCCTGAGTTTGGGCCTCCACTAAATCCAAGGTGCATTAATGGAACCAACCTCGTGTCTATTATCCAAGATAAAACCCACATCTCTATAGTTTGCAAACGACATAATATCGTTGCCACCTTTTCCGTTTGCATAATGTTAAAACCCCAACGTGAATGCTTAGACCATGGTATATAATCTCTACCCCATAGTTTAATGCAGAGTATAGTTATTATATGCATGGTGTCTATTAGGCGCTAGGCCTTTAAGCCTTGGCTTATCTTCCTCCTTAGGCAATAAGCCTAGAACCATGGCATATGAATTATGCCATGGTAACCATTGTTTTCATAGATCCAAGAATTGGTCTTTAAACAAAGGTTGGTAAACCAGCCAAGTGAAATAACAAGTTATGTCAATATCCTTAATAAAATAAATATGAAATACATCTAGGTTAAAATACGAACAATTGATCAGTAAAATTTAAATAATAGTAAGCATCGCTTAGATAATCAGTCTAGGTTTTATAAATAATAAGCGAGGTAATTACCTTGTCACTAAACCAAGTATGTACAAGGCAATAATAACGATCAGTAGGTGTGACTAGCTGTGAGTGTAAATACACCTACACATAAACAAGTAAGTTAAGAGTGCCTTAGTTCATATTGAACTAAGTAAGTCTGCTAGACAAGTAGACACTTTACCTCTCAGGAAGTCACATGGGAGAACTAGTCCCTCCACTCCGCCCACTTTGTTTCCAAGAAAACAAATAATTTAGACTCATGTAAACAATAAGTAAACATCTTATGAAATTAACAAAACATATAATCAAGTAACGACACATACAAAACAATGTATAACCATAAGAATAATGTAGTAATCTGCATTATGACAATTTAAGTAAAATACAATAATAAGCATAACTCAAAGTAAGATGATATAACGTAAGAACAACTTACAACCAACAGTAGTACATTTAGCATACATTATACTTCGCAAGTTAAATAATGTTCTGCATAGGCAGTTTTTACTAGCCCAATAATGTTTTTTTATTTTTATTTTGAATTTTTGGGGACATTACAACATTATTAAACATGGAATCCTCAGCGATGATTTTGTAACAATGACCTCTATTTTGTTATTTTAGGTACACCTCTGAAGATTAGATTCGGAGTCCTCTAAACTAAAATATTGTAATATATTTTGGCCATCCTTACCCTATGACCTCACACATTATGGGGAATATGGTATACCTCGAAATAGAACTTCTCCATCCGAGTAATGACACCAAATGTGTCATTACAAAAAAGGACAACATGTATAGAAGTAGCCCTATCTTTATAATAGGATTGGACATTTAATACTTTTTATTTACTCCAGCATCATCAACCTTTGCATATAAACTTACTTGGAATACATGACTTCTCTTTTAACAACTAGTGTACCATACACGAGTCTCCCTCAAGAAACCCACGTATGGATATTAAGAGTGGAGCATGTCAGTCTCCTCAAAGGAGCCCATGTATTACCTATGAGTTGCACCACTACAAGCCACGTATTTCATTAATAATTGTTAAAAATAAAAATCGATTAATCAAAGGGAAGTTGGGATCAGTTTGAAAATCTCCCCAACTTCCCTAACCATGCTAGCCTTAAAAATCCTTCCTCACAAACAACTATAAAAAGAGGGTAATGGTATGAGGAAAGGGGACCAACTTTGGAGGAAAAGATATGCTGGTGAAATTTGATTGATGAGAGTAGCAAGAGGACTCCCAGCTAGGTCTTGCAGAGGAGTCTGATCAAGCAGAGGATTTGTAATGTTTCCAAAGACTTAGTCAATAAATATTATTATTTGCTTCCATCATTGTGTAATGAATACTTCATTTTTTGTTGAGTAATGATCTAGATTGTCTTTTGTTGTGAATTACAATATTTATTTGTGTTCATTTCTCATCTATTATAATAATTGAAGATACTTTGAGAAATGGTACATTCTTTTTGCAGGTGTTGAAGATTGGAAGAAAAAGAGAATTAGAGAGAAGAGGCAAAGATAGGATCGACCGTCTAAACAAGTTGCACAATCATCATCTCTTTCTCTTTAATATATGCTTGTACCCCTACCTGTTTGACTGCAACCTCATAGTATGTTTTTCACCTTCTGAACCCCAGCCATAGGATAGATTTCCCTCACAACAAACTCCAACACACTTGCAATCTATAAACAAGGACAATCATTCCATGCACTCTATCTCCAAACTAGAAACTTTGAACACAACAACGACTTCTAATTATCAACATCATAACATACCTTCTACAACCAACATGGATTCATCTAGTTTTCCACTTGAATTGAACATGCAAGGAACAGTTGGGAGTACAACACAATTGAGAAATAGTTTGTCAAATGTGGGATTAGTAAGAATTATCCCTCCAACAATAAAACATGTTTCCTTGAGGAGACTCATAGAATCACAAGAAACAATACTAAGGATCCTATCGAATACTCCTAAAAAATGATCAAATTAAGATAGAATTACTTGAACAAATTCAACTATGGGAGACATAATTATTGGAAAGTTAAGGGATTGGCTCAGATGAAATTGTAAATATCTTCTAAGGATATATTCTTAAATTTTGATTATTATTTAGCAATCTAAATTACATTTTTTGCATCTCAAATTTTTAAGTACATAACATTTTCTCAAATTCTCAAACTTTATTCCATCTCTAATTACTTCTAGTTTTTAAGTGCCTAGTTAGTCTTTTTAATTTCATATTTGGCATGGAGGAAAATTATTCCAAACTATAGCCTATGCTTTAATATTTTGGTTGGTTTTGTAACATTTTTACATTCAAATTGTAATTATCGAAAATGTATGACAATGTGATGAATGTACCTATAGGGGAATCCAATTCAACCCCTAAGACTCCAACAACTTTCTTGGTGACAACAAAGGGATTAAAAGAAGTCACAATATTGCTAACATCCGAAGGAAATGTCTTGAAGGATGAAAATGGGTTTAAATTCTACCATTTTATCTTCCTTTGTATAGAGCAGTTATTTGGTAATACAATCTAGGTGGATTGGAGAAAACAACTCCAAGTTAAGAAATATGAACTCTTCAATAAAGTCATAAAAACCCTTGGGAATAATGTCTTTAATAAGGAAAGTATTTTCAATATTGCTCAAAAATACATTCACTCCAAAATGGATAACATAAGGTCCAATCTAACAAAAGACTTGAGATATCCATGCCCATATTGGATCACATATCAAACAACATGGGATGAAATTATAAATTCCAAGTTTAAAAGGAATTCCCATAACAATCCAAACTACATGCCATATGCATGAAAAGGAGGTAAAAGATGAATTTGTTATACATCAAAAGAGGCTAAAGCTAGGGTGTCAAGTATTGGATCCCACAAATTAGGATATGGTGGCTACAATAACATTCGTGAAAACTTGGTAAGTCATTATTTTTTCATTTACTTTAGTCTCTATTTCAAAATAACTTGAAAATTTATTAGTAAGTTGTGTTTATCAGTAATTATAGAATATGAATACAATTACTTTTCTCATGTAGGTTCATCAATTTGAAAAGGAAGCTTCAGACAAGGACTTGAAATATGCTTTATTACATGGTTCTCGAGGCCTCCAACAACATATGCTATACCAAGGGGATAAAATGATCACTCGACATTCATGTAATGTATGTTATTTAGAATATTTGGCAAATTATGTAATAATTTAATGGAAGATAGTATGTTAAAATAATAAGTTGAAATTTGCTGTGTATGGAAGGACGAGCAACCAAATTCATTGATACAATTTTTTTTTACAAAAATAGGTCCTGAGACCTCATCTGAAGCACGTAGGATTTCAGGCAAAATCATCATACAAAAATCCTCAAGATATCAACTTTCAGTATACATGTCTAATCCACTAATGGTTCTCATGATAGCACATCACTGCTCAAGCCACCCTATGTAGTATCCTGTTGAATCAGCCTGGTACTCCCACCATAGATCTTTGATATCTAGTCGGGAGGTCATCTATATTGGCATCTAGGATTTCCAGATTCAACCTCTCTAGGTTCTCCTCTAGCTCCCTAGTGATATCATCACCCTGTGGCATGAAGTGAGCTCCAACTCACCTGTCTAACGGACATGCTCCTCTAGGCCTCACTGCTCCAACATCTACATGAAGACAAATAGGTCTCGTCACTTATTGTAAGAAATATAAAACATAAAAAACATAAAAACATTTCCCATTGTTAGCGTTTCTTGCTTCTTACTAATGTCACCCCATTTCCCTCTAGGTGGGAGTGGTAGCTTAGGATCACCTGTAAAATATGTGCTTGCATAGGCATAGTCCTCAACCATGAGCGTATGATCCCACAACCATATGAAGAATGGATCACCAAACTTCACTATGCCCTTACCCGCTCCAGTGCGAGCCATGACCTAGACCAGCCTCAGCATATGGGGGTCCCATGCTCTCAGACTTTGGAAAGTCACCTGGGGCCTCATTTGTGGGACTTGCTCAAAGAAGAAGAAAGCTAAGATGGAACCAAAGCCAAACTGCTTTAGCTCTCCTTGTTGACATTTAGTCAGCTGATCCTTGAATATTGGAAGCAATGCTTCTACCCAGTTGAACACCATAGGTGCCATAGCCTCTAGTTCATACAACATATGTGCCCTAGAATCCTGATGCACACCCTGTCTTCGTGCCACCCTCTACATGGTGAATAAGGCAATCCATAGAGCCCTATCTATTACTGCCCTGATGGGGATTTTCTTCCCCAATGTACCTGTACCTGGTACATAGTGCCGATCTATGAGCTCTCTGGTGGTAATGTCCCCACCATGAGAACCTTTTAGTGAGACGGGGGTACCCCATCTCGATAGGCCAGTTAGGAATTAGATATCCTCTACCTCCACTGTAAGTATGTGTGCCCCCACCTCAAAATACTGATGTTCTAGATTCCACATTCTCAGTATGTGTTCCAGTACTCTCTCGTGGGACACCATGCTTGGTGTCTGGAAGAAATTTAAGAACCCACAGTCCTGCAGTGTGGCAATGCAAACCGCATTCCTTTCAGCAACAACATCCTCATTATCTTGTGTTCTTTCCTTCCATATTACCATATTTTGGACACCTAGACCTGCCAAAAACAACTATGGTATGCATTAATATCATCCCTGAGTCATTGCAAATCAAAAGAATGAGTAAATTTTTCCCATATCATTTATTTAACTTCTCCATGGATGGCACCTCCTGTGCCCCCATTGGAGATAGGCGGTGGCACCACCTATCTGCCGTGTTCTTGGTGCGATTCTTGGGTGGTACCGCGTATCCCGTAAGGGGTAGCTGTGGTGCCTGCATATTGGATTTTAGGGCTCACAAAATAGGCCCAAAACCCAACCAAATCCCAAAATAGAAGCTATGAAATGAAAGATAAGGGTCTTAGCTGTTACCTGCAACTAACGAGACTGAAAACGGATGGTGAAAACTCCTGGTTTCAGCTATGGAAGATCTATCTATAAAACGCTCCAAGTGCTCTCTGCTAGAGGTAAATAGTGAAATGTTTTTATTTTTCACTATTTACTTGCCTTATATAGACATTGTTAGGGTCTGACTTACTATAGTTTTGATATTACATCATGTTTTGGTTAAAATCTATTTGTCATAATCCCTTAATGTTGATTTTGAATGCATTTAACACTTGTTTATGAGTCGTCTGTAGGTTGACTTTAGTAAGAAGCTTTGGAAATTTTTTTTATGGCTTTTTTCGTACTTTCACAAAAGGGAAAACTTCGTCGAGCATTTTTTACGACACTTTGTCATGCTAGTTAAAATCTAGTATCAAAGTTCCAAGTCCAGTTCAAGTTTCTTTCCAGGCTCGTAAAATACAACATTGTGTAAAGAAGTGTCATGGAGTTCTCTTTTCACCTCTTTTATAGGCTCCTCAAACATGAAAAATTTGTCAAGTCCATTTCCAATTCTTCCCAAGCTCGTAAAACATTACTTTGTGCAAAGAAACCTCATGGAGTTATCTTTAAACACTTTTCAGGCTCCCTAAGTACGAAAAGATCGTTGAGCGATCTTGTCTTCTTCATGATCGTTAAAGTATTTTAAGAGTCATCCATCCGACGGTAGGTTATCTCTTTCTTGGTTTGGATAGGAATGTTTACGAGAAAGGAACACTCCAACCAATCATGACTGGAAGAGTTCTCTAAGGTATGATTTTATACTTTTTCGGGCCTTAGAGACTAAATCATACGAAAAAGGACCCTTTGGATTCTTCTTCCATATTTGTTCAAACTCTCTAAACATGAACGATACCGAGTTTTCTTTCAGTAGACTTGTTAAATTAAACATTGAGAGACCCATTTTGGGAACGAACCCCTCCTCTCTCAGGCTCGTAAAACATATGAGTCTGGATTTGTCTTCTGATAAGCTATATCGAGTGTTTGTTACCCTCTTTGAACTCGTAAAACCGAAAAGAGGCACTCATTGATCATGATGGGAAAAATGGGAAGGGGATCATTTTGTAAATAATGGCAGTTGTTTGTTGTTAGGTTTGAACATGACACTTTTCTGCACAATCATGTCAGTTAATTGGGTATTTAGCTGATCTCCATGACGATCCACTTTCATGAGTCATGTCAATCCTTTGAGTCTTTCAAAAGAATGCATTTTCCACTATCGCATTGTGTATCTTTCCTGTCTAGTCATGCTACCAAGTCATTTTGTTGTGCCACCCAATGTTCAAAGGGGATCTGAAGAGGTTTTACCTCTGCAGTCTACACAGTCTTTGTGTTAGTATCTTTGAGTCAGTCATATGGTTACTACATTCACATCATTCCAGAACTATGTTCTGAGTTTCATGTTGTCGATGTGGGACTCATCATGGACCTCCTTCGATGACACTATTCCTATCGACATCATCTCATCATCTGGGAAATAGTCTTAGAAACAATATTTAGTACCTTGAGATCTGTATTCCTTAATGACAGATTCTCTTGCTCTCGACATAGGTTCACATCATTGACCTTTGATCAATAGAATCAACTGGGTGTTTGACATCAAGACATCTATTTGCACTCAATAGATTGTACTAGGGTACCTTGGGAATCATTGACATTAATGGTGATCTCCCTTGCACTTGTTAACGGTTCACATCATTGACCGGTAATCAAGTGGTTTCTACCATGTTCGACTTTAGATCATTGTAATCACATGAATAGAATCGTACTTTGTGGAAGACGAGACGAAGACACTGGGCATTTGTTTAAAAGCGCTCATTACTTTTTCCATAGGTTGCGATGGATTTTTGTATATCTAGCATGGATCCACATTTGTATGGCCATGGCTATGCTGAAATTTGCATATGTATGACATATATCTATGTTGTATGTCTGGTATCTATGTCTAAGTTTGAGTCCTCTATCACATGGATCTACACTGTATTCTAGTATCCATGCTTGTTTATTCCGCTCATGGATCTTGTCTTGGTATGCAGCTATGATTTTGGTTACTTGTATCTATGAGTCAACATACTAATGTACTACAAATGCCTACTTGACTGCATACTCCGATCGAGCCAACATTTTCATCTCCTGGCGACGACTTGTTCTCAAAGCTCTCGTTTATCGTATCACTCTAAGACTCATGCTTTGGGGGTTATCCTGTTATACCAAAATCTCATCATCATCATGTGATAAGACATTTGACATACCTACTTTCCCTGAATCCCAGCTTCTAGAGTCGAAACTAAATGGTTTTTCATCAGTTTGTCATGCAAATTCCCAGCACCGTGCATGCCCCTTTATCCAAGAGCGGTACCCTTGCTCGCACCGCTTTTCATCGGTTTCCCACAAGCGGTGCCACCACCCATTTCCCTTGGTCCATAGGTGGTTATTACCAGAACCACTCTGTCATAGAAGGAGAAGCATGGTACCCTAGGTAAAAAGGGAAAAAGAGAAGTTTCTCGAGGCTTCTAGATGATAAGCCTTGTGTACTGCCTTATCCCTACTGTTGTGGGTTGGTTGAGCTCGAGATCCATCATACTAGGATCTTAGAGGCAACCTCAACCACTAATTTCTCAACCATCTCTATCCATTAAAGCCCTATAAATATGATCTCATAGCCATGGTTGAGGGGAGAACATTGAAAGTATTGTTATGCTATTGGATTGATTCTTGGCCAAGATCATTTGGAAAGAGCATAAAGAGCTAGAGTCAGATCTTTTGGGGATGAAGAGTTGGTTTCATGGAGATGCATGTCAACACTAAGGCTTGATTGTAAACTTCTTCATATTTCTAATGCAAGTTGGTTTCTGTCCCTCATATGATGTTGTTGTTGTGATTTTGCATATATATGTTGCTAGATTCCTTAGTCACTAGCATAGATTAGTAGATCATATTCTGGTTGCTTTGATTCATTTCGTGTTGAGATTTTTTGTAGGTACACATGTGAATTGTCAAAGCCTTGTATTCCAGATATCTACAATGTCTAGGGAGAGTCTTCAACCTCTATCCTCTATTTGTTCTGGATCTGAACCATTCAGACTAGTGGAACACCTTGCTGTTCGCAGGAGGTGAAATATTCCAGCTAACAGGAGGATGCAAAGATATTCAAAGAGTGTCAATTTGGTGATCCAATGCTCTCCCATGCCTATGTATTTGCTTTTTCTCATGCAAACATGCCTTTTCAAAATTTCAAAATTGATTTCCAATCTTTTCTGACAAAATTTATGATGTATTGTGAATAATATCCAATTATTCACTGGCCCGTTCTCTGGAAAATATTCCATGCCTATCTGTTTCCATGTACACATACAAACATACCTGTTAGAAGCTTCAAAATTTCAAAGCCGAGTTTCAATACAACTGACAAGGCTTAGGATGCATTGACCACGATGTACAGTTTTTTACCAGCTAGATTTGATCGCTCCTTCAATTTCTTTTTTAACATACTGATATGTGATAAGTCCTTAGAGTGTTAGATTTTTAACATTATGCTAGCATTATATTAGGATCTTTGAATGAGAGAATAATAAGTACAACAATCAAACACAAGAGACAATGAACATAGTGTTTTTCCTCGGGGAAACCATAAATGGAGAAAACCTCGCAACTTCCTTAGAGATAGAATCAACAACAAAAGTAAAGCCCCAAAATAGTAAGATAATCTCCTGACAGCAATAACCTCTTTCTTTCTAGCCCCAATGTGTTTTTCTTCCTCAGTTATGTGCTACAACTGAGTGTGAGTGAGTGTGTGATAAATAGAGAGGCTCACTCTCTATTTATACTAATTCCTAACTTGACAATAACCTACTAGGGACGACTTCACTAGGTGATTCTAATAACCCTAGTGCCCCAGAACTGCGAGGAATTTAACCCTTGATCAATAGGAGGGTTACCCACAATGACTTGCCATGACTTGTTTACATTATAGAAACTATTGATTAACATCAAGGCATGAAATGACTCAATTACATTATAGACACATCCAGGAATAAACATCGGGTTACAATACATAATAAATACAAGTGAATAAATTTTGAAGTTACAATTATATCAACACTCCCTCTTAACTCGAAAGGTATTCTCTCGAAACAATTTATCAGCACAAGTCTTCTTCACTGTATCATCTAGATCATCCTCAAGTCCTCGTCATCTTCAATTCATCTTCATCTTCAAGTTATCTTCATCTTCAAGTCATCTTCATCCTTGGATCTGGATCATCACTTGATCTGGATCATCACTGGAACATCACCACTCGATCTAGATCATCACTGGATGTGGATCATCATTAGAGAATCATCATTAGATATGGATCATCACTTGATTTGAATCATCACTACTAGATCATCATCACTATATCATCACAGGTTCTATCTCATGATTCTTCTCGTCACAGGAATTTCTACAGAGCCACCCTTTTTTCATGATGGGTGTAGGCCTAGCCTCCATGTAGGTCTTCTTCAATTCTTATATCTGACTCTAAGTCAGAATGGCCCATCCAGCACTTACATCTAACCTTGAATCATCAGAAATACATGCCCAACACTCACATCTCGACATGAGAGGAACTTAATCCCCTCACCATGTCAAAATGGCACATCCCTTACATCTGACCATGGAAGGAAATTCATCCTCTCACCATGTAAGAATGGCCCAGCCCTTACACCTGAACTTGACTTGTTAGAATGGCCCAACCCTTACATCTAATATTGAATCGTCAGAATGGCCCAGCCCTTACATATGACCTTGACTCGTTAGAATGGCCCAGCCCTTACATCTTTCCTTAACTTGTCAGAATGGCCCAGCCGTTACATCTAACCTTAACTCATCAGAATGGCCATGCACTCACATATGATCATGTGAGAACACATACCATAGTCATATCAGAAAGGCCCTTAGTCCCAGACCAAGTATTCCTAGTAAATGACCAGGCACCTCCATTCCAAGAATGACAGTAACCGTTATATATGATCATGTAGGAACCAATCCTATAGTCATATCAGAATGGATTAGCATTCATATCTGACATGGAAGGAACCAATCTGCTCACTATAACAGAATGGATCAACCCTTACATTTGACCATGGAAGGAACTTAATCATCTCACCATGTCGGAATGACTCATGGACTCATCACTTCCCCTTGGAAGGAACCTCGGTCTGGAGAACACCAAGATTCTCCCTGAAGTACTCAAACTTCACTCTGGCTAATGGGTTCATCAACACATCAGTTATTTGTTCATCCATCGTAACATACTGGGGCTTCACTACTCCCCTCTGCACCATATCTGTGATATAGTGATACTTGATATCGATATGCTTTGAATTGTCATGGAACACCAGGTTCTCTGACAAATTCACACAACTCTGGTTGTCACAATATATACAAGTAGCATCCAACTGGAGATCAAATAAATCAGACAGTAGCTTCCTTAGATATACTATCTCACAACTAGCTGAACAAGCTACAACATACTCTAATTCATATCTACTCAGTGCCACACAGGATTTCTTCCTGCTAAACCAAGAGATCACACCTGATCCCATATTGAAGCAATGACCTGAAGTGCTCTTCCTATCGGTGGCACTTCCTACCCAATCAAAATCAACATAACCCTCAAGGATAATCTTTTGATTCACCTCATAATTGAGCCCATAATCAACTGTACCCCTCAGGTACCTCAAAATATGCTTTGCAGCAATCAAGTGAACATGTCTCGGATCCGTCAGGAACTAGCTCAAGGTGTTCACAGCAAAGAAAATATCTGCACTCATGTTCGTCAGGTACATCAAGGACCCAATCATCTAACGATAGATCGTAGCATCAACTGCTTCTGATGAAACATCACTCAATAGCTTCTGGTTCGATGCCATAGGTGTGGTCATGACCTTGCAGTCCATCATCCTGAATCTTTTCAGGATCTCCACCGTACATTTCCCTTGTCCTAGGGAAATTCCATCTGCATTCTGCCACACCTCCATGCCTAAAAAATAATGCATCATACCGAATTCCTTCATTTTGAACTCGACGACAAGCTTCCTTTTCATATCAGAAATCAACCCATCCATACCTATTACAAATAGATCATCTACATATAGTAGGAGCATCATTAGGTTGGCATCTTCAACCTTGTAGTAAAGGTTGGAATCTGCTTTACTTTTGGTAAATCCCAAACTATATAGAAAGCTGTCAATTCTACCGTACCATTTCTTGGGTGCCTATTTCAAACCATACAGGGCTTTCTTCAATCTACATACATGAGAATCCCTATAATGTGTCTCAAAAATGAGTGGTTGCTCCACATACACTTCCTCTTCTACTACACCATTCAAGAAAGTAGTCTTGACATCCATCTGGTGTATCTTCCATTTCATCACTGCAGCCAGAGCAAGTACCGATCTGATGAAAGTGTATCTGGCTACAGGTGCAAAATTTTCTTTATAATCTATTCCTTCTTTCTGGGAGAAGCCATGGGCAACAAATATTGCTTTATATTTTTCTATGCTACCATCAGCAGCATGCTTGATCTTGTAGATCCATTTAGAAGTTACAACATACTTCCTTTATGGTCTTGGGACAACATCCCAAACATCGTTCTTGATTATCGATTGATACTCTTCTATCATTAGAGGAAATTTGGGGTCTAAAATGGGCCTTATAAGAAAATGCAGCAGTAATAAATTTTGTGAGTTGGAATTCAAGAACCAATATAATTTCAATAAAATTAGTCAACCATAATGGTTGAATTGACATATTTGTCATAAAAGAAAAATACTTTTTTTGTTCATATTTTCAGCATATCTACCTGTGTTTTTACTCAAATTTATAGAGATAGAGCTCATTGGATGTGAAATTTAATTCCATATCCAAAAATCACCCACACTGCATACTTTTCATAGGCCTTGCTACCCCAAAAACAAGAAATACCTGAAAAAACATGATGATGATGTCATCATCACATTTTTTCAGGTATTTCTTATTTTTTGGGTAGTGAGGTCCATCAAAAGTATGCAGTGTGGGTAATCATTGGATGGAAAATTAAATTCCGCATCCAACAAGCTCTCACGCTTATAATTTGAGTAAAAAGACAAGGAGATATGTCAAAAATACGAACACAAAAAGTAGTATTTTTCATTCTTCCTCCAAAATTAATAAATATTATTTTATTATTTTCCTTAGGAGGCCCATTTTAGACCTCAAATTTCCTCTAATGCATATCATCCTTCCATTCTTTCCATTCTGTCGCTTCTTTATAGTTGGAAGGTTCTTTATCGATAAAATCACATAATAATGCTACATACCTGGAGCATGATCTGGTCCTCTTTCTTTCTCTGTGATTCTCTTCTGGAGCCCCATATCTTTCCTCACCTTGGATAGCTTCTCATACCCAAGCAAGTTTCCTCTTATGAGGATTCTTCTCCTGAGGTGGATCTATAGGTTCTTGAGGTTCTTCAAATTCTTGATCTTCTTCTTGAGTTTCTTCATTCATGGTTGTATCATGAATTCTGGGTGCTTCTGCTTCTTCAGGTTCTTCAATAGGTCTCTTTATAGATTTGTTGAAATATGAGTCTTCATCAAATGTCACATCCCTAATGATGTCGATCTTCTTCAATCCTGGGAAGTATATTCTGTGAGCCTTTGAGCTTTCAGAGTATCCCACAAATATACCCTTCTTTTTTTGTCCTCTTCTCTTTTGGAATGTGTGTGTAGACTGGATAGTTGAATATTATGAGATGGATGAATTCTTGTTTCTTGCTGGAAAATAATTCTTCAAGTGTCTTATTTTCGAGTACTCTATGTGGAGTATGGTTCTGTACATACACCACTCTTTTGGAAGCTTATTCCCATTGATGCATGGGAAGATCTTGATCATGAATCATGGCCCTTGCAGCTTCCATGATCGTTCTATTCTTCCTTTCTGCAACCCCATTCTATTGTGGATTATATGGAGTGGCTAACTCCCTCTTAATCCCTGAGTCTTTGCATAACTCTTTGAATTCATTTGATGTGAATTCTCTTCCATTATCTGATCGAAAGGTCTTGATATTCTTTTCAGTGTGGTTCTCGATCAACGCTTTGAATTCCTTGAACTTGATGGAAAATTCATCTTTGTTCTTCATGAAGTAAATCCATGTCTTCCTAGAAGAATCATCAATGAAAGAAACATAGTATACATACCTTCTTAGTGAATTTGATGACATTGGTATGCATACATCAGAGTGGATGGTTTCCAAAATTCCTTTTGCCTTGCTCTTTCTACTTGGAAATGTATTCTTTGTATTCTTTCCTTTCGCACATCCTTTACAGACTCCGTCATGTTTTGCTTGAATTTTTGGAAGACCTTCAATAGCTTTGCTTGCAAGTGGAAGTACTCTGTAATGCACATGTGCAAGCTTTCTATGCCAAATTTCATTGGCTCTACTGTGTCATGGATTAAGGCTTGTTCTGGATGGCCCTTCAATTTGTATGGACCTCCCTCTTGTTCCCCAATCATTACTGCATCATCGAAGTTAAGTTCCTTTTGGCCACATGAGAACTTGGCCATCTACAAATGCAACCCTCATTCCTTTTGCATCTAATGCAGATATGGAGAGGAGGTTCTTCTTGATTCTTGGTACAAACAATACATCCTTCATATTCATGGACTTTTTAGAGTCTAGCTTATAGGAGGATTCCCCACTACCTTTTATTGGATAATGGTATTCATCTCCGAGCTTCACCTTGTGAGGTGATTCATGTTCTGATAGTCTCACAAAATACTCTTTCAATCCCTTCATATGTTTGGAAGCCCCACTGTCTATAATCCAATCATTGTTTCCATGTGTGATGTTTCCCATGAGAGTGAAAATCAAAACATATTCTTCATCACTTGAATAATCATCACTTTCTTTCTTGTTTCTCTTTGAGGAAGGTTCATAATCTTCTGCAAAATGAGCATGGTGTCTTCTCTTGTTGTTTTTCTTCTTGTGAAGGTTTCTTTTGTTTCTAGGAAAATCTCTAGCAAAGTGTCCTATTTCATCACAAGTATAACATTTGAGTAGGTATTTCTTGTGGGAAGAGTGCTTACCTTTAGAATGATAATGATGATGGTACCTTCTAGGTTTCTTGGATTGAACTGTCAGAGCTTGATCTTCACTTCCCATATTTTCTTCTCGAGATACTATCTTAGCTTCTTCTTGTGAGCATTCTTATTAAAGTTTGTTGAACTTGAATAACTTCTTTCTGACACAGATCCCTTGAATGAAAGAGTCCCATGTCCTAGGCAGACCATTCAAGGTGGTCATTAAAATCTCCGCATTTTACACTTCTTCATATATTTCTTCTAGTTGTTCCTTTATCTGAGAGACTCTTGTAAAGTAAGACTGGATGGTCGCTGCATTCTGTTGGGGCGCGCACCCGAACAGTTCTTAAGTTGGGTAACTCTACGGGTTTTGTGGGAATTTGTAAGCGGAGTTACGACTCAAAATAGTCTTAGGGGTGTCGGGGTTGAGTCAAAGTCCTCTTTTTGTAATAAACCCATGGTTTAATTCCAGGGTTTAGGGTTCAGGGTGCCCATGGTTTTGTAACAAGTGAACTGTATAAATAAGCACTCTTGTAAAGAAGTCAGGTTAGGATTTTTTATGTAAGATGAATTGATGCGAAGCTAAGGCTTGTTTGGTAATAAAGGTTAAGTCCCAGCTGTGTGCATGGATGACCTCTGCAGCTGTGTTCATAGAGGGTTTTGGGTGATTAAGAAGATCTACAGCTGTGTGCACAGAGGGCTGTAGCTGTGTACATGGCTTTGAGGACTTGAAGGGATCTGCAGCTGAGTGTGCAGATCAGAACTCTGGTTTTTGTAAAGAGTTGAATAAAACACAGTTCTGTGGATGTAGCCCCTACACTGGGGGTGAACCATGTAATATCTTATGTTGTGGTTCTTTTGTGTGGTTTCTGTTAAGTTATTTTATACATTGATAAGTAAACAACTGATAAGTAAGATCACTACTAAATACTAACTTCGTTGAGAACTCCCAGTAAAGGGTTAAGCAAGTCACTATTTGTTTATCTAGCTGTGAAGTGATATATATAAATGTTGAAGCTCTGTGTTGTATGAGTATAAGTTATTAAAGGCTAAAGGTACAGTAATATCCCTCTTCTGCCTGTAGAAACCTAATTCTACGGCACCCTATAGATGTTTCAAGTGAGACTACAACTTGTTCGTAGGTTGTTGCCGAAAGGGTCAACACCGTGGGTCTTTTGTTGGTGCGAAGTGAATGGTATAAAACCCATGTCTGCCCTATATCCCAACAAATTGGTTCCGTTGCCGGTTGAACTCAGTATCTACGTAAGAGGGATCTGCGTCATACCTGGAGGGCTATGTTTTGGAGGCCCTCATTGAAAGAAATCGGTGATTGGATTGAAAGGACTTATCTAAACTTTGTTGAACAAGAGAACAAGGATCCGCGTCGTAGTGCAAATGAATTTTTACAAAGGTATTTTTTTTCTGATGTTTACGAAATTTTCTTTGGTAGTATCCACATAGAGTTGCACCAGTGGTTATCCAGGTTAACAGAGAGAAGGATGAACTTCCAAGAAGGTTAGCTTCCTTCTTGGAATCCCGCAAGAATTAATATATTGAAAAGGGTGAACAACGAGATATCACGCGCTGTTGATTTCTGGACGACGTGAACCCTTGAAGCATTTGGGACAGAGTTTGCCATCGACACGAGCACTTCCTTTAGCGAAGCCGAACGACTATTTTTCAAAGGACCAAGGGGTAAGTACTTGAATTCATTTAGTTTGTGAATTAAAATGCTATTGGCTGAAAAAGGTATATTGCTCATTGAGTCATACTATTACATTTAGTATTACTAACCTATGTTTGCAAGTAAAATTGCCTTTGACGAGCAAAGTGGTTTGTTGCGAAGTGGAAAAAGGTACAAGAGAGATTTTGGATCCTATTCCCTATATCAGAATACCGAGTATTCCCATGTAAGTCCCGCAGACTCAGAACCCGAAGACACCCCTTATGTTGGAAACCCTCCGGTAACCCTGCAGCGAACACCTGTTATCCCTCAGAACCCGTCACAGTCTAAAATTAACCCTAGCCCATGTATTCTTGTGGCAGGTCAATCGACCCTAGTAAGTTCCCCCCCACCTACTTCCAGTCCCCTTCCAACCCCCCGTAGATCCACTATGGAACACATGAATGATGATATTAAGCTCCCTATATTCAAAGGAACTAGATGAGAGGATCCAGAACAGTTCTAGTTTTTATGTGAAGCAGTGTGGAATGCTAAGAACACTATGGATGAAGATATAAGAAGGGCGCAGCTCGTTACTTCTTTCAGAGACTAGGCTTTGACCTGGTTCATGAAATTCTCCAGTACTCAGAGCCATGCCCTAGATGACATTAAAGTAGCAATAATGAAAGAGTTTAAGAAGCCTAAATCAGAGTCACAGTGTATAACTGAGTTGAAAGAGATTCAACAGAGGTGAGGAGAATCAGTGTGGGACTTTCATCAGAGGTTCAAAGTTCTGCTAGATCAAGTTAGTTTCACCATTGGACCTGCGCAGTATAAGGAATGGTTCATTGCAGCATTGTTACCACATATAAGGATGCTCCTCATGCAACAGAAGGTTGCTGATCAGTAGGAGGATTTGGAGATTTCTATGAAGCTTGAGACAGCTCCTGTCGATGATAATTCTGGTATCGCTCAAATACAAGCACAGTTGGCAGCGATGGCTCTGGAGCTTTGCGATATGAAAAAGGGAAAACCAGTCGCAAGGAGGTTTGGTGTACACGATGTTGGACAGAGGGTCACGACAAGGAGCAGTGTCCTGTCGTAAGAAATTACTTGAATTCTAGTGTGCCAAACCCATTCAACCCTAGTTTTCTATATTTTGAGATATGTAGGACAACTGGATAGCATCGACCTGAAGATTGCTATCTGCTACAAAGGTATGTGCAAGTCCCCACGAACCCCTATTGCAAGTTTTGTAATTCAGTGGGACATAATGAAGATGAGTGTCACAGTTTTGACCTCATGAGGGAGCGCACCTATGACACTTATCGGGTACAGAATGATACAAAAGGCAACGATGGATATGGTTACCGTGTTGGTGCACCAGGTCGTGTTACTTTTGGAGGTCGTGGTCGTGGTGGTATGGATGGTAGAGGACGAGGTTAGATTGTGTGTTATAACTGTAACCAGGGCGGACATCTAGCTCAAGATTGTCGAAACCCAACTACGACATGTCGGTATTGTAGAGAAGTTGATCATGTCATCGAGCAGTGCCCACAGCTGATTGCCAAGATTCAAGAAAGAAATAGTGCTCCTACTCAAAATATTCAGATGATTGTTGTGGAGAAACGACCTGTCGCAACCATTAATGTTGTGACCCTAAGTGGAGGTACGACGTACATACATAATAAGGAGAAACAACCTGACAAAGCTTGGGTTCATAAGGCCCTAGAGAAAATTCCAGCATGTGATGTCGACAAAGAAAAAGAGACATTCCTGGAAGCGAAGAGAGACTTTGTTGATCTGAATGCCTCACTAGCACTTGTGCAACAACATCCGCAACAGGCACAATCTCAAGAAACTTCGATGGATAAATTAAGTACATTGTCCTCATTTTTACAAAGTTGCATGAAGATTTTATGACATCAGACTGCTTTAAGTGAGTTGCAGAAAGTTATTGCTTCTTGCGAACCTCAGCGAACCTCTGGTAAGGAAAAAACTGTTAATAGAGTCAGAAGAACTCGTAGGGAAATGAGATTGAATGCTAAGATAGGAGAGTATGATATGAATGATGTCATCTTGGACCTAGGATCAGAAGTAAATGCATTAACTAAGAAGACATGGGAACAAATGGGAAAACCTACCCTTGAATGGTCCCCTATACAGTTGAGGTTAGCTAATCAGTAGAAGATTGTGCCCCTAGGAATATTTTAGAGTGTCCCAATAAATATTGATGGCATCTGTACTGTAGCAGACTTTAAAGTTATTGATATCATTCATGACAACAATCCCTACCTAGCCCTATTAGGAATTGAATGGGCAATGACAAATGATGTAGTCATTAACCTTAAGAAGAGACAGATGACTTTCGAAGGGAAAAGTTTCAGAGTCATAGTTCCACTGGACCCTTCTCAAGGAGACAGGTACACAAAACCACTCAGAGATGAAGATCAGGATGTTTTGGATCATATCTTTAATATCACAGCTAACGAAGAAGATTATATTGACCCTACTACTGAAGGTATCATGGATTGGTAGTGTCATAGCTCCGGCATGACGGATTCAGATGATGGTCTAGAGAACTGGCAGAACAGACTCTACGAACTACATGGACATAGATGTGCTAGAATTACCAAATATCTCAGATGGCTTGGTTCAAAGAAAAGAGATTTTCCTACCTTTGATGGCTTGATAGAACTAGCATATTCTATTTTCCAATCCTCAGAGCAGGTACTAGATTCACTGAAAATGGAGACTCTGGATTCAGCCTTCAGAGGCACCGTATCCAGATGGGGGAATGGTCATAAAAAGTGCATTCATAGTTGGGAGGTGTGTCAGAAGTCCCTTTTCCTGAGATTCATGGATCAACCTCAGGAGGTGTGAAGCAGGCTTAATAGTAAGACTAACCCTCAGACACATTTGCAGCAATGTTAGGAAGCCTGGAAGCATGTACCTCGTGCAGAGTGGGTACATAGGTTTGTGCATACTCTGGAACCTATAGAAAAGAACTGGTATGCGGAATTTGAGCTGCGGCCATGGTACTGTAAGTTGGGATATTCTTTTTGATAGTTTTGTGCGTACATTTTCTATTAATGAAGTTTTTCCAGCTCTAGATGCAGTTATTAGGTTGATCCATACTAAGGTGTTTGATGACGAAGAAGTAGCAGAATACCGACCTGATTGGAAAGAACAAGAAGCTAATGCAGTAGAATTCTATAACCTCACAATTGATGAGGATGATGATCCATACAACATTTACATCCCTGAGTCAGAAGGACACTACGAAGTACACGGACCAGCAGTCGAAGCACGTGAAGTGACTCAACCCCTGAAGACATGGACCGTAAACATTGGATCGGAAGAAAATCCTAAGCATACTACCATTGGAGATTATTGGGATGAATAAATGGTGAGAAAAGTAACCCAACTTCTCCATGAGTATCAGGACTTATTGCCAGTGAATTTCTTAGAAATACAAGGAATCATTGAGGCAGAGGATGACATTCTGGCGTGGGTTGAAGCTCGAATCCATCTGGAAGCTAGTGTCAGCAGGTGTCGAATGCCCTTATTATGGCACAACCAGAGTTACTGGTTGTGCCGAAGTAGGAAAGATCTGTCGGAACTTAAAAAATGACCATTAGAACGAATCAAATTTGGAGCCGTCGGTACGTTCTCTGTATTAACTTCCTGTATTAATGCGATCTTGGAAAATCTGTTGTCGTCTGCACAAGATCTTTTCCCGATTTGATATCATCAATGCATAGTTATGACATATTTAGTTGATGGAATCTATAATAAGGAACCTACACCTGTGAAGTTCTCATTTCACATTTCCTTGAGTTTTAACATTGCATCCATGTCAGCTGATCGCGAGTTCTAGGAACTGTTGAGAGAGTTTGAGCAGACAGGTTTGCCAAACCTTTTCAGCCAACCACTTGTGTCTGCACCCCATGAAGAAACTCCCCCAGCAACAACTTACCCAATGCAGACACAATCTGCTAGAAAAAATTTTAAGCCTGAAGTGCATTCTAAGCACAACGAAGACAGACACAAGCAATCAGGGAAAACACCGAAGGATCCCGAGATGACTCTGTCTGGTTCAGCAGAGGTCCCACCTCAAGAGGATGATAAAATTGCACCGTAGCATCCACCATATCTCTAGCCTATTTGACCCGGGGTTCAGCTACCTCTACGGACAAAGAATTTCACATTACGCACCCCTTCACTGCCATCGGGTGTGCAGCTGGTCAGGACTATGACAAGAAAAATAGACCGGCTTAAGTATGCAGACCACGTTACAAATGATCATGGTAAGTTCCCATAGTTTGCACCAGCAACATATTTGCACTTTGTCAAATACCCTAATACTGGAGCAACATTACTCGAAGTGAAGCAGTGGTCTGCTGGCTTGGATCAAGCTGGTCTGTTGAAGATGCTCGATGTTCCCCACTTTGGTCGCAGTATGTAGGTGACCGTAGTGGTCAAGAAATTATTGGCACTGGTGCATGACGACCACCTATGGATAGGAGATGAGAAAATTCCTATTAATGGTGAACTCATTCATAGGATCACAGGCTTACCAATAGCGGGGCCTGATCCGGGAACCGAATTTCCTTCAAAGCATGAAGATACAAAGCTCACACAAAGCATGAAGGTCCACTTCGACCTGACGAAGGGGAAATGAGGGTATCACACTTCCATGATTCCACCCCATAATATTCACTTCGTAGCTGAGCTATTAGCATGCAACCTCATGCGAAAGTGCAGACCAAATGAAGTGCCTACCCAGGTTATCAGAATTGTTGTGAACTATACCAAAGGCTACAATTACAACTCGGCCTCATACATTGTGAAGGAATTCCTTGAAGACGCTCGCGATGCGCAGGAGAAAGGTAGGCCCTTTCACTACTCATGGTTAATAGTCGTTATTGCACTAGTAGGATGGAAAGAACCTACCGAGGCGCAGTTCATTACTGTGCCTCCGAACATGCCTGGTGTAGCACAGTACGCATCCCTCTGGGTATCGCAGGACAAAGAATCCTAGTAGATGATGAACATAGTGTTCGTCTTTTACAGTATGAGTATCTTGTATGAGATCTAGAAGACACCGTGGCTCAGTAATGTGTTATTCTCTCAATATGAGGGAGCGGCCAACTTCAGCGCCGACATGCATCATATTTTCATGGTTTAAAAGCATCAATGGTTTAAGTTACCATATGTAGTAACCAAAGAAGACATCCTCGTGGTAGTTCAACAGTGGCCGCCTGAATGGTTGAAGGACATAGGAACAAAACCTACCATTCCAGTTTGCTCAGTTACTAATGTGGGCAGAGGCCCTAGTCAGATACAACAGCAAGACCCAGCCGAGGACAGTGAAGAACAAACTAAGTCGTAGCACACTGAAAGCGACCAGAGTGGAGATGGTGGAAATGAAGAAGAAGAAGAAGAAGACTCAATTAAAACTACCTCAGACCCTAATCTGCAGGATAAGCGCAAGACGCCAGAGGTAGAGGAAGTGATCAAACCTCAGTCCTGAAAGAAAACGAAGGCATCAAACGAAAAGAATATTGACGAAGAGCCCAGCCTGACTAGTGAGGAGCTTGATCAGGCTCTGTCGAAGTCCATAGAAGTTCTCACCAAGAAATGGTCAGAGTTTGCAGCTATCCATCTTGATGCCATCACCGGTGTAGCAATGCACATCTCAGAGCTGAATGACTTAGCAGAAAAATTAGTGACTAGCACTGCAACAAGCAGTTCCCCAGTAAGCATGCAGCCAGACTTAAGGCAATGGCCAGCCAGAGATAACAAAGGACAAGTGTCAAGTGCAGCCCTCATATTAACTGACGCAGCGTCTCGTTCGGAGATGAGCATGAAGGTTGGAATACATTAGACTAATATGTCTATGACAGAGCTACATCTCTGTCAGTTAACAATTATGAAGGAAATCCACACACAAGACCACTATTCCCAAATACAATTGGGAAATGCCATAAGTTAGCAACAGGGACTCGCAGCGTAGCTGGAGGTAGCGGAGCAGAGAAAGAGGGATGCAGAACATAAGCAGGTTACACTAGTACGAGTTTTGGATGAGGCATGTCGAAGTCGTCCTGACTTCGACGTACAGCTGGAGGAAGAGCCAGAGCAAAGAATAGTCAGGCTAAAAGACTACACACAACAGTCTCACAGTGAAATAAGGAATCTCAAGGCAGAACATGAGGCTCATATTTCAGAGCTTCAACTCTGCATCATCCTGGAGAGCCCACCAGAGGTCAGGGAGCAGCACCGAGCAGACATTCAGGCCTCAGCAGCGAAAATATCAGATACTATGAGCAGTGCAACAAAACTACTAGAGGACAATGTCAAAGCCTAGGCAAACCTGCAGGAACGCCCAAAACTGCAAGAGCTGTAAGAAACCATCAAGCAGCAACAGACAGAGCTGGATGTAGTCAAAGCGGAAATTAAGAGTATACCTCCTATGCAGAAAAGGATCAAGGTAAAGCAAAGTAATGAAATCCAACAGGAAATAGAGTTGTATAGAGCGAAAGCAACATTGTTGGAAAATTCTATGCAGCCCCTTGTCAATAAGGCTTTGGAGTTGAGTACTGCTGCGGACAGCTAGCTTAAAGTTCTAAAGGAATACGATGCATTTGCACAGGAAAAGGCCAGCAAAGCATCTGCAGTAGAATTGCAGGATTTGGTGGAAAAGGAGCAAGCAACCGATAACATCATGCGTGGCCTCAACAAGTAGTTCACGATCCTTTCCAACAAAGTTCTCCCACCAGACAAACAGCAGAGTATCCCGGGACGGGACACTGGTGAGTCTTAGGGACCTGTTGGGGCATGCACCCTAACGGTCCTTAAGTTGGGTAACTCCGTGGGTTTTGTGGGATTTTGTAAGCGAAGTTATGACTCAAAATAGTCTTAGGGGTGTCGAGGTTGATTCAAAGTTCTCTTTTTGCAATAAGCCCATGGTTTAAGTCCAAGTTTTAGGGTTCGGGGTGCCTATGGTTTTGTAACAAGTGCACTGTATAAATAAGCACTCTTGTAAAAAAGTCAGGTTACGATTTTTTATGTAAGTTGAATTGATGCGAAGCTAAGGCTTGTTTTGTAAGAAATTTTAAGTCCCAACTGTGTGCATGGACGACCTCTGCAGCTGTGTGCGCAAAGGGTTTTGGATGACTAAGAAGATCTGCAGCTATGTACGCAAAGGCCTGCAGCTGTGTGTGCGGCTTTGAGGACTTGAAAGGATCTGCGGCTGAGTACGCAGATCAAAACTGTGGTTTTTGTAAAGAGTTGAATAAAACCCAGTTCTTTTGATGTAGCCCCTACACTGGGGGTGAACCATGTTATATCTTGTGTTGTGGTTCTTTTTTGTGGTTTCTGTTAAGTTCTTTTATGCATTGATAAGTAAATAACTAATAAGTAAGATCGCTGCTAAATACTAACTTCGTTGAGAAATCCCAGTAAAGGGTTAAGCAAGTCACTGTTTGTTTATCTAGCTGGGAAGTTATATATATAAATGTCGAAGCTCTGTGTTGTATGAGTATAATTTATTAAAGGATAAAGGTACAGTAATATCCCTCTTCTGCTTGCAGAAAACTGATTCTGTGACACCCCATAGTTGTTTCGGGTGAGACTGCAACATGTTCACAGGTTGTTGCCGAAAGGGCCAACACTGTGGGTCTTTTGTTGGTGCAGAGTGAATGGTATAAAACCTGGGTCTTCCCTATATCCCAACACATTCTAAATCTTCACATTCTTCAACTGGTTCCTCAAAGTCATTTTCTTGTTTATTTCTTTCCTTCAAACACCTTGGTTAGGGCATCAAACATAGATTTAGGTGTATTTAGGGAGGATACCTGTGGTATGAGGTGATCCTTGATTGAATCAACAATAATCATCTTTTCCATAACCAACTTCTTTTTTTGTAAGGCCTTACCCTCATCTCCCTCTGGAACTAGAATCTCCTCAATGATGTAGGATTCCAACTCATTTTCTTCCAGGACCAGGGAGATCCTATACTTCTAGGCTCATAATTTATCAGCTCCCTCAAGATTTTCATCAAGCTTGGTATGATGAGACATCTTAACTGAGAACCTCAAATGGAAATACAAAAGATTTATATGTTACCAGGTCAAGATGTCGTATCTGGATTTGGAGCTTAAATTCTATAGTGTTGGTTCAGGAGCAGATTATGGTTTGGATTTTCTAGAGTTCTATCCAACCAAATTCTTTGATCTTGATCTCTAAAATTTGATTTTGAGGAGGATATCAATCCAGGCATGGACTCACTAAAAAATTCCACTTCTGTGGAAAGCCCTAATTTCTAGCAACAGTGTCTGGTCCAAAACTGAAAAAGCTTAGAATTGGATTCTGCTTTGATAGAAAGATGTGCGTTAGGGAGGAGAGTTAATCCAACCTTCTTTTGCTGAAAATCTATGGAGAGAGATCCACAAAGTAGGAAGACCGATTTCCTGCAGCTACATAGTGTCTTCTTCTCAAGTTAGCTTTGATACCATGTTATATTTTTAACATTAAGCTAGCATTATATTAGGATATTTGATTGAGAGAATAACAAGAACACCAAGCAAACACAAGAGACAATGAACACAATGTTTTTCCTCGGGGAAACCATAAATGGAGAAAACACCGCAACTTAATTAGAGATAAAATCAGCACCAAAAGTAAAGCCCAAAAATAGTAAGATGATCTCCCGACAGCAGTAACCTCTTTCTTCCTAGCCCCAGTGTCTTCTTCTTCCTCAGCTATGTGCTACAACTGAGTCTGAGTGAGTGTGTGATAAATAGAGAGGCTCACTCTCTATTTATTCTAATTCTTGAATTGACAATAACCTACTAGGGCCGAATTCACTAGGTGAGTCTAATAACCCTCGTGCCCCGGAACTGCGGGGACTTTAACCCTTGATCAATAGGAGGGTTACCAAGAATGACTTGACATGACTTGTTTACATTATAGAAACTCCTGATCAGAACATCAAGGCATGACATGACTCAATTACATTACAGACACATCCCAAAATAAACATCAGGTTAGAATACATAAGAAATACAAGTGAATACATTCCGAAGTTACACTTACATCAACATAGAGGCCTCAACTCTCCAATTCCTCACTAATTTATGAAGGTGTTTTATGTTCACAACTTTTTTATCATGCTTTCATTTCAATTTCTCATTGTTCTGTGGGAGCTTAAGACTATAATTTCTCCATTTCTCATTATATTTCTGAAATTCTGCAATCAATAGGTATTTTTCCTTATGGGCTTGTTCGTATGCCTTGAGTATTGCTTTAAGCTTCTTAATCTTCTTATTTTTCTTCTGCAGCAGGGCAATTATAGAAGGTATAGCTGAAGTGGTAGAAAATTCAGGTTATGTTCACCACATGGTTTGTTTGTATGTGAATTATCACTAGGAGACCCATAGTCAAATTTTTGAGGGTTAAAGAGTTCAGGATTATATTCCACATGGCCATATTTTGAAAGATGAGGATTTTCATGCAAATAAGGGTCTATAGGTTCAAAAACAAAATTAGGAAGAGTAAAACCAAAATGTTCACCATATGCAGAGCCAAATTTCTGAGGAGATGATGGAGAAAGTGAACTTGGAGTATTCTTTTGATTTTTATTCTCAGGGAGATCTGGGTCTAACTGAGGGGATTTTTCCAGATCAATAAAATAGATGACTATACATTGAGGGCTATATTAGAGGGTTTAACAAGCTATTTTTTCATACTTCTGGTGGTTCATCGCAGCATTGTGGATTCTACAACTGTTATACCAAAATCCTATCACCATCATGTGATAAGACCTTTGACATACCTACCTACCCTAAATCCCAGCTTATAGAGTGAAGACTAAATGGTTTGTTATCAGTCTATCATACAAATTCCTATCACCGCTCATGCCCCTTTATCTAGGAGCGGTACCCCTGCTCGCATCGCTTTTCATTGGTTGTCCACAAGCGGTGTCACCGCCTGTCACCCTTGGTCCATAGGCGGTTATTACCAGAACTGCTTTGTCACAGAAGGAGAAGCATGGTACCTTGGTTAAATAGGGAAAAAGAGAAGTTTCTCGAGGCTTCTAGATGATAAGTGTTGAGATATCCCTTATCCCTACTGTTTTGGGTTGGTTGAGCTCGAGATCCCTCATCCTAGGATCTTAGAGGCCACCTCACCCGCTAATTTCTCAACCATCTCTATCCATTAAATCCCTATAAACATGAGCTCATAGCCATGGTTGAGAGGAGATAACATTGAAGGTATTGTTATGCTGTTGGACTGATTCTTTGCCTAAGATCATCTAGAGAGAGCATAGAGAGCTAGAGTCGGAGATTTTGGGGATGAAGAGCTGGTTTCATGGAGATGCATGTCAACACTAAGGCTTCGTTGTAAACTTCTTCATATTTCTAATGCAAGTTGATTTTCTGTCCCATATATATTATTGATGTTTGATTTCAGATATATATTTCTAGATTCCTTAGTCACTAGCATAGATTAGTAGATCATATTCTGGTTGCTTTGATCTGTTTCGTGTTGAACTCTTTTGCAGGTACACAGGTGAACTATAAAATCCTTGTATTCCAGATATCTACAGCGTCTAGGGAGAGTTATCAACCTCTGTGATCTATTTGCTCTGGATATGAACCATTCAGACCAGCAGAACACCTTGCTATTCACAAGAGGTGAAATATTCCGATCAACAAATCTAGTGACTCTGCTGGGGAGTAGTTTTATTCAATTGTTCTGATTGTCCTCAGTCTACAACTCTTTTCTGAATCCAGGCTCTGCTTTCTTCAACTCTTTACAGTCAAATCTACTTTTTGGTTTGTATTATTTGGGTTTGAAATTTCCAGATCTATTCAGATCTGAGTCATTTCAATTTTTTATGCTCTGTTACCACTTTCGATTCGACAGTATTTACCTTGATATAGTATTTTTTGATCTGATCCATCGTTCTCTTTCTTGTTTTGTCCATCTATAGGGAACCACGGAAATGCTTGTACGAGGTGCGGTGCCACCGCCTGAACACAGTGGGAGGTAAGCAATGCCACTCCCTATATCTGGGTAGTAAGAAGTGTTGCTTTGGAAATGCTCTTACAACACCTACAAAGCGCGGTACCAGGTAGGCATTAGTGGAAAACTCTTTTTCCTCTTTTTTCTTTGTAAAAATTTGGAATTTTCATTGCTTTCTGTTCTATTATCAAGCTTGTGTTATTGAATCTGATGCGTGTGGCTTGCTGCTTTGATGGTTTAAGATTGATTTTGAGTGGAATTTCAAAACATTGTTTAGTCTTTTTTATTTTTCATCCGCTTCTTGCTTGTTTGTTGTGAAGAAGGATTTCTTGTTTTATGAAAGTTAGGGTGTTCATTGAACTCTCTTTTCGTTGTATATACTGAAAGAGGAACACTAGATTAGCTTCTAGATTTCATTTCTTGCTTGCATAGTAAACGTATCTTTCTTCCCTTCAAAAAAGAAAAGTTTTGCTTGAGATTAGGACATCATATTTGAGCGTTGGATTGGGTTTTCTAATTGGCTTCATAATATTTTAGGAAATTTATGATCTTTTGTCTCTCATGCATATAGGACTATCTCGATCAAAATATTAAAAAAAATGGTAGTTTTAAGTTAGATTTGCTTATTTTTTAAGAAATTTGAAAATTTAGAGTGCATTGGCATATAGGTGTGCTTGGTGTTTTTATTTTAAGAGAAGAGATTCTCACCCTTCCCATTTTCTTTTGAAAAGAAGAATTTTGTTTGTAAAAGTGTTTTCTTGTCTTTGATTTGGTGTTCATGAATATTGATTGGAATGTTTTTTGGTTTTGAAACAAATAGAAAAAACACTCCCTTCCATCCCGTAAGTAGGCATATTGAATGGTAAAGTGAACATTTGCACAAGCATATTGCATGGTTTTACTTCTCTATTAGAACATCATGCATTCACATAACCGTACAAGTTAAAATTAATGGTAGTTGTAGGTTAAAATTTACGTAGTAACTTGAGTGATAGGTTAAAGACGTGTTCGGGCGTCATAAAACATAGGATCTTTCGTTATTTGTCAACATTAAATTTCAGGACTCGTGCAGTTCTTCCACGTACCGTCGGTATATCGAATGTCCTTTCATGTACCCTTGAGGTATATAGAAATGTATTTCATGTACTCGATTGTATATCAGAAGGCCCCTTGTGTATGGTTAGGCATTAGAAAACACTACTACCGATTCGAGCTCCCACGTACCTTGAGTATATCGGGAGACCCCACTAGGGTATCTTATCTATATGAGAAAATCCCTTTGGCCATCTTGTTTGGAGCCATACACCAAAAACAACATTTGGGGAGATTACTACACATGTATCCTCGAGTTATGTCATGAGTGGCACCTGCTTAACAATCCTATAGAGAGACCTGACTTTTGAACTCCTCTTGTCATTTTAAGTCTGCTTATTTTGACCTATAGTTTGAGTAGGGAAGTCTTTTGGTGTGTTTTTTCTAGATTTTGAAACCCTAGGTTAGATAGGAACTGTACACACTGGCTGAGTTAAGATAGTCCAGGAGAATATGGGGCTTGCCACTGGATTTTAATTCTATTTCAGAAGAAAATTCAATGGAATCTATCGACCAAGGAGCTGCTACCACCCTCCAAGTGGGAGATAATGTGGTGGTTGAAAGTGGAGTACCATATTCTTCACACTCGTACCCCTTGGTCCAACGGACTTCTCGAGAGGATTCATCATTCCATCCTCCTATAGAAGGTCATGTTTATGATACCCATCTGGATTTTGGTCCTAATTCTCCTTTTTGGGAGACACCCATTGGACAGGCCATTGCCTCATTTTGCACTCGTGTAAGTTCTTCTGAAAGTGAAGAAGAACGCAATCAATGCCGTCTTGCTATCCTCCATGCACAACAGGTAGAAAAATAGATTGACAACCTATTAGGCTCTTCACTAGTTCGATCCACATTCCTTCATGTGGGATATCGTTCACTATCCAATTCTATGAGACCCATTGAACCGATTATAGATCATCCATTAACAACCCACAACCCAGGTAAAATTTCCACCCCTCTCACCTCTTATGTTATGCCTCTTCCAAATCCTCCTAGGTCTTTTGCATTTGGGGCCCAACCTTCAATTCCTATTTCTTCAGTACCTTTGAATGTTGAGGGGCAACCCCTGGCACGACCTATGTTATCTGAGACCAGAGTTGTACCTAGTCAAGAGCAGACCTCTAACATAGAAACATCTACAGTTTTTGTCCCTCCCACCCACACTAATGTGGTAAATCCTCCATCAATTTCAGGTCAGCCCTTGGGGGCACAACCTATTGACATTCAGTCTTCTTATGGTTATGGTTATCAAATACCTGTAGGTAATCATCCATCTAATCATACTGGAATTCCAATCCCTAGTAACACTTTTACGTCATGGGGGAAACCCAACTAGTCTTACATGCCAGCCATGGGAGGGATACCCATACATACTGTGGGAGGTGCGGGAGGACCACCTTATGGAGGTCCTCCCCCTAGGGGAACTAATGGTCCTATAGGGTCTGGCGGTCCTCCTCATGGTCCTGGTGGTCCTAGTGGTCCTAGGGGACCTGGCAGATTTCCTCCTTATGGCTCCGGAGGGTCTAGTAGCCCTCCACCTAGTGGTTCCGGTGGCTTTCGAGGTTTCCCACCTCCTAGAGGTTCCAGAGGTTCTGGTCTTCTGCCTCCTAATGGTCCTAGTGGTCCTGGAGGTCCCAGTGGCTCTCCTGGTCCTCCTCCTAGAGGCCGTAGTGGTCCTAGCGGTCCTAATTCTAGAAATCAATCCCCCATGGGCAGATTTCTCGATAGTTCTTCCTCACAACAACCTGTTTATCAGTCTACCTATGGCCCTACTGGTAATTACATGCCATATCAATATTACCAGTATGTGCAACCCAATAGACAGTTACCTTTCCTTGCGACTTTGGACTTGCCTGATTTTTGCAAGTTGATTAATGATCCCATTTGACACAATCCCTCGTGGCCTCCCATTCCAGTAAAGTTATAATCAAATATTCGAAAATTCGATGGGAAGCAGGGTGAAGATCTGTGGAACCATGTTATGACTTTTCATTTGTGGTGTTCCTCGAACTCCCTCATGGATGATTCCGTTTAGTTATGACTCTTTCAGCAAAATTTGACCTGTAGAGCCGCGAAGTGGTATATTGAACTCCCACAACATTCATTTGTGGATTTTGGCTCATTGGAAATGGTATTCCTTACGCACTTTCAAATCCATATTCATTATGAAATGGGCACTGACCTTTTAACTTCTCTATGAAAGGACACCTCCACCCTCATTTTTTATCATATTCATGAGTGGAGAAGGCAAAGAAGGCTTATTAAGGCCCCTATTCCAGAGCAGTTGTTAGTTGATTGGTTCACTAAGTCCTTGTTGCCTCCTATTGCCTGAGATGTGTCCATGGGCGGTGCTGTTACCGAAGAGTAGGCTATTATTCAGGATTAGTACCTAGACTTGGTCTATTCGTAGTCCAGGGCTTTTTATGACCTGATTCCTCAAGATCCTCATCCCAGCACTAACCCTGCCAAGCCATTAGTAGAAGTACTTATTGATGGGATTGTTGGTTCAATCCAGTCCCCATCCAAAGAGAAACCTTCCAAGAAAACCAAAACTACTACTCCTTCGACTCCCAAGGTTTCTGCCGAGGTCAGTTCCATTCAAACTACTCAAACCTTTGGTAATAAAAAGAAAGGTAAAAATCAAAATAAAAAATCCAAAAACCAGCAGGATACCCCACAATCAATCCATAATGAAAACAAAACAGGGAAAAGGAAGGCTAAATACCTTTGTCTTTTATGTGGTGGTGACCACTTCTCAAAGAAGTGTCCCCGTCGAGACGAAATCTCCTAGTTTTTTATGTCTAGTCCCGCACCTGCAGTACTTACAGATCCCTTTCCCTCTCAAGAACAGCTGGTAGAACATATGTCGAACCAGGGTAACTCTAGTTCATCGTAGGAAATTCATATGATGTCCTCAAATACCATCCATCTGCAAACTCGAAGCCAGAATTATGATAAACCCCTATATAAGTAAGAAGATCAATCTTCTTCAGGGAAATCTCCCTCTAATAGTTCTCTAGAATCCTTGTCTATTGTTCCCTTGTCTATCGAAAAGCCTACTCTTGACATGATTTTGCACCCACCAAAGAGTACTCTTCAGAAGGCTGTCTTTAATCCCAATGCTCGAGCTGCTCAATTCTATAAAGTGGTTGAAGATCTCACTCAGGAACCTTATGCGATGTCTATCTTAGATGTACTCCAAAATTTTCCTACACAGCGCAAGAACTTGTTGATCAGATTAGGAGCTGTAGAACTGGATAACACTAACTTGATTCACTTCAATGTTGAGAAATATAAACCGATATTACTGCATAAAATTGCTTTTCAGATCATTACGAAATTAGTGGGAAAGAAAGTCTTTCGAATGGTACTAGATGAAGGAGCTTTGACCTCAGTGTTATGTCTGACTTGTTGGAAAGCTCTTGGCTCTACCAATATTGTTACATCACATATTACCCTTAAAGCCTTTGATGGACAGGGTTTCCAATCCATGGCCTCATATCAACCCTCATGGTTGACCTAGGGGGAAAAACCATTTCCATCAAAGTCAAAGTGGTAGATTCCCTTCTGGATTATAACCTCCTTTTAGGAAGGAATTGGTTCTATGCTATGAATGCTGTTGCTTCAACAATATTTCGAACGTTCCAATTCCCACATATCAGGAGAATTGTTACCATTGACCAGCTTGATTTCTGTATGTTGGATGTTATCGCCTCCATGGCTAATAACATCCCCATGTTAGGTCAGTCCCCTCCTCCTTACCAGTCGATTCGGGTAGGTATGTTGAAGGATTCATCCCTTATGGGAAATTTTCCCTCTACTCCTCCTAGCACGGATACGGTGACAGTACATATGATTGCTTCATTTGATATTGAGCCCCAGGGCACAAATGTTGTTGATTCCACCTCATTGAGCCTGCACGAAGATATGTATGACACCATTCAAACTTTCTCCAATGATCACACTGATGAAATTCATTTAGTGGCTTCGGATCCTTACCATTTACTGTACTAGTTAGAACCTTCTCTTCCGGTTCTAGACTATCTCTCCAAGACTTTTCCTTCCGATGAGTCCTTTATAGAGATCATGAATACATATGAGCCCATTTGGGAGGATTTCCATCATAGATCCATGTTTCTCCCCAATACCAATTCAAGTAGCCATGATTTTGCATCCTTGTTTCCTACTGATATTGTCATCATTCCACAAAGTCCTATATTGTTGCAAGATACATATTTTGAAGTAAACCTTTGCAACATTACTCAGACAAACCCAATTGACATATCAGCCAAGCCTGATGTTATTGAGCATGTTCATGTTGGGAAGAAATTCTCCATAGATGAATCTAAAGCATATAAGGCACTTTTTAAGGAATTCCATGATATTTTTGCATCGTCCTATGAAGAGATGCCAGGGATCGACCCTTCCATTGTGGTCCATGAGATTAAAACTTATCCCATGACTAAACTTGTTAGCCATAAACTTAGGAAATTCCATCCTAGGAAGGCCACAAGCATTCAAGCTGAGATTGAGAAACTTTTGAAAGCTGGTTTTATTTATCATGTACCTCTGACGAAATTGGTATTGAACATTGTCCCTATCAATAAAAAGTAGGGTACCATTAGAGTCTACATCGACTTTGGGTATTTAAATAAAGCTTGCCCCAAGGACAACTTTCCTACTCCACACATCAATCAGATTATAGACAACTATGCTGGAAGTGTCATCTTTTTATTCATGGATGGCTTCTCCGGCTACAATCAGATTGAGATATTTCCCGCTGATCAGCATAAGACGGAATTCATTTGCTCATGGGGAACCTTTGCATATAAGAAGTTACCTTTTGCCTTGAAAAATGCTGGAGCCATGTTCCAGCATGCGATGTCCTATGCGTTTCATGACATTAAACATATTGTTGAACCATACCTTGATGACCTCCCTGCTCATTCACAGCGATTGGAGGAACATCCTGGTCATCTTAGAGACATATTCATGAGATGTCGTCATTATGATATATGGCTCAATCCACATAAATGTGTGTTTTGTGTTGAGACGGGACATCTACTTGGATTTGTGGTATCCAAAGATGGCATCCAAATCGATCCTTTGAATATTGCCGCTATCATTAATCTACCAGCCCCAACCAACATCCTTGAACTCCAAAGTTTGCAGGGGAAAGAAAAATTTCTCCACCATTTTGTGTGCAATTTGGATGAGAAAACGCATGGTTATATGCGTCTCCTCAAGAAGAACACCCCATTCTTCTGGGATGACCAGGCCCAACGTGCCTCTGATAGTCTTAAGCATGCTCTGACTCATTCACCCATGATACACCCCTCGGATTATTCAAAGGATTTTATCTTGTATATTGCTACCTCCGCTACTACCATCATGATGGTTTTAGTGTAGGACAATCTCCATGGTCAGGAGCATGTGATTTATTATGCCAGTAAGAATCTTATTGATTCTAAAACCTATTATTCACATGTGGAGAAGCTAGCTTTGGCCACAGTCATTGCTGTGCAAAACGTTTGTCACTACATTCTGCTTTGTACTACCACCGTATTGGCAGACCAGAACCCGATGTACTACATTATGACTCATCAGGTACTCAAGGGCAGTACTCCCATTGGATCCTCATCCTTCAGGAGTTTGATCTCAAGTTTTCCAAGGCTACATCAAATAAATCCTTGGTTTTTGTCGAGCTTATATGTGACCTTCCCTATGCTACCATGGAATCTGAGCCCAGCAATTCATTTCCAGATGAATTCCTATTCCTAATTAGCACTACTGATCCTTGGTATGGATATTTGTTGATTTATCTCTAGAACCAGCGTTTTCAGCCACATCTATCTCACAATGATCGTCACCACATCCATCACCATGTGAAGTACTACCTTATCTTGAATGATACCTTGTATAGACGTGGGATTGACTCCATTCTTCGGCGATGCCTCATTCATGAGGAGGATGAACATGTGCTAAATGATTGCCACTCTGGAGCATGTGGAGGTCATTTATCTAGGATGGCTATAGCCCAGAAAATCATTCGTGCTGGCTATTTCTAGCCTTTTGTCTTCAAGTATTGTGATGAGGTTTTTAAGAAATGCCCTCCTTGCCAACATTTTTATCCCAAAAGGCACACCCATCCTCCTCTGCTTCACCCCGTCATTGCTGTTGGCCCTTTTTCCAAATGGGGGATTGACTTCATGCATTGTAAGCCTATATTAGCCAGGGGGCATGGTTACATCATCGCGTCCATGGATTATTTCACAAAATGGGCTGAGGCCATGCTTACATATGCAGAAGATGGTAAGATTGCCGCTCTCTTCTTATTCAATCATATCATAGCTAGATTTGGAGTTCTGCTGTCCATTGTCACTGATCATGAATCTCATTTACGTAATCAAATGATGGAGGAATTGAGTGCCAAGCTAGGTTTTCTCCATGAAAACTCTATGCCATATTATTCACAAGCTAATGGTCAGGTAGAGGCCATTAAAAAAGTTTTGAAAGATATGCTTCATCGAATGGTTGTAGATCGTAAATCCAATTGGCATCTCATTCGTTTTCCCACTCTTTGGGCTTATCAAACTTCCGTGAAAATAGCTACTGGTTTCATGCTATTCCAGCTTATCTATGGACTTGAAGCTGTCTTGCCGATCCAATGTCAGATTCCATATTTACAACTCATCGTCAAACTTCTCCCAGACACTTCCATAGAGGAAGCAAGATTTTTGTACGTAAATAACCTTGATGAGACTCATAGGCATGCTTCATTGGCTAATGAGGCACATAAGAAATGCGTCAAGGCGCAGTATGATAAATCCATCTAGCATCGTGTTTTCAATGAGGGTGACCTAGTTTTGACTTATCATTAGAGATATGATAAGCTAGGAAAGGGTAAGTTCGAGTCCATGTGGTATGGAACTTTCGTTATTTCCAAGGTGTTAGAGAAAGGAGCCTATGAGTTTGTTGATAATGATGGGATCCCTTTGGGGCAACCTCGTAATGGGTTGTACCTAAAAAGGTAGTATTCCTAGGTATTCTTGGATGGTATCTTGTATATATGTATATTGATTGAATTTCAGTATTTTCAAGATGGTTTTGAGTTTTGGTGTCCGCATCTATTTATACCATGTTTTGTTCATGCAAATGCTTTCTACGGATTTACTAATGGTGCTTTCCACCACACCTTGAATATAGCCTTGGCTGCTTGGGTTCTATATTCCCCAGCTGAAGATTTGGTCAATTCAACAGTGGTTTGCTTAGGTCCCGCTACTAATAACATCACTGAGTATGAAGCAGTCATCGGTCTTCTGACTGAAGATGTCTCCTAGGATGTGCATGATCTATTAGTTTTTATGGACTCTCAACTTGTGCTTTGTCATTTAAACCATGTCTACACCATTAGGAACCTGGTGCTCCTCCGCCTCTTCCAGAGGGTACGTTTGTTAGAAGGATCATTTGGAACCATTACATATAGGCATATCCCTAGGGAACATAATGTAGTTGCTGATTCATTGGCTAATTATGTCCTAGATTGGCATATTTCCCATTCATGACTTTAAATCAAACATGGTACATTGTAAATAAACATTTAAAGACACATAGAACTCATAGAAAATGCATTTTTTCCATTTGAAACGTATAAACATCGTGTAAAAGTCTGTATATATATACGGAAAAGTTTAACAAAAGCACATAGGATTTCAGGAAAAATCATCATACAAAAATCCTGAAGCTATCAACTTTCAGTATACATGTCTCATCCACTAGTGGTACTCGTAATAGCACATCACTACTTGAGCCACCCTGAGTAGTATCCTGCTGAATCGGCCTGGTACTCCCACCGTAGATCTTTGATATCTAGTTGGGAGGTCATCTATGTCAGCATCTGGGATGTCCAGAGTCAACCTCTCTAGGTTCTCCTCCAGATCCCCAGTGATATCATCACCCTGTGGAACAAAGCGAGCTCTGGCTTGCCTGTCTAATGGAGATGCTCCTCCAAGCCTCGCTGATCCAACATCTGCATGAATACAAACATGTATTGTCACTTATCATAAAAAATATAAGACATAAAAAACATAAAAACATTTTCCATCTTTAGTGTTTCTTGTTTCTTACCGATGTCACCCCACTGCCCTACAGGCGAGAGTGGTAGGTTAGGATCACTTGTATAATCTGTGCTCACATAGGCATAGTCCTCGACCATGAGCATCTGATCCCGCAACCATATGAATAATGCATCACCAAACTTCACTCTACCTCTACCCACTCTCAGACTCTAAAAAGTCACTTGGGGCCTCATCTGGGGCACCCTCTCAAAGAAGAAACAGGCTAATATGGAACCAAAGCCGAACTGCTTCAGCTCTCCCTACCAACATTTAGTCAGCTGATCCTTTAATATTGGAAGCAATGGTTCCTTACCAGTTGAACACCGTAGGTGCCATAGCCTCTAGGGCATATAAGATATGTGCCCTAGAAGCCTAATGTACACCCTGGCTCCCTACCACCCCTTGCATGGTGAACATAACAATCCATACAGCCCTATCTATCACTACCCTGATGGGGATTTGTTTCCCCAATGTGCCTGTACCTGGTGCACAATGTCGATCTATGAGCTCTTTCGTGGTAATGTCCCTGCCACAGGAACCTACCAGTGAGATAGGGGCACCCCATCTCGATAGGCCAGTCAAGAAGTAGATGTCCTCTACCTCCACTGTAAGTATATGTGCCGCCACCTCGAAATACTGTTGTTCTAGATTCCACATTCTCAGTATGTGTTCCAGTAGTCTCTTGTGTGACACCATGCTTGGTGTCTGGAAGAACTTTAAAATTACACAGTTCCAAAGTGCGGAAATACAAATCAGATTCCTTTCAACAGCAGCATCCTTGTCATCATGTTTTCTTTCCTTCCATATCACAATATTTTGGAATCCTAGACCTGCCAAAAACAACAATCGTATGTATCAATATCATCCTTGAGTCATTGTAAATCAAAAGAGCGAGTAAATTTTGTTTATATCATTGGTTTAACTTCTCCATGATCGACACCAACTGTGCCCCATTGGAGACAGGCAGTGGCATCGCCTGTCCACCATATTCTTGGTGTGGTTCTTGGGTGGTACTGCCTATCTCGCAAGGGGTAGCCTCGATGCCAAAAATTTGGATTTTAGGGCTTGAAAAATAGGTATAAAACCCCACCAAATCCCAAAATAAAAGCTCTGGAATGGAAGATAAGGGTCTTAGCTATTACCTGCAACTGACGAGACTGATAACGAACGGTGGAAACTCCCGGTATCAGCTGTGCAAGATCTGGCTAAAACATGCTCCAAGTGCTCTCTGCTAGAGGTAAATAGTTAAATGTTTGATGTTTTACTATTTAATCACCTTATATAGACATTTTTTGGGTCTGACTTAGTATAGTTTTGATACTACATCATGTTCTAGTCAAAATCTATTTGTCATAATCCCTTAATGTTGATTTTGGATCCATTTAACACTTGTTTATGAGTTGTCTGCAGGTTGACTTTAGTAAAGTATTTGGAAAGTTTGTTTATTGATTTTCCATACTTTCACAAAACAAAAAAGGTCGTTGAGCATTTATTACAACACTTTGTCACGTTCGTTAAAATCTAGTATCAAAGTTCCAAGTCTAGTTCAAGTTTCTTTCCAGGCTCGTAAAATACGACATTGTGTAATGAAACATTATGGAGTCTTCTTTTGACATCTTCTTTTAGAATCCCTAAACATGAAAAGATAGTTGAGTCCATTTCCAAATCTTTCTAGGCTCGTAAAAAGTGATATTATGTAAAGAAACTTCATGGATTTCTCTTTAAACCCTTTTCAGGCTCCCTAAATACGAAAAGATTGTCGAGCGATCTTGTCTTCTTCACGCTTGTTAAAGTATTTGAAGATTTGTCCATCCGATGGTAGGTTATCTCTTTCTCGGTTCAGATAGGACTATTTACGAGAAAGGAACTCTCTAGCCAATCATGACTAGAAGAGTTCTCTAAGGTATGATTTTATACTTTTTCAGGCCTTAGAGACTAAATCATATGAAAAAGGACCCCCATGGAGTCTTCTTCTGTATTCATTCAAACTCTCTAAACATGAATGATATTGAGTTTTCTTTTGGTGGAATCGTTAAATTAATAATTGATAGACCCATTTTGGGAACAAACTCCTCTTCTCTCAGGTTCGTAAAACATATGAGATTGGACTTGTCTTCTGACAAGATATATCGAGTGTCTGTTACCCTCTTTGAACTCGTAAATCCAAAAAGAGGCACTGATCTATCATGATGGGGGAAATGGGAAAGGGAATCATTTTGCAAATAATGGCAGTTGTTTGTCATTACCTTTGAACATGGCACTTGTCTACACAATCATGTCATTCAATTGGGTATTTAGCTGATCTCTGTGATGATCCACTTTCATGAGTCATGTCAATCCTTTGAGTCTTTCAAAATAATGCATTGTCCACTGTCGCATTGTGTATCGGTCCTATCTAGTCATTCTTCCAAGTCATTTTTTCATGCTGCCTGATGTTCAAAGGGGATCTGAAGAAGTCTTACCTCTACAGTATACACAGCCTTTGTGTCAGTATCTTTTGAGTTAGTCATATGGTTACTACATTCACATCATTCAAAAACTATGTTCCAAGTTTCGTTTCGTCGATGTGGGACTCATCATGGCCCTCCTTCGATGAGACTATTCCTGTTGACATAAGATCATCATCTAGGAAATAGTCTTAGAAACAATATTTAGTACCTTGAGATCTGTATTCCTTAAAGACAAATTCTCTCGCTCTCGACATAGGTTCGCATCATTGACCTTTGATCAACGGAATTGACTAGGTGTTCGACATCAGGACATATATTCGCACTCAGTGGATTGTACTAGGGTACCTTGCGAATCATTGACATTAATGGTGATCTCCCTCACACTTGTTAATAGTTCACATCATTGGACAGTAATCAAGTGGTTTCTACCATGTTCGACTTTAGATCATTGTAATCACATGAATAGAACCATACTTTGTGAAAGATGAGACGAAGACCCTGGGCATTTGTTTAAAAGCGCTCATTGCTTTTTCCCCATGTTGCGATGGATTTTTGTATATCTAGCATGGATCCACATTTGTATGGTCATGGCTATGCTCAAATTTGCATCTGTATGACACAGATCTACAGTGTATGTCTAGTAGCTATTTCCAAGTTTGAGTCCTCTATCACATGGATCTATGATGTATTCTAGTAGTCATGCTTGTTTATTCCACTCATGGATCTTCCTTGTATTGGTCTGTAGCTATGAGTTTGGTTACTTGTGTCTATGAGTCAACATATTAATGTACTAGAGATGCCTACTTGACTGCATACTCCAATCGAGCCAACATTTTCATCTCCTGGAAACGACTTTTTCTCAAAGCTCTTTTTTATCGTATCACTCTAAGACTCATGCTTTGGGGAGCATCCTGTTATACCAAAATCCTATCACCATCATGTGATAAGACCTTTGACATACCTACCTGACCTAAATCCTAGCTTCTGGAGTGAAGACTAAATGGTTTGTTATGAGTCTATCATACAAATTCCCAGCATCGCTCATGCCTCTTTATCTAGGAGCAGTACCCCTGCTCACACTGATTTTCATCGGTTGTCCATAAGCAGTGCCACCACTTGTCACCCTTGGTCCATAGGTGGTTATTACTGTTACAGAGATAAATTCCTGTGGCTTGGGGTACCACAATAGATAGCTTGACTCCAGAAATCAATCCTTTCCAATATGCAATAGAAATTAAATGTCTAACACTAAAGGATCAGACCTTGTACCTTATTCTGGACGGTTGAAGTAGATCCCCATTGAGATTTCCAACTTTAGCTTCAATTGATATATTACTTCCTCAACAACAAGTAAACAATACAAGCATTCTATATATCATGGTGTTAGATCTATTATAGCATATATAATCAATAATGTATAAGCATTTGACATAATCCAATGGATAAAATATTCATTCAAACACACATTATTGGACAGGAAAAGATATTTCTATTAATACAAATTAGAGATTACAAGATACAACCTCTAACGGAACATCTGCGAACCGGAGAAACTGAATGCCCCACTTGGGCCTACACCAATTCAATCCTCCATCTCTCGATAGCAAGCTCACAAGCAAGAGGCAAGCTTGGGAAGAACACAAAAGTGCTCCAAGGGACAAAGGGATGCAGACTCAAGCATAAGTTCCGGCAACATTGGACTATAGTTTCTTTGCTCTCAATTCTCTCTTATGCCTTCAATGTACCAAGGGGTTCCTTATATAGATTTTCAAAGGGATAATGAAAGGTCAAATTCAAGCGATCTCAAGGCATAGGGAAGGCCAGGAGTCAAATGAGTCGGATCCATGTCAAGGAAAACTCCAAAAGGATTTGGATTATGCACACATCCCGATGTACACTGTTTTAGTGGTCAAACCCACGTATATACGTACTTATAAGTTTAAAATTCGTGTGTATCATTTTTCATATGTTTTTAGGGATGATAAAGGAAACATCAAAGGACAAAAAGAGGTCCATGGGGTCTAAGGAGTCTACAGCGGGACAGGGGAAAGCCATGCAAAGTTTGATTCACCTGGAGTGGTGAAATCCGCTATAACAATTACTAGAACCACTCTGTCATAGAAGGAGAAGCACTGTATCCTAGGTAAAAAGGGAAAAAGAGAATTTTATCGAGGCTTCTAGATGATAAGCCTTGAGATATCCCTTATCCTTACTGTTGTGGGTTGGTTGAGCTCAAGATCCCTCCTCCTAGGATATTAGAGGTCACCTCACCCACTAATTTCTCAACCATCTCTATCCATTAAAGCCCTATAAATATGAGCTCATAGCCATTGTTGAGAGGAGAGAAAATTGAAGGTATTGTTATGCTATTGGACTGATCCTTGGCCCAAGATCATTTGGAGAGAGCATAGAGAGCTAGAGTCAAAGCTTTTGGGGATGAAGAGTTGGTTTCATGGAGATGCATGTCAACACTAAGGCTTGGTTGTAAAATTCTTCATATTTCTAATGCAAGTTGATTTTTTGTCCCATATATATTGTTGATGTTTGATTTCAGATATATATTGCTAGATTCCTTAGTCACTAGCATATATTAGTAGATCATATTCTGGTTACTTTGATCTGTTTTGTGTTGAACTCTTTTGCAGGTACATAGGTGAACTATCAAAGCCTTGTTTTCCAGATATCTACAGTGTCTAGGGAGATTTATCAACCTCTATGGTCTATTTGTTCTGGATATGAACCATTCGGACCAGCAAAACACCTTGTTGTCTACAAGAGGTGAAATATTCCAATCAACAACAACATTGGGTATTTTCTGCTGTGGTCGTTTCCTTTTGGATTTCTGTAATACAGAGGAAAAAATATCAATTAGGGGTGGTTTTGGTTGTGGGTCAGAAATGGGTTCTAATTGACGATCTTCATTATGGGGATAAATTTGAATGTGTGGAGAATAAGGGCTTTCAGATGAAGGGAGACTCCGAACTCTATCCAGAAAATTAGCCTAGGTATCCTTACAAACATGCAGTTGATATTAAATAATAATATTAATCAAACCATTATGGTAGAGATTGTTGTAAGGATTACCAGAGTGCTTTTGAACCTATATTGACTTATTATCTAGACCTTTGCGAAGAAAAAATGGGAAATTCATTTCCAATCCATCTTCAAAATGCAAAAGTAGGCAGACATGGTAATTCATAGTGGTGACATACCTCCCTTCGTAAGTCAAATATTTTTGTAATACATAAACCACATTGCGCCATTCATCCTACATCCAATATCGAGGAAAACCCTTCTTCCAGCTTGCAGACTGATGCTCCTCTTTTAAAAACATGGTACAAATTGCACACTCTATGGCTTTATTTTTAAACCAATGCTACCCATGAAAAGGATGACCAATGGCATGAGTAATTGTTTTCTCAGACACTATCATAGTAAAGTTTCCAATGTTTACTACCTTCCCATTGAATCCCTATGCGAAATAGAATGTGATTTCATCATCATAACCCTGAAATTTTTGGAAGAATTGATACGAGGTTCCTTCAAACTTTCCTTGCATGCATTAAATTCAAGAAAAAATTCCAACATAGAAACATAACTCGGCTCATGGCGTTCAGATCCCTTCCGCCCCATTATTTTCTCTAAGACTGTGATTTGGATAGAAAACAGAAGTTAAAAACAAAAACTCGAAAAAATGATGAAGGTTATTGGATAGGCGTATAATAAGTCTCAACAGAGTTTCTCAAGGATTCTAATGCTTTGGATGTAATGATAATTCATAAGCGCATACCTCAGATCATTCAAATGCATGGTGCATAAAAGGTTTATGAATATTTTTAACTGCCAATGCAATGGTGAAGTGTTGTGTATGAAAAAATGAAAGAACAAATCGAGTGTTGCATGTATAGAGGAAACCTAATCATATATTTTTAAGGTGATAAGATCTTCATCTCTAGGCATTACGTGCCATAGATATGAAGATCTATTTATAAGGATGCTTGTAGAATGATCACAAATGGAGGTCGGGTAAAAAGGATGAATATTTGAAAAGGTAAAAAGAAATAGACTTAGCAAGTATATAGGCATAATTCATAATGAATTTTTACTTAGATTTAATGAAATAAATAAATCCAAATAAAGGAACGTTACCTTAGATCAATATTACCTTACAGGTCCAAGAGATATTTTGGGTTGTCATGAGTTTCTGCTGCATGTTGTAGTTACTGTGACAGAATAGAATTTATGTGAGAAGTGGCTCTTACTTTGCTCCAAATATTGTACTGCTACAAAATTGAGAATGTTTCTTCTAATAGGTTGTCCACTGTGCTGAATGTTACTGTATTTCTGTAGAAAATGGAGGAATAGACTGCTCTATACCCAAAATAAAAGATGCAACTACTGGAACTATCCATGATTACAGACTAAAGAACTGCAAGGTCTTCATCCAGGTCTTTTTCTTTGTTCAAATCTACCTATGTGAATAAATTTTTTTGATGTTAAACATAGATAGAAATAATTGGATTACCAACCAATGAGGAGAGTTGTTAACCAATGTGAGATATTCCACCCTTAATGTTAATGGAAATCGAGGCACTTGGTACATCCTAACAGTCATGACTAGATTTATTGGATTCGAATGAACTGTAAAATTCACATTCCAAGAAACATTAATGGATTTCTTTAGAAAATGACAACGATTCCTGCCATTGAGGCATGCAGGCTCCAAGGTACCTAAAAACAAATGTCTCAAGTTTCAGATCCATAATATGTTTTGAAGTCGATGGGTTGAAACTTGCTAGAAGGAGAGCCTTAATAAATCTACCATCATTCAGCTGAGCAAAGAATAAAAGATATTTTTGTAGAAACAAAGTAGACACCACCAACAAGTTTTATTATGGATCCTAGCAACCTAGTCACCTAGTTTTTTAACTAGACCCTTGCTAGACTGTTCCACAGAATTGATTTTCATAGTAAATATTTTTTTTCTCTTTATTTTATTTTATTTTATATTTCCTACACTACCCTATTCTACTGGAAGTAAAAATATTATTTCAAGTATATGAATACTTCTAGTGTAACCACCTACAAATCAGGATTTCTAAAACATTCTCGTTCATATAACGTATATGAACAAATACCCAAATATGAAGAACCAACTTCTCATATGATATGGATTTCAAAAATTGCTGAAAAGTAAAAGGATAGCTTTGGAAAACTGATTTAGTCCATGACTTAATAGATTCTTGCCTTGCTTGGCTTCCTTCTTTAGTATCCTTTATTTCTAAGCCAGGTTGATATTCTTCCTCTGATACAAAGGAAGTAATAAATTCTGTAATTTTAGGTTCTATTTGTTCTTCTTCCTATGCTGTTATCCATGATCCTTGGGTTCCTTCACCAAATGAGGAAGGAGGGATGAATAAATATATATCTTCATGCTAAGGATACTTATTGATTTGTTTCCTACTTAGGAAGATGAATTCTTCTTTAGATATGGACTTGATACTACAACAAGGATTTCAGAAGCTCCTTTTGGTAATAAGCCCATCTCTACTTAACAAATTTTTGAACATCATTAAGATTGGTATTAGTTCAAATGTCCTGCCTCATAGATGGGTTAGTAACAAGGTTCTTAGAACACCCTAATGGATTTATTTTTTTAAAATTTCAAAATTTAAAGCTAAAATTAAACTATTTGTAGAAAAAAAGTGTTCATGTAGAAAATCAAATGCATGCATTACAAAAAAATGTAAATAACTCAAAAGAAAAGAAACTAAGTTGGAATTAAGTGTTGTGGGTGCAAACTAGCCTAATATTTATGCAATCAGAAACTAATATTGAAATGAAAGCAATCCAACTGTACACCATAAACGAAAAATGCTCCTACTTGAAAGAAATCTTACTTTTTGTTGAACAAAAAGCACTATTTCATACTATTGAAAGGAAAAACGCACTTACCTCAAAAGTAACTGCAAGAAAGGAAACCACCTAGATTTGAAAAATAAAAACATATATTCCTGAAATTAAAATATGTGAGAGTAAACTATATATATTTGCAGAAAGGGAAACATGCCCTAAACAAATCAAACTTTGCATAAAAAAAATTTGTGTGGAAGAAGAACAACAAGGCTTTGGGGCACCCCACTATAGTGTCTGCACAGGTTATTACCTCTTGTCTTATCGTTCTCCCCTCCCCTTTGTTGTGTAATGTAAAATCACCCTATCTACCTAAACTCCACCCCATTTAGCACCTCCTCGAAAATGACGTCAAAATGTCAACCCAAGGAGGTAAAATTTGAGGCACAAGCACTATATGTATAGGATTAGGGCCTATCCTAATCTAATATACTCTAAGCTGATTTAATCTAATCTAGAGATTACTCAAAATGCTTAATACTAAGATTCCCAATCTATTAATTATCAAACTCATTTAAATTTAAAATACTAATGCTGACTAAATACTCTCACATCTAAGATCTACAAAACATTCAAATTCAATTTCTATTCTAATTGCAAAAATGAAAATACCTTTCAAGATAACTTCAAAATAATTCTAATACTAAAGAATAAACCAATGAGAACCATTCATTCTAACATAATTCAAAAACTAGACTAAATAAGCATAAAACTACATATTGACATAGGAAACAAAATAGGTGACAAAAAGTGAACTGGGAAGCTAATTTCTCATTTAATATATTAATGCTTTTTTCAAATTGATGAATTACTTTTAGTATGAGTTTTAATGAGTTTGATACTAGCACAGAATTCACTTTTCATTTCAATGTTTAATGTAAATTACTATAATTGAAACTAATCTAAGTTAAACTTTCATTTAAAAACTACATCAGGACAAATGAAATTTGTAGAGGATACTATTACAAAGTCTAAATCTATATTAAAAATAATCCAATTCTACTAAAATAAATACCTGAATTAACCTAGAGTCTAATCTATGATAAAGCAAATGAGAACTGCAGATCCTCTAGTTGAATGCAACTACGCCTATTTCATTAAAAAAATCAAATTTGCAGAAAAAAATAGATAAATTAAAGGATATTTTGGAGCTAATACTAACTCACATCTACAACTACATGAGATAAATGAATTTTGGAATACTATAACTAAATATTCTACATTCAAGAATTCAAGCTTGCAAAAGAACTGTATTTAAGCTAAAGGCTAAATTCGGAACTATTTTTATTGAACTAAAAATATAAAACTACAATAAAGAAATCAAATCTCTAAAACTAGAAACAATTAATGAATGCCTCAACTCAATATTATAAATGTATTAATTCAATCTCGATATGCTTAATCCTATCTAACATTTGTGCATATTATTTCAATACGCATCACACAATGAAAGCACTGGTTTAAAAAATATGTAAATCTGCTTTCTACAGCTGCTTTAAATACAATTCTTACTTCTAATGAGGACAAAAATTAACTTATCTAGACTATACAGGAATCAAGCTTACAAGGGAAGGGATTATGGTCTTCTTGGTGGATCCTTTCCAAGAAAGACACAAGTCCTTAAATGACTTGAAAACTAAAATATAAGCTACATCGATGATTCTAAAATGAAGAAAACATTAACAACAAAAAATAGATCAAAATACAGTCTAAAGAAACATATGTATCATTACTTAAAATAATAACAACAACATTATATGAATCGACCTCTATTCAATTCAGAAAACCAACACCTGAGCAGCCCAATTCTTCTATTAATCATCCATTATATATTCTCTATCCTTTACATTTTGATCCATGGCTTTTATAGCATGAGAGATAGGATAACGAATCCTAATTTTACAATAATCAAATCCTATAATCTATTTAATAATACAATTGTTTACAAAAGGTAAATGATTCTTTCAATTAATGACTAACTTCTTCATGCTCGAGATGCTCTTAGTTGGTTATCTAATAACAGATCTCCATCTCTATGGCATGTAGTTCCCCGCGATGAATATTGCATTGATTATATGTGAGTCATCAACAAGAATTGAGGTATATGGATTTGACTTTACTTGAGCAAGATGGCAATGCCTGGAGTATAGAAAATATTCATGATATTTAATATGCTGCAGAAATCAAGGTATTCTGAAGAATCTAGTATAATTAGTCATGACCGCTTTAAGAAATATATTTAATCATTAAATCAAAGGAAATTAAAGGTTTTTGATGAATTATCATACCTGAGTATACTTGCTGGATATTTGGGTATATATGTGAAAATATAGAGGATTTATGTGGTCAAAGGATCAAATCAAGAGATCAAAAGTGTATTTAAAAAAAATTGTTTTTATGTTAGAGGACATTTTAAAAATAATAATAAGACAAGAACAATTATGTGTTCAATTTCCTATTTATCATGGTTGTAATTAATTGAATTTTACACATTTTCACGATTTAAAGATTTGTAAGAAATAAATTGTATTCTACAATGAATTCGATATAACCTTATTACTTACCTATGCTTGTCTCAATTCTTCTTGATAGTGGACTTTATTAAGCATCATGTGTGTGTGAAACTTTGAAATGGTCACCATGTTACACTCATATGACAATTTTGTTTCAAGAAATGGTATATTGATGATGATGTTCTTTATGATGATGATGATGGTCATAAGGAAAATTCATGATAATCCTACTCACTACGACGACATCGATAATTTCATTATCATCATCATCATCATCACTAACGATGAGGATGACATTGATGGTGTTGTTTATGACATTGATGACCATGGAAACAATGACGATGGTGTTGTTTATGACAAAAAAATAAACATTAAAAAAACAACAAACAATTAAACAAAATAATAAATATAAGTAAAAAATGAAAAAATAAACATTAAAAAGAAACAAACAATTAAAACTATCAAACTTACATTCCCCCTATCGCGATAAGAAAATTTTACATCTTTCTCTTACCTCACCCACAAACTACACTCGAGGTTATAGAGTAGTTTCCAAGGTCGCAGAGGATTCTTTTTAGTTACCCCACCCACGAACTAGGACCAAGGTTGTAGAGGAATGTTTTCACTTACCTTACCAACAAACTAGGCCCAAGGTCACAGAAGAGGTTTTTCACTTACCTCACCCACAAACTAGACCCAAGGTCACAGAGGAGGTTCGAAGGTTACTGAGGAGGTTCCAAGGTTGCATAGGAGGCATCTATTGTTTTTTCAATGAACCCATTCCTTGAAACAAGTAGAAAAATAGGTTGTGAACATGGTGAAACCATTAGAATGCACCAGACACGGATCAATTTCTTGTTTGAAACAATTTTTATAGTCCGGGTTCTTCCTATAAGCCGCTTTTTATTGGGTGGGAATCGGGATTCAACTCAATTTTAATGGTATCTCAGGTTTGGGTACTTTATATCCTCAATGATGTCCAACCCATTCATCTCTAAAAGATACGCATAGGGACATTGGAAGATTGAGATCGAGACCCATAAGAAAAGGCGAAGGTTAGTAAGGTGTCAAGAAAATCATAGGATAAAGTAGCTTCCAATGTATTATTTGCTTGCAAAGATGTCTTAGGTAAGTCATATGATTTCATTTAATCCATTAAATCATTTTCTAGTTAGGGTTTTATTGATAGATACAATCAATAAATTGCAGTGAGTGTTTTATTGATATATACATTCAGGGTTTTCTCCTATATGGCCTCCTATAAACCCTGATAATCAACCCCTCTTATGGATCTATTCAACTCCTCTTTTCTTCCCTAATTTTGAATTTATGATATCCTTCCTACGGTAATATTTGAAACTTATAATACTTTCTCCCAAATGTTTAAACTTGCAATTCTTTCCAACTTGGGCTTGGGAAAATGATCTAGCCATGTCAGTACCTTATCGTGCATGTTCTTCATGTGGGTGGAAAACAATTTGGTGTCTGCATTGTATTTGTTCCCATTGGTATCTTTGTTAATTCATCTACTTCATGCATACTAATTCCCTGCAGAAAATTAAACTGAGTCATTCTTGTTGATTTGTTCACTAAGTTGTTGGACGTGAATTATACATGAATTATTACCTTCTGTGTATGTGCATATACAGAAGGCAGAAATGTGCATACATAGAAGACAAAAATGCACATTTCTGCCTTCCTTATATGTGCATTTATGGAAGCTCTCTTCCATATATGCACATATACGGAAGGAAAAAATGTGCATATCCGAAAGAGAGATTCTGTATATGCACATTTTTTCTTCTATATATGTGCATTTATGGAAGACATATATGCACATTTACGAAAAATTTGTTTTGTAAATGTGGATTTCTACCTTCCATGAATCTGCATATACAACTAGAAAAATGCACATATACGAAAGATATCTTCCGTATATGTGCATTTGTTCCTTTGTATATGCACATTTATACATTTCATAAATGCAGATATACAGAAGGAAAAAATATACAGAAGACTGAAATGTGCATATACAGAAGAGAGCTTCCATATATGCCCATTCTTACTTTCGTAGATGCGCATTTACGAAAGGCAGAAATTCACTCTCTTCCGTATATGCACATTTTTGCCTTATACGAAAGGAAAATTGTGAATATATGGAAGAGATCTTCCATATATGTGCATTTTTCCTTCTGTAAATGCACATTTAGGGAAGGAAAAATGTGCATATACAAAAGGGAGCTTCCGTAAATGGATATATGCATATACAGAAGAGAGCTTCTGTATATGCGCATTTTTCTTTCCATAAATGCCCATTTACAGAAAGGGAAAATGTGCATATATGAAGTCTCTCTTCCACATATGCAAATTTTTCCGTCCATATACCTGCATATAAAGAAGGAAGAAATGTACATATACGGAAGAGAGTGCATTTCTACCTTCTATAAATGCGCATTTACAGAGGGAAAAATGCGGATATATGGAAGGTAGAAATGCACATATACAGAAGGAAAAAGTGTGCATATATAGAATCTCTATTCTATATCTGTGCATTTCTTCCTTTCGTAAATGCACATTTCTTCCCTCCATATATGTGCATATACAGAAGGTAGAAATACGCATATATGGAAGAGAGCTTCCGTATATGTGCATTTTTCCTTCCGAAAATACACATTTGTAGAAGGAAAAATGTGGATATACAGAATCTCTCTTTCGTATATGCACATTTCTTCCTTTCGTATATTTTTTCCTTTTGTATATGCACATTTATGAGTAGAAATGTGCATATATGAAGGAACAAATCAACATATATGGAAGAGAGATTCAGATATGCAATTTTTTCCATCTGTACATGCGGATTTAAGGAAGGCAGAAATGCACATTTATGGAACAGAGCTTCCGTAAATGAGCATACATAGAAGGAAAAATGTGCATATACAGAATCTCTCTTCCGTATATGCACATTTCTTCCTTCCGTATATGTGCATATACGAAAGAGGGATTCCATAAATGCACACATATGGAAGGAAGAAATACTCATATACGGAATCTCTCTTCCATATACGCACATTTCCACCTTTCGTATATGCACATATACAAAAGGGAATAATTCACGTACTCAATGAATAGATGAACGAGAATGAATCAGTTTCAAATTGTGGATGGAATAAGTATGCATCGAGTATATTACTTAACAAAGATACCAATGTGAATAAAAAAGAGTGTAGGCACCAAATCGTTTTCTAACTACATGAAGAACATGTATGGTAAGGTGAAGTGGTCTCTTGAGAAAATAAATGTGAATACAAGTTGATAGCCATCGAATGGAGATGACATCAATATTTTGCAAAAAGTGACGTATTGGATGCAAACTTGGGGAAGGAAAGGTTTCCTTGAGGAACATATGATAAATTGAAGCTAACGAATATTGGTCTGTGCAAGAATCTAAAGAATATTTCAGACAATGCTTATGTGTTGGGGTTAACTGAGGACCTAGGCATATCCTCAGTGTTCAATATTGTCAAACTATATAGGTAAGAAGAAGGGTGAATGAGTGGGTTTGAGATGATTGTGGATTGACATGATAATATACCAATCCAATCATTGGAAGAGATTGTAGAGGTACCTAATGAGTGATAAATTGAGAAGATGAGAAACTAGAAGGAGTATTTGGTTCGCTGAAAAACAAATATTTGTAGGAAGTGATGCGGTTTTCAGAGGAGAAGATTGGACAATCGTAGAACCATAGGAATAGTTGTTTTCAACCCCAAGAGGTTGATACAGGTGCATATAGGGCCAATAATACTAGTTAATGGTAAGGAGACTAAATTCTTCTGGAGCATGGTCAATAACCTATGATAAATCAAAGAACAAGTAGTCAATGGTAAATAGTTGTGAAGAATTCCAAAAATTCATTGGCAATTATAAAAGGATAGCAGAAGAGGATGAGTGGTCAAAGAAAAAGTGACATGATTCAGTCACACATGATGAATAACGGAGCAAAGATTGTCGAAGACTATTTCGATCATAGATATGGAAGGAGTCGGATCAAAATCATTGATGACAAAAAAGGAGGTCGAAGCATTAACTAGAGTAAAAACACGCATAAATGTGGGAGTAGTTGGAGCTTGTTATTTGCGTAATTGTTGCAAAACACTAGATGGAAGGATATGGAGAAGGGAGTTAGATGAGGATTTAATGAAGAAGGATCATAGTGGGAAGCATTGGTATGCTTAGTAGAAGAAGTTTTAAGTGGTATTTTTGACCCGAGGAGCACCTATAAATACTAGTGTATGACTAGAGAAAGGACGGTGATACTATACGAGACATTTGTTGTTTTCTAAACCTATATAAATTTTGGTTATGAGGATGAAGAATACCCTCATTCCTGTAGCTTGCAAAATTTTGTAAGATAAAAATCAACTAAAGAATGACTAAATCGAGCTTAGTTTTACATTGTAATTCATCCTTGCATCTCATTTAAAATTAATACAAAGCCAAATTATTGGCATTGCTTTTGGTTTTTTTTGTGCACCCATTACCTTTCGGTTGTTCACATTTATTTACAACCGAACAAGGTCACATATACATAATTATATAATAATAATCATCTAATTGGGATAGGAACATTGGACATTTTTTTAGAATAGAGATGGTTCACCCCTAGATGCATCAACCAGGGAAAGATAAGTTGGAAAGAGGACAAGAAGGAGACTCCATTAGATTCCAAGAGATAATCAAGAGGGAGAAGAAAAATGGGAGGAGTAATAATTCACTTGGAGGGACACGAGTGTTGATGGAAAAACCTTTAGTGGAGCAACTAAAATGTAGCAAACAAATGTATTTATTATACCAGAAACAATGAGCATTAGCTATTCTAGTTGGAGTTCCACTTTTGTCTTCATAACTAAAATTTTATGAATAGTGTACCAGGAAAATTTTAAGAATCCATACTTATATTAAAGTGTAGAAAGAATGGTGAATTTTATTGATTCTCAAAATGTCAACTACAAAATGTTTGGTGATATTTTTGTAAAGATATTCAAGTTTTTAACATTTTTAAATTCGTTTTAGACATTTTTTTTCTATTTTTGGAGTTAAAAACTTTATATTATGGAATTTGGGCAAATTGGATTTGAAAAAATGGAATTTGGAAAATATTTTTTTTTGGGCAAAAAAATGTAAAATTTCGCCCCTTAAAATATTTGCTGATAGTGTTGAACTATTAGCAGTTAAACTATAGCATGAAGTTTAAACATTTAAATATATTTCAATACACATAGTAACATTTTGTGAATCATTAATACTTTAAAAGTGTAATATATTTAAGAATTTAGTTAACTTTTCAATGTCATAGTATGCCGAATATTTGTCAAATTTCAAATTCCTTACAAATTTCCATACACCAAATTCCAATAAGACCAATCTTGCTACTATGATCTATATCCCTCACTAAAAAAATTTCACCATGATTCTCTTTAATTGCTTTAAGAAGGAACATTGAAATCACGGTATGAGGGTAGTAAACCCTAAGTAGAATAAATGCCTTATGTATGTGTAAGGGAATTTATTCGACCTCTAAAAAAAAATCTCTCATCAAAGACCATGTCCACTATATCCTTATCCTAATTGTAAAAATTATTACTATTATTTGTTTTAATTTCTTTTTGTTTTTAAACTAAAACAAAGAAATTTATGGCCACAGAACATAGTATGAGTACAATATCAACCATAATAAGTTTCATAATTGCGATTCAAAAATACTAAAAGTTTTATTGGTCTACCCACAAACTAAATTTTCATTAAAGTCTTGTCAAGAAACTTGTAACTATAAATTATAAAAAAATATCCTAAAAAGAAAACAAATTTTCATAACATAAAATCTAATATTTTTATTGAAAGTCATGCCCACTATGACCTTCTTATTTCACATGTTCATGTTTTTCCTAGATTTCTTTCTATAATCCTTGTCCCCTTGACTATGATAGAATTTATGATCCTTGTTAACAACTACAATGACAAACCCAATTGAATTGCTTTTGAGGAATAATCAATGAGTGAGATATCCTTACTAATCCCAAAATTAGTGTTACTACATGTTATGGTAAATTGTGAATTTCTCTATTTACTTCCCATACATATCCACTCTTAATTACAATTTTGTATTTCTAACCATTTGTGCTTCAACCTTAGAAAAGATCAAGTTATTGAGATGAATAATTGATACCTTAAATTCCTCTCTTTAGCACTCGATCCTTCCATGACTGTGTCAAAGATCCATAATTTTACGTAGAGTGTAGCTACTATGTGACAATGACCCTCCACGATAGGGTCTTGGATCTAACAATGCCTATACCATATGAAAAATTAGATGGTACCAACCCACTACACCATGAACAAGTCGAATAATAACCCACCAATTCCAATACGCTAAACTAGGAAAGGAATTCACACATCCAATATACATCGAGAACTGGTAAACAAGTTAGAAGAGTAATAATCAATTTGTCTCCAATGAAATTCCAACAAAATAAAAAGGAACCTCAATCCCAAATTAACCCATTTTTCTTTCAAATCTTCTACCAAACTTGTAAGCATGAATGTAAAATATAAAATATAAAAAATTGTGATAATGCACATAAATGGCATACAATCCCTTGTAAGAAAACCACCCAATTGATTTTGATTTTATTTTCATTGACATAAACTTTAAATATACCCAATTAACAATAAAATATGTAAAATTTTGTTATATTTATATCTACTTTGTAATATAAAAACCAAATTATTTATATATTTTCTATTTTAAAATAAATATTACCATGAGTACGCAATACATATCGATGTTTGAATTTCCTAAATATAAAGTATTTTATGCCAAACATCACATTCAACGATATTTGATTAATTTGGATGGATACCATTTGCAATATTTAAAACATAAAACTGAAGTGAAAAGCATCTTTTTATGATTAAAAATTCATCAAAAACATATGTAAATGTTTAATGATTTGAACCGCTTGATGATGATCTGAATCCCAAAAGAATCAACTATCATATGAAACCAAATCCACAACCTATCAGCCATGACCTATTACCTAATTAGTAAAAAGAGTCAACTTTGCATCTCCAGAAGAATCAAATATCCTATGAAACCAAATCCACAAGCTACCAGCCACGACCTATTACCTAATTCATAAAAAGATTCAACTCTCCATCTCCTCTCGGAACAATTGAGCATCAAATAATTAAGCACAGAAAGGTTTTATCCAAGGAGCCAAACAAATCATTTAGTCCAAATGTAATATAACTTATTATTAGAATCTTGATAAAGAATGAATGGTGTGAAGGAGGGAAACCCCACTTGTATCTCTCCCATCCACGTTTCTCCACATGATGATATCTATTCTCAAATCGCAATACAGGAGACTTGTGAATGATACAATTCTTTATTGGAAATGAAGTTCACGAGAAATCATATGTTTAAGTGTCCATGTTTGGAGACGCACAAATAATTAATTTACTACTTCTGTATTACCACAAAACGATGAAATTAGTTCATTGATATGTTTACTTGATAAGTAATAGGTCTTTCCACGCCATGGAAGTGCAATAAGAGAAAATTAAGAGGAGATGAATTGGCTCTGTAAATTGATGAATCAAGCCAGCCTCAAGGAAATGAAGCTGGGAATGATATTTGATCTATAAATGATTTTTTTCATTGATTCCATTCTCTATCGGCAAAGGGGACGTATCGACGAGTGGGGAATGATGAGGAATATGGTGAAAATACTAGAACAACTAGAGGCATGAAAACCATTCCTTTCATCACAAGTAAAAGTTTTATCTACATTGAATCTCAAAACAATTTGCATGAATTTTAAGCTATTGGATTTTATTGTTGAGAAATGACCTCTATCCAAAATTAAATGGGTAGGGTCAAAATATGATCCCTTGATTTATCTTCTTTTACTTGCAGGTACCAAGATATGCGAGAATATTGCAATAGTGGGAGTGCAAGGGACAATGGTGGTCTACTTGATTAAAAAATACAACATGAAGAAAGTGGCAGCTACGAGTGTTACCTCAACCAATTTGGAATGATAACCATCTATTTCTTTTCATATGTATTGGTCTGTATCTTATCTATCAACCCTAATGAATTGTATGCATCGATGTAATTTCATAATCAAATTCCATTGTGTTCGAAGTTTGAATGTCCCACATGCTACTCTCGACTGAGGAAAGAGCAATCCCCATAAGGAGGTTCATGTATACTCTCCTCTCAAGCCTCTTGGGAGTGCATATCCAATATCTCTAGGGATCTTAAAGAATGAATATGAAGAAGAACCCTAGCGATGTAGCTCTAAACTGAACGAGTGGCTTGTTGATCAAGATTTGTAACATAATTAATGTCGACAAGATGAGCAAAAACAAACAGAATCTGTAGGCCATTTAAGTTTGCAAATACGTCGCTAGGATATTTGGCTGCCATAGATGCTCATATGATACATGGATGGAATCATGGGTGGATCCATGAGCTAACAGAGTCTTTAAGACTTTGCAGCTCAATGGATAGCTCTCACCAAAAGGTAGTGGTACACAGACTGATAACTTTACACCTTTCAAACAAGACACTGCACCTAGACTGTTCAACGGATAAATATTAGAGTCCAACCGCATTCTTCGTACCTTCCCCCTGTGGAATATCTTTGTACGAGCTGGGGCCCACACATTTTTAATTTATTTACATTGTGGCTTCATCCTTACCTTTTCCATGTACATAATGCACATGGACAATAGGTACTAAGAAGTTTGGAATTTCATCTTACCTCTACTTGACTAAATTTTTGAACTTTTACTTTTCTAGTTACATAACATTTCGTTAAAAATTTACTTTTATTTTTGAGTTACATAACATTTCATTAAGAAAATTATCCGATACAATTATTTCTTTAACCAATATTTATGATTACTTTCAATTAAAATTTAGGTTTAGTAATGTGAGAAATTCAAGTCAACAAGTGAGTAATTCGAACCATAGGAGAATCTAGGAGCGTTAGTGAGGTTCACAAATCAAATTTGGGTGCAAGATTCAGCAAAAACCATCAAATTACAGTTAAATTACACAAAATGATAGTTGGAAACGAGATAATTTTGGATATTATAAATCTCAAATTGTTATTAATAGGTTTATAAATACATCATGAGTGATTCTAATGGATTTGGAAGCCAATTGTGAGAAAAAATCCCAAGATTACCAAATTGGCATCAAACCCTCCTAGGTGGGCCAATCTTGTCCCAAATCTCTCCAAATGACCATGAATTTCTAAAGTGGCATGGTTGATGTGTGATGGGTCAATGATTACAACTTGTACAGTGTGGGTGTGGAAAACTAGATGGTTTAGACTCTCAATGCAACATTAATTGCACCAAATCAAGCCAAATTTGGGAAAAATCCCTCTCGAGCGCCCCAAGTCAACTTGTCTGTCCACATTCAATGAATGGGAGTGCACCAAAAATAATGTATGTGCATATGTGTCTGTATGACTAGGTGGAGTACCCATGTTTGTCATATAACCTCAACTTGACATGGCATATGTCCACCTAAGCACCCCAAGTCCATCTCATAGTGTATTAAATCTTAAAAAAGAAATAAAAATGACTAATTAGTGCAACTAAGGCACTAATGATAGATTATTGTTCTAACAACCTCCCTTAATCCAAAAACTAATTATTCTCACAAAATGATGAAGGCCTTGGCAACAATGGCTCAAGTCAGCTCAAGTACGTAATCGGAAATTTCAATTTTTATTTGTCTACGTGAAACCGAGGAAATAAGGAAAACCTCCCCTAAAGAATGGACATGGGGCTGGAACTGCAATTATATAACAGAAAATTACCAGCCTTCACTCACCCCAAGCAAATATCTCAATTAAGTGAAGGTCCTCTCAGTGAAATCCTTGATAAGAATGTCGTCAGTTTGCTCGGTGGATGGGAAATACTGCAGTGAGATCACTTTGTCATGCACTAAGCCCCAAATATAATGCATGTGAATATATATGTGCTTTGTCCTCTACCTATATACTGGATCAGTAGATATCTTGATGTCACTCTTATTATTCACCCAAGTTTTTGTTGGAGAGTCAATTGTGACACCAAACTCCCGAAGAATTCCCTACAACCAAACACACTGAGTTGCAGCATTGGCTGCTGCCCTGTATTCAGCCTTTGTTGATGATAGTGAGATGGTGTGATGTTTATTAATTCGCCATAAAATAGGACCCTTATCAAACATGAATACAAAATCTGATGTTGACTTTCTATCAATTGGATCACCGGCCCAATCTGAATCAGAAAATCTAGCTAGTTGAAGTGAGGAACCAACTATGTAGTGCACTCCGAACTTCTAATTTCCCTGGACATATTGAAGAATTATTTTAGCAGCCTTCCAATGGAGTTCATGTGGCTGGTGCATGTGCCTTTCTACAGTACTCACATCATAAGACAAATCAGGTCTTATATGAGTGAGGTAGAGCAAGGTTCCCACTAGTTTCCTATAGAGTGTGATATCCACCATTGGAGAATTGCCAAATTCATGCAACTTAATACCGGAAAGAAAGGGAATCTTGGATGCCTTACACTCAGCCATATTAAACTTATTCAGAAGGTCTGAATCATACTGTGGTTCACTTATCATGATTCCCTTACCATTTTTCTCAATTTCTAAGCCCAAAAATTGCCTTAGCAATCCTAGGTCTGTCATAGCAAATTCATTGTGCAAAGAGTTATTAATTTGGCCAATTGAATTGGTGCAGAAACCTATAATAAGAACATCATAAACATAAAGAACAATGACCTGCAAGTTAACATCATTTTTCTGCAAATACACATTAGGGTCTTATTTGCATCTTGTGAAGTCAATTGAAATCAAGAAAGCATCCATTTTTGCATACCAAGCGCTAGGGGCTTGTTTGAGTCCATAGAGTGATTTTTTAAGCCTGCATACCAATGAAGGATCCTCTTGGAAACATTCAAGATGCTTCATATAGATATCCTCCTGTAGTTCACCATGCAAGAAGGCACTCTTTACATCCATGTGGTGAACTTCTTAACACTTACTAGCTGCTAGTGCAAGATCTCTAATTGAGTCCATCTTTGTAGCCAGTGCAAAGGTCTCTGTGTAATCAAGTCCATGTACCTGAGAATATCCCTTAGCCACTAACCTAGCATTTTGTTTTATATCAGAACCATCAGCAGCAAGTTTTTTCTGGTAGACCTATTTACATTGAACAACTTTCCTCTTGGGAGGAAGGGGAACCAATTCCCATGTATTGTTTTCTCTTGGAGGGACTGAAGCTCATCTTCCATTGCTGAATTCCATATTGGGTATGTACAAGATTTCTGATATGTATTTGGGTCAGAACTGATCAGCATGTAACATTTATCAGCAAGAGCACTATCACTAGCAAATGAAACCTTACTAGTTTGTGATCTAGTTCTCCTAGGCTCTTGATAATTTCCTGCCAATTCTCCATCTTCTTGCACACTTTTTTCATCCCATTTGGGCCTATATGGTGAGTCATCTATAAAAATATCATCTTCAGAAACACTCATATTATAATTATAAAAATAAATAGATCATGTGCATCACTTACATCTTCGAATAGTTGAGGAGAGGAGCAATCCCCCGGTGCAAGTTCAAAGTCTGGAATTGGCTCTTCTTCGAATTTGACACTTCTTTGAACAAATTTTTTTCCAGTAATGTGTCAAAGATATTGTGCCCTTTGATTTCTTCACCATATGCAACCATGATCAAATCCTTGCTTTGTGGCTGCAAGGATTTCCTCTTCTCTGAAATTATTCTTGCCCATGCTTTTTTACCGAATATCTTGGAATTTGAGACATCGGGTTTTTCACCAAACCATGCCTCGTAGGGTTTCATCCATTTCACTAATTTGTTGAAGGATCTGTTATGAATGTGCGCATAAAATCTGATGTCTTCATCCCATATATTGGGATTAAGTTCCCTCACTTCTATCATGCAAGTTTCCATCTTTTTGAGAGAACTATTGTTTCTCTCTGCCACACCATTTTGCTATGGTGTGTAGGGAGTTGAGTGTTGCATTTGGATTCCACACTCCTCACAAAGTGGCTTTATATTCTTATTCACATATTCCTTTCCATTATCAATCCTAAGGAATTTTATTTTATTCCCACTCTGATTCTCTACTAGTTCTTTCCAAACTTTGAGTTGCTCAAACACCTCAGATTTTAATTTCAGAAAATACACCCAGGAAAATCGAGAGTAGTCATCAATAAATGTAAGCACATACCTAGATCCACCATATGAGGGAGTGGGTAGTGGACCAATCAGATCATAATGCACCAAACCAAGTTTTTTTGTTGCTCTCATTTCCTTCCCTTTCTCATAGCTCTGCTCGGGATGCTTCCTAATCACACATCCAATACATGCTCTAGTAGATGGATGAATTTGTGGGAGACCTTCCACCATTCCTTCTTTGTGCAATGTTTGGAGATATCTGTAATTCATGTGGCCAAACCTATCATTCCATACTTTGGAAACTTCATTGGCATACGACTAAATTGCTTGATCATTTGAAGTAGGGAGGAAATTAGAGAATTTGTCCATTCTCTCATGATGATTAGCATACCCAACTGCAACAATTTGGTATGTTGAGATTTTATAAATCTCTACAGAGTTAGGAGTAAATATTACTCTCTTTGTCTCTCCTGTATGGGTCATCTGGTAGAATGACAACAAATTTTCTGCAAGTTCCAGTACATACAGTACATCACTGAAGAACCCATGGTCTAAATCAATTCTCCTAATCCCTTTGGTCTAGAGCTCAGAATCATCTCCCATTCAAACTGTTGGGACAACATTCAAAATTAGGGAGGAGAAGAATTCTCTCCTATATACCATATGCCTAGAAGCACCTGAATCAATAATAAAGGATGAATAATTAGAAGTACCTACCACCAATGCATGACATTTCTCCTTGCCTTCATTTGAATTGGAGTTACCATCTCTCTTCCTAGCACTATCAGGAACTGGAATGTTGTTCTTCTCCAATAGCTATGCCATTGTGTCTATGGTTTTCTTCATGCATGAGCTTTCCAGATGCCATCCCTTATGGAAATAAGAGAATGTCTCCTTCTCTTTCCCTTTCTTCTCATTTTCCTTGGGTGGATTCGTAGCTCCCTCATTGGATTTGGGTTTTTCTGATTTCTTCTTGTCCAACAACTTTGAATTCTTGGACTTGGGTTTTCTCTTTGTTGATTCGAAACCCCCGCTACTATTGGTTGATCTTTGGTCTTGATGGAACCCATTTGGATCAATTTGTCCTGCTCTTGAGTGAGTGACCCCATGAAAATTTCCATACTTGGCATTTTCCCATTTCGAAGGGTGAGTTTTCTTGAGTGAAATGTGCTCACAAAGACCGAGAACCCTGGCCCCAACTTCGAAAGTATAGACAAGATAAATTGATATTACTTATTCTCAATCCCACATTGTTTTAACTACAATACAAGTGATTTGAACTTGGTGAATAAATCCTTGATTGTTTCATAGTGTGATGGGATCAAGCTTATTAGCTCATTCTCAAGCTGGTGACCATGTAGCTCATCAGTTTTTCCAAATAGAGATTCAATTTTCTCCCAACCCGCCTTTGGTGATGTCAAACTGTCAAGATGGAACAACAAATCTGTTGATATTCTCAAACACAAAAAACCATATGCTTCATCCAATTTGTTAAAAAACTTGGCTTTTTCCACAGTAGAATTTGGTTCCACTTCAATGCCCATAGTAACTCTAAAAATCCCCTTGGCTCTCAATTGAATCACCATCTCTGCCTTCCATTCAAAGAATTTTAAAGGTGTTATCATGATGTGGTTAGCCTCCATTACTTCTTGCACTGATGGTGGTGAAATTTCTAACTAGGTTACACTCATCAATTCCATTTTATTTGGAATTCACTAACAAAGCAACTCAAATCCACTAAGAATTTCGTATGCAGCTCAACAATATCCAACCTGCTCTGATACCATGTGAGAAATTTGAAAAAAAAAGTGAGTAATTCAAACCACAGGAGAATCTAGGAGCATTAGTGAGTCTCACAAATCAAATTTAGGTGCAATATTTAGCAAAAAACATCAAATTACAGTTAAATTACACACAATGATAGTTGGAAATAAGATCATTTTGGAATTTCTAACTCTGAAATTGTTATTAACAGATTTATAAATACATCATGAGTGATTTGAATGGATTTGGAATCCAATTGTGAGAAAAAATCCCAAAATTGCCAAATTGGCATCAAACCCCCCTAGGTGGGCCAATCTTGTCCCAAATATCTCCAAATGGCCACAAATTGATGAAATGGAATGGATAATGTGTGTTGGGTCAATTATTACACCTTGGACAATGTGGGTGTGGAGAAATGGATGGTTTAGACTCTCAATGCAACATTAATTGCACCAAATCAAGCCAAATTTGGGAAAAATCCCACTCTAGCGCCCCAAGTCAACTTGCCTATCCACATTCAATGAATAGGAGAACACCATAAATTATGGGTGTGCATATGTGGCTATTTGACTAGGCTAGAGTGCTAATGTGGGTCATAGAACCTCAACTTGACATGGCATATGTCCACCCAAGCACCCCTAGTCCACCTCATACTGTATTAAAGCTTAAAAAAGAAATAAAATTGACTAATTAGTGTAAATAAGGTACTAATGATGGATTAATGTTCTAACAAGTAACTAGTTTCAAATTTTATCCTCTCCAAAAATTAACAAAAAAAATTAATGACAACTTGTCAAAATTGTCTATTGGATAGAATGTCCTCTCAAAATATTTAGAACTAGCATTTGCACTGAGAGTTGTAAAGGAATGCTGAGAGGGTAAAAATATTGAGTCTTTCTGCAAGTCAACATTTTTTCAATTGAGTCTTTCTGCAACTCAACCTTTCCACAAGTTCCTTTCTACAACACTGTTTCAGCAAGATCTTTTCTGTAATAGAGTTTTTACAACTTTGTTTTCACAATTGTGGATTGCGAATTGCGGGTATACAATTGTAATTTTCGAAAACTCGCTTCTGCAATCTTGTGACCTGTTGCTGGAAGCAACAGATTCCATTTTAACAGTGTAAAATGGGACCCTGACTCATCCATTCAATTGGATTTCGAAGCGATGGTCTTGTTATGCGATTTTTTATCTTCTTTACTATAAGTACTAGGTTTTTGTTTTAATAAAATTTCCTTTAAAAAAACTTTTTTTTTCGGTTTTGTAGGTTGTAGAATGCAGGAAAATGATTTCCAAAACCCTCCAAAAAGGACTTCAGCAATCCATTTTCCAGTTGTGGAATATGGGTTGTAGAAACGCAAAACATATATAAAAGAAAGAGGGCGCGGGAAAATGCGTATAGTAGAACAAAAAAGATAAGGTTTTATTTTGAAAAGTATTTCTACTATCTCAAAAAGAAAAAATTCATTTCATGCATAATTTTCCTTTTTCGGTTATGCAACCTGCAACCTACAATATCGATTGCGGAAAGAGGAAACTCAATGAAAATATAATTTGCGAAACTGTTGTCCCACAACGCGCAAATCTTCTGTAGATTGTGGATTGCAGAACTTTAAAGTTTTTTTCTTGGTTACTAATCTCATTCCTCATTCTGCAACCCGTAATGTAGATTGCAAATTGCAAAAATCATAATATATAATGTTTTTGGTTGATTTCATATCACATTTTGGTTTCTCGCTCTAGTATCAACTGTTAATTTTTGTGAGATCTACGACCCAGATCTATTCTACAGTTCAACCCTGGCTTATTTAATTCATTTGAATTTATGAATGATTTACCATTTTCACTTGTGATTTTTCACTGCACTTGTGATTTTTACCATGATTTTCTCGTTCAGCTTACCAATTCTATGACCTCCAAGTTGTCCATGGGTAATTTTATTACTCTTTGCAGCCATTTTTGGTTATTTTTAACTGTGGTAAATTTTAATTATGGTTTCCAAATTTCTATTAGAATTTACCTCCAAGACCACAGTGTGTCCATAAACACTAGGTCTAAGATTTCTCTGAATGAAAAAAGAGCAAGGACCCAAATGTCAGTACCTATATTAACACCAGTGGACAAGTGCTCGAAACCCTCCATCTGGTCTGGTAAAAAATTTATGCCATATTCGACAACTATGAATTCTCTACCATTACCCATGACGAGTCCACATATATTAAAATTAGCAATTCTCAGCTCCATTGCATTGCAGCTAGACCTTCTTTCATGCTGTACATAGACCTGGTCAAGTGGCAACTTAACCATGCAATCCCTAAAGAATGGTATTTCGATGACCACACTAGAAACCCAGTAACTTCCTTCCACCCACACATATTTTCGAGAGGATATGCTCTCAAACATCCTTAACATCTCCTCACAACCCAATTTCACAATGAGGCCTTGACCTAGTTTGACTATGAGGAAGTCATAAAATATTGGATGGATAACCGTGTAGTGTTTATCCCCAAAGCAGACAAGGCATATCTCATTTCATGTTTAGAGAGACATTTTCACTACTAGCAACTATGTTTTTTCGGCTATATGGATTACCCAAATGCACATAGTTCAAGACTGAATGGAATCCTATAGCCCATCACATATTACTTACAAGTGAATCCTTCAACTGGGAACAAATCCTGGAAGTGGTGCCCAAGGAAGAAATTGAAAAATAGCAGAAGAATTCAGCATCCAGAAAGTTGGTTTTCTACATTTCAGGGTATGTTGTGGACATATTATGTGTGACTTATTCATTCCCGACCACTGGCTATAATCAAACCAAGATTTATCCACGGGTCAACATTTACTGCTCAGATATGTGGGAGGATAACTTTGTTCCTCAGATCATATGAGATTTGTGACCACTTTAGAGGGTCAATGTACAAGATGATTTTCAAGGGATATTCCCCAACTTTTTCAAAGAGCGCTAGAGATTTGATTTATCTAATGGGTGATTGGTATGTAGGTGAATATTTTTCCTACATTCATATTTGGGGTAGCATTACAACTCACCTACTGCTGAGAATAGTCTCAGATAGAATGGTCTTACAAGAGCTTTCATATAAGACTGCCATTGATGGGGTCTTCCCAAAGATTGCAACAACTAATAGGAAGTATTGTCCCAAGTTTCCTTTGAATTTGGGATTCTTGACATTGCAAAATTCTACTCATGCTGCTATCGTAGGAAAATACATAGGACAAATGATCCTAGGGGAGGAACCCAAAAGAATGCATGATCCAAAGGCTTTGCTGGAAAATCATTTTGTGCACCAGCACACTAAAATCGTATATGCCCAAGATGATGTTCTTGATGATTCCATATACAGAGGTGCTATTCTTTTCTTAGAGTTTCTATTAATTTATTAGAGGTGGTGAGTAGGATTCCCACTCCTCTAGAGAAGACTCACACGTTCCAATATCAGAAAGAGTTGAAAACCCTTGCTCTACATTTTAGACAGCTTCGGTTGAAAGTGGATGTAACACCTTGGTTTTGACCCCATTTTCATTTAAATAAAATGATGGAAATAATCATGGTTTTGAGCTAGTAAAAATCCCCACCATTGATTTAGTGTTTATGTTTCGGCAATTAAGGAGGAGCTGATGGTATTTTATGCGAGCTAAGAATTAAAAAAGTTGGACATTATGTTGAATTTGCAATTTTTAATTAAAAACCTACATCCAGCTATGTCAACGCCACCAAATGAGATGGGGGGATAAATTTTCCTAAGAATAAGGGATTTGGGGATTCGAAGAGTTGAGAGAAATTTGAAATGGGGAAAACACCATTTCTGGAAAAACATTTTTTAAATTTCATTGAAGAAAACATTCACTTTTCCCTCATGTGGCACCGTTTCACCTTCCCTCATGATTTGGAATGGAAAAACCTTTTGGGAAACCCAACTTTGCATTCACGCAATAGCAAGCAAGCAAAAAAAATTCTAAGTTTGAACCCTTGGGAGATTTTCTCCTATTCTGTGTTTTTAGTTTTCTTTTCATCTATGTTTTTCCCTTGTTTAGCAATTTGTTTCCTTTCACATTTCCTCCTATTTGATAATCGTTGTCCTGAACCTGATTGCCTAGAATTTGAATTGTGTCTTTGATCTGAATTACCATAAATGACTTGGTTTCTTTAAATGCAGCATCTAGTCTGGCTCTGGAAATGTTCATAACTTGTAATTACTATGTGTGTACATAATTCCTGGCATTTGCTATGTTTTTGTTATTCCGGTACCGAGATAACTGTTTGTCCATCCTTGTTTGGCATCTGAACTGATTTGAGGGATGGAAATGGAGTCTAGAATTGCTTGATAAACCTAGTGTGTGAAGGCACCTCACAGACCGATATAGAGGGATGATTTTATTCTTTTCACACACTGAATATAACTGGAAGGTAATGCATGGCCTGAGGGACTATGTAGCAGAGAAGGGGATGCTTCCTTTTATTGGGTGTGTAAATGTTTAGAAGTCAGGATAGATCCAATGTGGGCATTCACAATTCTGGATTGAGCTCACTAGCTTAGTAGTCAGTCTTTCCACCTCCTTGGAAGCCTGATAAACCCAAATGGAATGATGGATTGGATGGTATCTAGATAAGCCCATTTGTTGGCTTGGATTTGTCTCATGTGAATTTGGATAAGTGTAAACCACTTCCTTTGTAAGTCTGATAAACCCAACTACGTTGGTTTGACTAAATTTTTGGTTGTATCCTTGGC
>LPNX010574498.1:97024-113641 GCA_001517045.1 Pseudotsuga menziesii | reverse complement strand
CACGAACCAGTAACTGTACCGGGAATGGCCGACATGCAAAGTCAAGATAACTGAGGAATGGCCGACTCAGGTTTCAACTTCCTTCGAACAAGAGCATAGCGACATATGGTGACTGAATAAAGGCAGCATAGACTCAATATAAAACTGGGACATCTCTATGGCACAGGAGACACCAATAGAGGCTCCATAGGGACTGGAAGCATAACCAATCGGTGGAGATAAACTCAGATAAACGAGTACAGCTTCCTAAAGTCAAACTATAACCCAACCAACAGATGTGATATACAGTGCTCTGTTCGAAGGTGACACGACTCAACAGCTGCCAAAGATAACATCTTTTCCTGTCCGGCTTTTTGGTTTTTTAATTTTTTTGGTCTTTTTCAGTTATTTGAAAAGATTGAAAAAAGAATAAACTAGCTTTATAGTTACAAACTAGGAGGAGATGAGTGTCATCAGGGAAAACAAACTAGTTCCAAGCAGTGGAACATACCTATGCTCAATGCAAGGAAACATGTGTAGGATAGCGACACTCGGGGGAAGATCCCCTTCCCGTAAAAGGGTAAGTCAAGTTGCAAAGGATATACGAAATGGCTCTGCATGGCTAGACATGAGACAAGCTCGGGCTATAAGGCTGAAATGCAATGTCAGGGGAGCCGGCATAAAGCTCAATAAGACAGGCAAAGCTCATGAAAATGCATCCACAACTTGATACAAGGGGAGTCCGAGGGGAACATGGCCAGCATAAGATCAAGAGGAGTATGATGCTCTTGCTAAATGTCATGGCAATACTATACAACGGACTCCCACACCCCAAAAAGGAGAAACATCGGCATGCACACCAAATACAAATAAGGCGCTAACTAGGGTACCCATGTAAGGTGAGGCTCTACCACTCATATCATGGCACTTCTATAGCAGCAAGAAGGTTCCGTGACATAATAGAGTGGGTTCGTACCTAAGGCAAGAGTGACATGGTCATAAGGTCATGCAAAATGCAAACGGTGGTGAACCTAACCTATATGCCAGTATAGACATTATACCTGAGAAAGGAACGAATGGTTTCTGGTCACAAAAGGAGCATCCAACAGACAACTTCAGACCCAAGGAAGACCCAACCACACTCACAACCCACCCAACAAATTCCCACAACATCAGACTCACCAAAAGGGAGGATGTACGTGACTGTATAAAGAACAGCTGCATATGTACGCGACTTATGGCCACAAATCCGCGTATGTACGCGACTGTAGTCCACAAACCCGCGTATACAGAGAAGGCAGTGGTAAAAAGAAGGACAAGGGTAAACCAATAAAGGGGAGTGTCAATGGACAAACAGGCTATAACATGTGACACAGAAACAGAGAGAAACAGAGAGCAAATCAATAATATCAAGCCCATTGTGCCCCCAACCCCAAAGAAAAACAAGGAACATCCCCAGCGGAGTCGCCAATTCTGTTACGGAGAGAAATTCCTATGGCTTGGGGTACCACAACAGACAGCTAGACTCCAGAAATCAATCTTTCCCAATATGCAATAGAAATAAACAATCTAACACGAAAGGATTGAACCTCGTACCTTATTCCGGACGGTTGTAGTAGATCCCCATTGAGCTTTGCAATCTTCAGCTTGAATTGTTATAGCACGTCCTCAACAACAAGTAAACAATACAAGCATACTATATTTCATGGTGTTAGATCTATTCTAGCATATATAATCAATAATGTAAAAGCATTTGACATATTCCAATGGAAACAATATTCATTCAAATACACATTACTGGACAGGAAAAGATATTTCTATTAATAAGAATCAGAGATTACAAGTGACAACCTCTGACGGCACGTCTACGAATCGGAGAAACTGAATCCTCCACTTGGGCCTCCACCACCTCAATCCTCCATCACTTCGATAGCAAGCTTACTAACAAAGGGCAAGCTTGGGAAGAACACAACAGTGCTCCAAGGGACAAAGGGATGCAGACTCAAGCATAAAGTTCTGGCAACAATGGACTATAATTTCGATGCTCTCAATTTTCTCTTATGCTCCTCCCCCCTTTATTGTACCAAAGGGTTCCTTATATAGCTTCACAAGGGATAATGAAAGGTCGAATCCGAGTGATCTCAAGGCATATGGAAGGCCAGGAGTCAAATGAGTCGGATCCAAGTCAAGGAACAGTCCAAAAGGATTTGGATTATTCATACATCCCGATGTAAGCGACTATAAGGGGAATATCCGTGTATGTACGCGGTTATCGGGGAAAAGGCCGCGTATATCAATTTTATAATATTTTGGGGATGATCAATGATACATCAAAGGATAAAATGTGGTCCATTGGGTCTAAAGAGTCTGCAGCGGGACAGGGGAAGGCCATACAAAGTGTGATTCACCTAGTGGGGTGAAAATCTCTATAACAGCTATGGGTGAAGTTTTGTAATGTTCCTTATTCCTTGGGGAAAATCATGCCCAGCTCAGGGGTGACATTGCTACTGAGAGATTAAAGAGCACACTGGGCTATGGTTGGGTGGAACATTGCAGTGACATAGCTGGTTGTGGGACAAGCTTCTATCAAGATAAGTATTCTCCTGTATTTTATTTTCGCAACCATATTTGTTTTATGAATTACTATGGAGATTGTGAATGCTTGTATGATTGGTTATGCTTCCACTATATGTTAATAATTTATGCATCTGTGTATATTTAAATTCATGTATTTTTTATATTTAGTATGTTCATGGGTTTTAGATTTCCCGGGTTGATATATGTTAGTCGTGTCCTCTCCACTGAGTAGAGATTTGGGGACATTATAGTGGAAGAGGATGCACATAATCAAAATGCATAAAAGGAGGCTAAGGAATAATTAGCCATATATTCAAATGTTCCTCCTGACAATTCAAAGGATAAAGGTAAGGTTGTTCTTGAAGGTCCTGAGAAAGCATGATCTTCCTCCACATTGGAAATCTTGTACATAGGAGCAGAATTCAAGAAAATTTTGGAGAAGCTTGGCTTAGAGTTATAAACAAAAGAATCTATGGCTGAAAATCCAAGAAAGAAGCTGAAATTTCATGATACCATTCCACAAGTGCATCTGTAGGAACAATTACCTCAACCCCCATCAGAATAAATTCAAAGGGTGGAACAACCTGAATAACAAATCCTGCAAGTTCTTCCATTGCAACATGTGGAACCATCTCCCCAAGGCAATGTTGAGGTACATGATATACAAAGTGATATGGAGGAGGAAAACAATCCTTCCACCTATCCCTTTGATGTTTTCACTACCATGACCTCATCCTCTACAACCACCTAGTTATCTGTGAGAATTTTTTATTCCTCATTTCCCCAATATTCTTTTTCTGAGATCGGTTTGTCTCAAATTATTTTGGCTACCATTGGGATGTACTTGGTACCACAAGACACACATATTTATATCACTCTCCCTACTTCACCTATTCTTTTAACCCCATCAGGAATTCATACTACCTCCACATCCCAACATTGTTTTATTCCATAACTAGATACTCCTTCCATCCCCAAAATTTATTCCCTTGAAAATTATACACCTATCCCTAGTTCTATTTCTTCATCCCTTCCACCTATTATTCCTATGCCTTCTACCATTATTCCACCTGGACTTAACATGGAATTCCCCATTCCCAAAGCTTCACAGCATGAAACTTTAGTTGCTATTAATGATGGAACTATATCAACCATAGAGGAGGTGAAAGATTTTGGTGAAGATATAGTGGTCTCTCTGGGAAAATACTTCTAGATAAGGAAGGAAAAGGTTGTGGTTAAGAAGGTATCTAAAAGACGAAGGGAAGGAATATTCAAGCAGGGGGTAGTACCAAATCAGATTACTTGGAAGAGAGATGGATTTGATATTAAACAAGAAGCCCTGGACACAACAACTTCTATGGGAGATTTTACTGAAGCAAATTTTTATTTAGTGTCTCAACTAAATAAAGAGTAAGAAGATAAGGAATAAGAACTGCAAAATTCCAAATACGACCTAGCATAGGCTGGGGCATACCAATTGAAATAAATCCAACATTTAAAGGAATAATATGAAGAGAAGATAAGGAAATTCAAAGACATAATGATTATCTGAAGTACCAGCTAGAGAAGACAAATCACCTTACTAACCAACATGATGAAAATATTTCTATCTTTGAGAAACAGCTCAAGGAAATCCAACTTGCATCTACCACTTATTCCTTCTCCAAATTCACAGGAGAAGAATTTAAACAGTTGGCTTGCAGAATACATGATGAGTATTATCAAGGGATGGTTAATTTTTTTAAAGGATTTAATGAAATGAAAGAAATCTATGATGCATTTGAGCGTCAATAATATATTATCCATGATCAAACTAGAAGGAGAAAGGATGGAACCATAGATTACGACCACATTGTAGACTCACAGAAGTACATTAAAGAAATACCAACCGATATTCCAATATTAGATAAGCTCAAGCTTAAGAAAATCAAGGCGACAATTGAAACATGGGAGAGTCTTTATGGTTTGGTGGAATCCATCATTATAGATGGACAAGAGGCCTGAAAAAGGAGGTGGTTTGATTCAAAGACATTTCTCAGATATTTATATCTACCACTATGGCTATGCCTCCAAAATTGAAATTGGAGAAAACTGAGAGCGATTTTGCTAAATTCAAGGAGAAGATATTGGAGATCACTCACCTTACCATGGATGAAATGAAGTAGTGGATTGAGACACCTATTGATTCATTAATGAGGATTGATCTGTTCCTTAAACAATGGACGAATATCAAGAAAAAGGAGATTGATTCCTTAATATATAAAGTAGAATTGCATCTAGAGAATGCTCAATTTCAGGACATCCAATATTTAATGGATGCTTTTTCCAAATGGTGTTCTGCCCTTGGGAAATCATAAGTTTCTTTTCTTGTAAAATTTTCTAATATTATTTAAGGGGAAAAGTACCTCCCTAGAAGGGGGATGAGCGAGATAAATCCTAGGAGAACTACAAGAGAATAGACTACCAAAGACATATCAAGAAAGCTCTGTAATTTTTGAATATTGTAATCTTTTGCAAGTTAAAAAAAATTACATTGTTACTTATGCTATGTTCTATGGTTATTCATTAAATGTTTTTCATGAATTCTAGTCTTCCTTCTATCTATCTGGCATGTTGATAATAGGTTGCTTATATGTTGAATATGTTAAGTTTATGTATTGATGTTTCATTACAATATTAACATATTAAATGTGCATTGAATAAATGAATTTATTTAATTGACATGTTATTTTCTGCAACAAATGAATAGTTATTAATCCTTAATACTATTTTTTCAATTAGTATTACCCGATAGGAAAATATTACACTTATAATACTTTGGATAAAGCATTTCAATTGTCATTGTTTGGTTTTATTTAAATTTGATTAAAGGAAGTGAACTTGATTTATAGTTTTATAAGTTGAGTAATTATTTTCCTATTATCAATTATATATTATAACTGCCCTACCTAAAACTTGTTACAATCATTGTCTTAGTTTCCTTGGACGGTTTAGTCTAGAACCACCAGTAAGCAATTAGGCACATTAATATCACTCGGATCACCCCTGCAGTGCTCCAGTTAGCCTCCCCGAATGTAGGAGAAGGATAAGTTAGCCTCCTTGACTGAAGGTGGGCGTGGATGTGATCTAGCTAATGACATTTAATGCTCCACTGATGTTAATTAAGCCAATAATACTTAGGATAGTGGTGTAACTAGGCCAAATTGACCAAAATGAGTGTGTAAGGTGGTAAATGTCTCCAACACCCCCCCTTAAGCTATAATTAGGAGTTAGAAAACATAAATGCATAAAATACTACGGCCCTGACAACTAAGGATATAGGTCACCCTGTACAATGCTGAAATTGAAACAATGCTCAAAAACAAACTAAGTGAGGAAAAGAGGGAAAAGCCAGTGGGAAAACCCCCGCTCAAGCTAAACATTGAATGTAGTCTAAATCACCCTAAAGAACTCACCCCAACAGTGAACGAAGGTAAGTGAACTTATTTTCTGAAAATCTCTTGGTGAAGATGTCTGCAATCTACTCATTAGTGGGGCAATATTGCAGAATCATGGTCGTGTCATGCACTAGCTCCCTAATATAGTGCATGTGGATCTCTACATGCTTGGTCCTCTACCTGGTAACTGGATCTGTGGATATCTTAATAGCACTTTGATTGTCACAAAATAGGACATTGGACAAACTACTACCATGATCAAACTTTGAAAGAATGCCTTGCAACAAAACTTCTTTGATGCAAGCATTCACCACTCCTCGATACTCGGCCTCTGCTGAAGATAGTGATATGGCAGCCTGAATTTTTCTATAATAGTAAATGGGGACACCACCAAACATGAATACATATCTATAAGTAGACTCGTGATCAATAGAATCACCCTCCTAATCGGAATCTGTGTATCCAACCAGCTCTAGCTCGAAGTCTACAACATAATGAATGATGTAAGTCTTGGTTCCCTGAATATACCGGAGGATCCTCTTCTCTGCCTTCCAATGAAGGTCATGAGGATTATGCATGTATCTTGATACAACATTAACAGCATAACAGATATCAGGCCGAGAATGTGTCAAGTACAACAAGCTACCAATCAGCTGTCAATAGATAGTGCAGTCCATGGGAGGTGTGCTTTTTCCTTCTTCAAGGGTGATCCTTGAAAGGAAAGGGAATGGTGCAAGCCTACAATAAGTCATGTTAAACTTGAATAATATGTCTGAAATATATTTGTACTGAGTGACCATAATCCCATCAGAATTTTGCTCAATTTCAAGCCCCAAATCACTCATTTCAAAGGCATTATTGAGAGCAGTTTTGATGGATGAAATGGAGGAAACTGTGCTACCTGTGATCAGTAAGTCATCAAAATATAAAAAAAATAATAATATTATTACCATCAGACTGATTTAAATACACATTTGTATCTGATCTACACCTTTGGAAGTTTTGTGAGAGAAGGAAGGCATCCATCTTGGAATACCACTCTCTTGGGGCATGTTTTAACCCGTATAGTGAATTATTTAGCTTGCAAACCAAATATGGATCAGTGAAGTGGCCCTCAGAATTCTTCATGTATATATCTGCATGAATATCTCCATGTATAAAGGATGACTTAACATCCATATGATGCACTTCCCAGTGCTTAGATGCTGAAATTGCCAAAACTAGGCAGATGGAGTCCATTTTTGCAACCGATGCAAAGGTCTTATGGTAGTCCATACCTTGGAACTAAGAGAAACCTTTTTCCACCAGCCTTTCCTTATATTTTTAGGTGCTTCCATCAGCATCAACCTTTTTCTAAAACACCCACTTGCATTGAACCAATTTCCTTCCTGAAGAGAAACTAGCTCCCAAGTAGTGTTTTTCTGAAGAGAATTCATCTCTTCATCCATGGAAACTTGCCATCATGGATCCTTAATAGAATTTTAGTGGGATTTTGTATATGAACTAATCATCAAATAGCAAGTTTCAGACAGCCATTTATTAGGACAAGAGAGCGCAATACCTGCTCTTTGGAAATCAGACCGGGTTCTCCTTGGATCATCCAGATTTGCAATGTTATCTCCTATGGAGGAGAGTGTCTGTAGGGCCCATGTAGGAAGATGATTAGGAGGATGATTTTTCACTTTAGGTTCTGATTCAGAATCTGATGATTGCTGCACACTGATATCAGAAATTAGAGGATCCAAATCAGGGCCATCATCCCCAATTTCATCATCCAAATATTCAGTAGAATAGGAAGGAATTTCAGCAGTTTTCTCCTTCACTAGTTCCACCTCCTGAAGAGGCTCATTGAACTTGACACTTATATTGATGATGATCTGTTTGTTTTTGATATCCAACAGCTTGAAATGTTTAGATTCATCAGGATACCCAATAATTATACATTCTATGCTTTCCGGTTGCAAAGCCCTTCTTTTATCAAGCGGAATCCGGGCCCATGCAGTGGACCCAAACACCCGCAGGTTCGACACATCCGGCTTGTGTCCAAATTATGCTTAAAAAGGGGTATCCCCTTTCATATATGAGTGTGTAAACTTGTTTTGAATTTATTATACAGAATTCATGGCTTCAGCCCACAAATTTGCAGCAAGCTTCTTTGATTCCAACATACAGGTGGTCATCTCCTTGAGAGACTGGTTCTTTCTTTCCGCTACTCCATTATACTGGGGAGTGTAGGGAATTGAATGTTGGAACTGAATACCAATTTGGGAGCATATGTGAAGCAACCCATTTCTAACATAATCCCTTCCTTTATCATATCTCAAGATCTTAATCTTAATCCCAGAGGCATTTTCGATCAAGGCCTTCAATTAAGAAAATTTTTCACATACTTCAAATTTTTTTTTGAGAAAGAAGACCCATGTGTACCTTGAAAAATCATCAATAAAAGTAAGAATATAAATTTATCCCTTCATGGATGTGACAAGAATCGGACCACTGATATTAGAATGTATCAACCCCAATATGCATGTCACTCAGTTTTCCTTCCCCCGATCGAACTTGTGCTTAGGGTGTTTTCCAATCACACAGCCCATGCAAATTCCTGTGGTTTCCTTGATGACTGGGAGGCCTTTAACCATGGATTTTTTCTGTAATTGCTGCAAATATTTGAAATTAATATGGCCAAACCTCTCATTCCATAGCCTACTAAGCTGTGGGCTTTGCATCCGCAACAAAGTGAGAGAACTCATAGGCTTTTGCATGATGGTTTGCAAGGCCTTTAGCAATGAGTTTCCCGGATTCAAGCTCCATTATCTCAACATCATTTGGGTTGAAAGAAACTATTTGAGGCACTCTAGTATGTGTCATATGATATAAACTAAGTATATTTGATGCCACAGACGGTACATACAAAACATTTGAAAAAAATCCATTTTCAAGATCAACATTACCTTGTCCTTCTGGAATGATGGTGGAGTCAACTCCCATGTGGATGGGGATGGATTTATGGTCTACAAGGATGAAAAGGAGTCTCTTTCAGACATCATGTGGTTTGAAGCTCCAGATTCAATCAAGAGTGCTTTGGACTTTGAAGTGCTTGCCATGAGGGAATGACCTCTTTCATGCCGTGGTTCCCCATGTTGCTGATCTCCCCTCCAAAAGATTTTCAAAATGTTGATGTGATTTCTCTCAAGGATAGAGGTAGCTTCATCAATATTCTTCTTCATGTAGGCATTTTCTGGTTGGAATCCCTTCCCGCAATATGAACACTTTACTTTTTCCTTGCCATGGTGCCCTTTTCCTTTGTTCTTCCTTGAGCCGGAAGACTCATCATGGTACTGGTTTTCAAGTCTAGGATTAGGAACATCAAATTTAGTTTTTGGGTTCTTCTGTTGCTTTCCTTTACCCTTCAGATCTTTTGGCCCCGAAACATGGAGGTCTTGATCACGGGAAGATATGATGATCCCCATCTAGGAAATATTGTCATGTTCACTTGTTAGGGACTCAATGAAGGCATTGAGTGTAGGCATCTTCCATCCAGGGGTTGTGAGCTTCCCCGCACGGAATGTAGAAAAAAAAATTGAATAATCATCCCCAAGTTTGGAGAGTATGGCGAGGATGAGCTGATCATCCACCTTCTCCACTTTGCATTGCTTCAAGAGTAAAACAATTTGCTTCAAATTTGTGAAAAAGTCATTCAGAGTCTTGAAATTGGAGGGCTGGAGAGACATCAATTCATTTTTGAGCTGGTAAAATCTGAAGACATATTTATTTCCATATAGAGTTTCCAATTTGTCTCATATTTATTTTGGAGTCTTCAATCCCGCAAGATGGAAAAGAAGATCCCAGGAAATAGAGCGGCATAAAAAACCAAATGCTTCATACTTCTTGTTCAAGAATCTTGATTTTTCCATGGTAAAACCATGCTCATCTTCAGTGTCCATGGTGACTCCATAGATTTCTCTGGAGCGCAGTTGAATCTCCATGTCACCTTTCCATGAGTGGAAATTGTATGGAGTCAAAATATCTACTGAGGAAGCCATCTAGATCTGCTAGAGCGAATGCTTCAATTGTAGAAAACCTGAAAATCACAATAGAAAGGGAAATGTAAGGTCGGACAGCCTGCACATTTTATGCTTTCATCACACCCAGCATAGTCAATCAAGTAAGCTTGATCAACAAGTTCTTTACTTGGGGTATTAAGTGGTAAGCCTTGGCTTCTGGTGTAGTGCTGGATTTTTGAGCTATTGCTCAATTTTCATGCAGAAATATGTCAAAAAGCTTATTTTTGAGAGATAGATCTTCGTCTCGCCGTGAGATATGATACCATATTAATCTTGCACATGGATCTAGGGACTAAACATCAGTCTCATCAAAGATTAATCAACAAATAACTCATGAAATGGTGTAATCAGACTACAGAATGAGTATTCGCTCTGTATATTCACACAAAGAATGAGAAAATACATTACAATGTCGTGCTACAAGCATGAATGAGAAGTAATTCGAATTCCTAAGGAGGTCATTCGAATTGAATGAGTGATTCTAGCTTAGCTGAATGTAAGCCATAGTCAACACTCAAGTTAACCACTGATAAAAAACCTAATTGGCTTCACTGAGCCCTAACTGAAGTCGAAGTGCAATAAATGACTGAGTCTCAACTGAAAGAGATCAAACACATGTTATAACAATCCAACCATCAAGTGCTAGCACTTCAATGACTTCAATGAACCCTGATGAGGTTAACTAAAGTGAAATTGAACATCATAAGTGGTTGGAGGCGCCCCTATTGACTCCAGTTCATTAAATAATCAATTTAATGTAGGGAGGCACCTTCATTTCCCTATTTAACTGATTGTAACCATCAGTTAGCAATTAGGTGAATTAATATCACTTATATCACCCCCTGAGTGCTCCAGTTAGCCTCCCCGAATGTAGGAGAAGGCTAAGTTAGCTTCCTTGACTGAATCAAGGCATGGATGTGATCTAGCTAATGACATTCAATGCTCCACTGATGTTAATTAATCCATTAATACTTAGGATAGTGGTGTAACTAGGCCAAATTGACCAAAATGAGTGTGTAAGGTGGTAAATGTCTCCAACAATTTGAATCATTTCTGGTTGGAACCCTTCCTTTTTTTTATTTCCTATATATTATCTAGCAACCTACATTCTCAAGCTGTCAACACGGGCAGAATACTCAATTTGCAATACGCAATCGAAAGATGGACGATGAGGGAAGGATTCTGCAAAGTGATCGACGATTCACAGAAGTTGTGAAAATATAATTGCATAAGCTGAATCTGATCTAAGATCAATGGTTAGAAGAAACCCTGAAGTAGATCTATGGTTATAGAGGGATACACAAAGTTGTAGCAAGATCTACATGTGATCAATGATCAGGAGTGAACCCAAATCGATAGTCTAGATATATTATGGAAACAAAGTTGCATAAAATAATTGCAGAGGTCCAAAAATGGGAAAGTGTGGTTCCTCAATCCGCAATATGAATATTAGGGTCAGGAGATACTCTGCTAGAGATCGACAGTGTTGAAGAAAATTTAGGGAAGATGATTTCAAAAAATTTGGGCACATCCGCAATCCCCACTCCATAATTTATATTCCACAAGATCTACAGTTAGGAAAGACTCCACAATATATCAATGGCATGGAAGCAAAGTTACAGAAATAGAATTTTTGAAGCTGATGTCAAAAAAATTGGGAACATCGCCAATCCACATTGTACAATACGCAATCCACAATATGAATATCGACAATTAGGAAAGCATCTACAAGAAATTGATGGCTCAAAGAGTTACGGAAAATGATTTGTCAAAAGAGATTTGTAGAAGCGCATTTCAAAAATATTAGAAGACACATTTGCAATCCCCAATCCTCAATATCAATGGTCATGAAAGACTCTACAAGAGATCAACAGTGCAAAAGAAAAATTGCAGAAGTAGTTTGAACCAATTTGGAAAACCCGCAATCTACAATCTACATTTTCTTTAAGATCGACAATCAGGAGAGATCCCGTATGAAATCAGCATCGAGGAAGAAATCTTACAGAAAGAAAATTGTGGAATCATTTTAAAGTAAATTTTGGAAACCCACAACCTGCAATCCCCGTCTGATCTAAGATCGATGATCATGAGAAATTCTGCATGAAATCAATGATGTGGAAGAAATATTACAGAATCATTTTCAAAGAAATTTGGAAAACCCACAGTCTACAATCCACATCTGATCTGAGATCAACAGTCATGGATCAATCCTGTAGAATGTTTCCTGACCGTTGATCTATGCTCAAGTGAAGAAATTCATTTTACTTTGTGGATCGATTATTTCTCATGCATGTTCACTTTGTGATCTCTTTCCATATTATCGATCCACATTTTCTCCTTTAATCTGAACCGTCAAATCTATGTCGAATGAATTGAATGTACTCTCTGAAATCTTATGTTTATTGATCAAAGAATCGATTAATTGATCTCTACCTAACTTCAACTTCGCGGAACTTATACAAACGAGCATCGATCCTCTCCTTGATCGATGACATAGTTTTTACTCATTCGTTTCACACAGAGAAATTCATCAAACACTCTCTGCACCATTCAACCATTCAAAATCCATAATTCCATGATATGTATACATATATTTATCAACCTTTCACAGAGAATAGGAAATCAATCAACTCATAAAATCATATATTAAGAAATAATTACAGCATATAAAAAGCTAGTTTTTCGATTAATAAAACATAAATAGGTAATACAACATGGACATTTTGAAACAATACACAATAACACATTAAAGTAGACAAAAGCAAATTTGAATTTGATGCTAACAAAGGAACATGTGAGAAATAGGTTAATTGCTTTGTTGAATTAAACCAATAAATGGGGAAATGTATAAGTAAATGATACATCTCAAGAAGAAGCACATTCTATTTGCTTTGCAATTGTAACAATACATTAAATAATGGGAACAACATAAGTGTTATCAATAGAAGACGTGTTATGATCGCCAATATATGTTTATAGGAAAAATAGTACATCTATAGATTAAACAATGAAAAGCTTCAACCATATTTTGGTTTTAAAGACTTTGAAGCAAGTAAGCTTTCCTCTTATTTCCTACGTTGGACATATGGATTGTCTTGAATTTAATAGTATCTAGAAAAATAGAAATGTGGAGAAATGTGAAGGACTAAAAGAGATTTAACTCTTGATATTGCAGTGAATGTAAGCCCCAATTCACAGCTCTAGGGAAGAATAAGGAAACATTACAGTAGTCAAAATGGTGATACATAGCTCCGAATAAGCAAAACGATCTCATAGTTGTTCTTGGCCCTAACATGGCCAAAAGAACACAACAAAAACCCACACACATGGGGAAAACAACAGCCACGATCTCACAACTAAAGAAATGGGAAAGACATAGCATGAAATTGGAAGGGGAAATCAGACTCAATAGACTCTCAGCAAGGAGATGGAATTTGTATACACAGAACCACAAAACCGCTAAGGTAGCTATGCACAACAACATCCAAAAATGAGATTTACACATGCAACAACTTCCATCTTTTTGAGAGAGAGAGCCCAACGTGGCTTTAGGATGATGGGGAAAAAATTTCAGGGTCCAAAATCATGAATGAGAGCTCCACATAGCCAACTCATGAGGATAATTCCACACCCATAGGAAAAATCATGAATGCCCAAAAATGGATCTTCCTGCTCTTTCCATGAGTCAAAATTGAAGAATGGGGGTCGTGGTCCCTCCTCCTTCCCACATGAGGGTGAATAAATCTCTTGGAGGAGTGTGCATGTGAGAAAATACTAGCAGTCTTTCCAAACACCACTTCCCATGCAATCATTGTCCCCAACCAACCCCATAGTATTTAATTTAGTAGTTGAATGAGACAGAGAAAGGTGAGTAAGTCAAAAGAGTGTGTGACAACTAAATGGGTTTAACAACTGACACTTGGCTTTTCCCCATTGGCCCCAAGGGTTAAATAATTTCCCTCCCTATCCTTAGGAAAATCATTCCCTTTTCATTATTGTTGCATTGACATAGCTGGTTGGGGTTTATTTTAATTTAAAATGCATATTTACATGATGCCAAAATTATAATGTGTTGGATATCACGATATACCATCGGCAACGATTTTAATCGCTGGAACATTAAACACTAAATTGATGGTGGGGCTTTTGCCTTTAGCTCCATACCACTATTAATTACAATATATACATCCTATACATTTTAATGAAAATGGGGTAAAAATCGAGGTGTTACAACAACCATTGTTGAGTGAACATAAGTCAGAAGGTTGTTTATAGACATAGACTTAAAGGGATACATTATCTTTATTTTAACTTATGATTTAGGGTCGCGAGGCCACTATTTTGTTGCACACTATCGTAGCTCTGCCATAGTTTATGTTTTTACTATTTATTTTAGTTTATGAGTCATAAAGCCTTTGTGTTAACTGTAATAGGAAATCGATTCTAAGATATTTTTTTTCTTACAACAGACTTACCCCTATGAGTTTCAATCTCTAGTTTTGTTGATTAATGGTACTTAGAAATTCTAAATAAGTGTTTCCACCATGCTGTGAAGAAATCGGTGAAAGGTTTATATTATTGTTTATGGACTTTACCTTTGTGTATTTTTAGACCTTTGTTTTTGCTAAAATGGCCTTGAAAGGTGTTGATATTGTGACTTATCAATTATTAAACAATTTTAACTTTGTTAAGTTTTAGTTATTGAATTCTTTTATATATTTATTTTAAAAACTAGATTAAAACAAGAACTGTTTAGTTAGATTTCAAGTTGTACTTTGAAATTAATCCTTTCGGTTGTATTGTAGTATTACTATGAATAATAGTCATATACGGAATATACTCTGTATAATTGTCATATCCCGAATTTTGGACCTAACACATATAGGCATGTGCTTATTGATTATGATGATTATATTGATGTTTTATTTTTATATATTGGGTCAAATACCCCACTACATATGAACATGATGATTTGTTTTATATATTGGGCATAAGCCAATTATTGATGATATATGTATATGCTTGTTTGTGTTGGGTGTGGAACCTGAGGCACATGATTGATGAGATGATTTTTGTTGAGTGAGGAGCTCTGGAGCACTTGAGTGATTGATGATTTGTGTTGAGCAAGAAGATCTATAACACATGAAAAGATAATTGGATGTGTTGGGAATAAGCCCTAGATCCTTTCATGTTGATGTTGAGTATAAGCTCCGGAGCATCGAATCCCTGGCCATTGTATCCCTAGGTGTATCAGATAAGTACATCCTATCACCTATGTTGAGTGAGGAGCTCTAGAATTGCACTAAATTGTAACTCCCTATTAAAGCATTGAGTATGGGATCTAGTAAGCACTAGGGGTTACTGAGAAGAATTTAATAACTTCTGAGTGAAAAAGACTCGAGAAAAATATTGATCTCCTCATACTTGTTTATAAGTGATTAAATTAAACTTCAAATTTTTGTATCCTCATCAAATTACTAAAGAGATACCATGTTATACGAGGGAAATACAACATCCAAGGATGTTTAGAGCTACCTAGCCTAGTAGACCTAAACCATATACCTACTTGACCTTAATGAAGAAGTGTCATTAATTCTAGGGATCATGGTATATGATGCCCAAAGACAAATGTTAACAAAGTGTTATATTATTATGTACTTTATACATGGTATGTATAAAAAATTAAATATATTACTAATTTAAATAAATGAAAGAAAGAAGAGAATCTTAATCAATGATTATTTATTATTAAATATTAATAAATAGTATAATGTCTATGAAAGTCCAACTAGGAACTAGTAGAATGTTCCTAAGTTCAAATATTAATAATTACCCAAAGTAATTGAAAATGGTTAAATCAAGAAACCAAGGTTTCTTGATTTAACTATCCCTTTGATTGAAAAGTATGTCTATAAAGAATCAAGCCAAGGAAAGGCTTAGGGTTTTGAGTTTTATCTGGGAATTATTATTCTACCTATTCTGCTCTCAAGTGATTTCTTGGAGAAATTTTTCCTGCAAGGAAAAGGAGAATTGATCTAGAACTGAATACCATTTAGGAAACACTACCCTAGGAGCTCTAAGCTACTTGCATGTTGGAGTACAGATCGAGGGGATCCGTATTTAAAACAGGAACGGTTCTGAGTCATGGTTGGGTGGAATGTGGTAGTTTCCAAGTGATTTGGTCATCAAAGAGAGGTCAAATCTGCATTGAATTATTAATGTTGGTTATTTGAGTGTGCAAGTTCAGCCATTAACAGAGCTTCAATTACAGGTATGAAGCCCTAGACTGTCTATGTTAATTTGTAGATGTATTGCTGGTTATTCTAGGAAAATGATTTCAATACCTTTCCTAACCCTATGTGATTGATTTTCTGATTAGAATCTGCTAGGGTTTTCATTTCTTAATTGTTAACCTTAAACTGCAATTTTTATCATATTCTGTATATTACCATGGTTTGTACCTTTAAGTTTGTTTTTCTATACTATTTCAATACTTGGATTATGTTTACTATAAACCAGGTTTTGATTTCCAGTTAAGTATATATTTGTTCTTTAGGATT
>LPNX010574498.1:0-74270 GCA_001517045.1 Pseudotsuga menziesii | reverse complement strand
CACACACACACACACACACACACACACACACACACACACACACACACACATATACAAATCCAGTAATTTTATAGTCCATTTCTTGAACTACATGTTTTGGTATCTCCCCCAAAAATGTACATTTTTGGACGGAAAAGATCAGAAACAAACATTCATACGTTTTTCAATTTTCAACAATGGTTGCAGGAAACATAGATTATAAGAGAATCAAATTAACTCGAAAATTTAGCATAAAAAACAAGTCCCATTATGTTAATTTTCACTACACATGACATGGGTGATTCGTATAGACAGGGGCAATATTCTTGCAATATTAAAACTGGATAGAAGAATCAAACCAGAGCAGATTCAAGTTACATAACAAAGAAATCACAAATATGAATTCCATAAATACGTGAGCAAGTGCTTCAATCTGCTCTAGAATTGTGGCAGTGAACAATAATATCTGGTGCTTTTTAGGAAGACTTTGCATGACCTACAGCAGCAAGTAGCACATGTGAGCTTAGACAACATAGTAAAAATCTCCTTCAAAAATGACACAGCTCACCCCTTGTAGAAAAACATACAGTGAAATTTCATATTGAAATAAGTAATAATTATTTATTCAAGGGATTATTGAAGTATTCAAGCCATTCCAAGTTTCAATCCATTCCAAGGTGGTAGAATATTCAATACCTCAAACTATTTTTGCAACTTATGAGGGTACTTGGTGGGCCCACATGTGGCTTGTTAGTCCTCATGCTATATGAGACCACTTTCATTTCCTATGATTGAATGGATTCTGATCACATATTCTAAGCAGATATATCATACTTAATTGCTTCAAGGGTATCATTGATGAATTTATTTTCCCTAGCATTTTACCTGTATGGTATGACTTACTAGTATCCTCCACGGTTAGGAACATCTACTGACTTACTAACTCAGCAGTTTGGTGTGACTTGGTGTTTTTTGTTTAGAAGAAAGTGTGATGCAAAGTGAGTCAGTCACCCATAAGCCTGGTATCAATATCATAGATGGTGAGTGGATGGTTTCTCTGCAACATGCAATAGGTCATTTAGATGTGTCCTTCCAAGTTTATTATAGGATATTGGTCGCATGATTTGGACAATCCTATGATGCATCTCTTTTGGATATGTGAGGCTCTTGGAAGGTAGATATTGTGATTGGTTTTTGTGCACATACCTGTTCTTGTGAATTTAGGAGATGGCATGGTAAATATATATCGATCATTTTATATGGTTTAAGCATGGTTATGGAGGCATTATTCATTGTTTACATGATATTGGAGGCCACATAACATGAGAACCCTAGCATTTGAGGGAGAACCCATAAAAATAATGTGATCATCAACAAATATGGCCTTTTCAAGTGGAACGTTATCATGGTTTGATGTTACACTAAGAGAAACGGTCATCAAGACATGTTATTGATCCCTTCATTAGGCTATAGATGGTTTATTCCTAGAGTGCCTTGGTCCCTTTATGTTAATTTTCAATTAGGATGATATATTGCACCATTGGAGGGACCAAAGCCTTAGATTTCCTTATTTGTAGCTAATAAACAGATATGAGGGAAATGCAATACTTGGCCTAGTCACACGTACCTTTTGTTGATTTTTCTGAGTAGCATCGAGAGCTCTTCTCCTAGGAGAATGGGACCACCTGGTCTGGGACCATGGTGAAGACTCAACCCAGTGTTGAGTGACCATTCTGTTGAATGGTAGATATCTGTTTTGGGACCACGATATAGACCCAGCTCCACCCTGGGTAGACTCAACCTTATGTTGAGTAGACATTTGTTCTGGGACCACGATGTAGACCAGTCTGAGAATGGTAGACTCACCTTAGTTCTGAGTAACCATTCTCTTGGAGAATGTAGACACTGTAAGCCCTAGACTAGGTCTAGGTCGTTGGAGACATTTACCACCATACACACACTTTTGGTCAAATTGGCCTAGTTAAACCACTATCCTAAGTATTATTGACATTAATTGACATAAGTGGAGCATTAAATGTCATCATCTAGTCACACCCACGCCTACCTTCAGTCAAGGAGGCTAACTTAGCCTTCTCCTACATTTGGGGAGGCTAACTGGAGCACTCCGGGAGTGATCTGAGTGATATTAATGCACCTAATTGCTCACTGGTGGTTACAATCAATTAAACAAGTCAGTGAAGGCACCTCTCTTCATTTAATTGATTATTTAATGATTAATTAATGATTTAATTGATTATTTAATGATTACTTAATGAACTGGAGTCAACAGGGGCGCCTCCACCAACTGTTGATGTTTAGTTCAACTTCAGTTAACCTCATTGGGGTTCATTGAAGTCATTCAAGCACTAGCACTTGATGGTTGGATTGCTATGGCATGTGTCTTATCTCTTTCATTTGAGACTTAGTCATTTATTGCACTCCGGCTTAAGTTAGGGTTCAGTTGAGAAAATGAGGGTTTTGATCAGTGGTTAACTGAGTGTGGACCATGGCTTACAATCAGTTAAACTAGACTCACTCATTCAATTTGAATGAACTCCTTAGGTATTTGAATTACTCATTCATTCATGCTTGTAGCATGACATTGTAATTGTAATAATTCACTCTTTATGTGATTACAAAGTGGCTACTATTCCTGTAGACCAATTACACCATTTCATGAGTTATTTGTTGATTAATATTTGATGGGATTGATGCTTTGTTCCTAGATCAATAAACAAGATTAATATTGTATCATAGCTTACGACGAGACAAATATCTATCTCTCAAAAACAAGTTTTTTGATAGATTTATCCATGAAAAGTGAGCAATAGCTCAAAAATCTAGCACTGCACTAGAAGCCAAGGCTTACCACTCAATACCCCAAGTAAAGAACTTGTTTATCAAGCTTACTTGATTGACTATGTTGGGTGTGATGAAATCCTAGAATGTGTAGGTTGTCCAACGTTATTTTTCCCTTTTGTTGTGATTTGCAGGTTTTAACAGGTACAACTTCGAATGGACTCATCAGTCCCTCTTTTAACCCCATTCCCAAGCTATTCAGAATGGAAGTTGAATATGTTTGCATCTCTAAAGAGACAATATCTCTATGAGGTGTCTACTGGACTTGGAAAATATTCTTATGAGAATGAGAATGACTGGCTAAATGACGGTGACGGAGCTTTTGGAGCAATATGTCTGGCCCTTTCTCCTAGCTTGCGCTACCTTATTGGTTCTGCTGAATACCCAAAGGAAGTCTGGACAAAATTGGACAGAACCTTTGGAAAGAAAAATTAGGATCATAATAGCACTTTGGAGATCACATCCATCACCACAATATTTCTTTACTCAAAAGTATCAGCCTCTACTCTCTCTGATGAAGTTGTCCAAGATGAAGAAGAAGCATAACCTTCTACACAGTTGATTCGAATTGAAGAAAGTATCCATGTAGTGACTCCTTCTCCTGATGCTTTGGAAGTTCATGAGATATATGATATCTCATATCCTCATATTTCTGAAATAGAATAAGACATTCAAATCTCTAATATTGAATAAAAATACTACTGCACTTCCATGCAATTTTGTGCAAAATTTACTAGTAATTGCTTTCGAAAGTTAAGAGAAATTTGATTTTTCTCCCTCTAATGTTGCTGCTGGAATGAAAATATGTAAAAAAATAGATATTTTGAAAGAAATATCATATTATAAGAGTGACACATTCACTCCCCATGATCTAGATCTTCCATCAAAATCCTGCAGGATTGCATGCACCAAAATTCAGAATTTTGAAGAAAAAGGCAACTGTGCATCCGCCATCTCGTTTGACCATAATTTTGGATATTATATGCACCTTATTGGATATGATATTATCTTATTTGATTCTGATATGATATTTCATGGTTCAAACTTTCAGGTTCATAAACCTTCAGTACTTCTTGTAGTTGTTCTCATCAACGGTGTGAAGAAACAAGTACCGCAAATCTACTTCGAAACTAATGCTGGGGATTTGATTTCATTTCACAGTTTTGGATCTGTTGTGAACCTATTTGGATATGATTTAATTTATGATCTGAAATTTTTTGGTTCAAATTTTAAAATCCAAGATCTTTTAGTACTGGTTGGAGCTACTCTCACAAATTTTGGTGTGAAAAATCAAGTACCGCGGTTCTTCTTCAATTTTGCTGCTGGGGATTTGGTGTTAGTTTCTTCATATCAGGTTGATGATATTTTATTTTTTGAATAATTAGCTATTTATGAAGCTATATTAGATTATGTATCTCAATTATTCACTCTCCACAGTCCTAGGGCTTCTCTACCTTTGGTCACATGCTCATCTCCTCACAGAACTAGTAAAGAGGAAGACATTTTACATCCGCTTGGACACTTGCTCCTAAGATTTGGGGCCTATTTTAACACTCATGGTTTGATGTTAAAAGATGAAAAATATCAGTTTATTGAGTGTTCCACACATGGTTTGAATCCTCAAGAACCTTTGCTCTATCTTCAAATGATTTCAGCTACTCTACATGGGTCCAGTTTTCACTGTGCAACTGTTTATATTTCCGATTCAATTGAGTGCATTGTTAATCTTCCAAAGTGGAAGATTCCTTGATACATATTCATTTAGTTTGTATTCAAATATTCACATGCACAGTATCAGGATACTGCTGCATAGAAGAACCAATTCTTGATTTACTGCTTGGTTATATTAAGCAGTTACTTTATTATACAGGGTGACCTATGGCCTTTGTTGTCAGGGAACTAGCATTCTTATGCAATTTAATTTTTCTAAATCGTCTTGAGTATAAATTAAGGGCGGGGGGGGTGGCGACATTTACCACCATACACAGGCTTTTTGGTCAAATTGGCCTAGTTAAACCACAATCCTAAGTATTATTGACATGAATTGACATCAGTGGAGCATTAAATGTCATCATCGAGGCACACCCACACCTACCTTCAGTCAAGGAGGCTAACTTAGTGTTCTCCTACATTCGTGGAGGCTAACTGGAGCACTCTGAGAGTGATCTGAGTGATATTAATGCACCTAATTGCTAACTTGTGGTTACAATCAGTTAAACAAGTTAGTGAAGGAACCTCCCTTCATTTAATTGATTATTTAATCATTAATTAATGAAATGGAAGCAACAAGGGCTCCTCCACCAACTTCTGATGTTTAGTTCAACTTCAGTTAACCTCATCGGGGTTCATTGAAGTCATTGAAGCACTAGCACTTGATGGTTGGCTTGCTATGACATGTGTCTGATCTCTTTCAGTTGAGACCCAGTCATTTATTGCACTGTGGCTTCAGTTAGGGTTCAGTTGAGCAAATTAGGGTTTTGATCAGTGGTTAACTGAGTGTGGACGATGGCTTACATTCAGTTAAGCTAGACTCACTCATTCAATTTGAATGAGCTCCTTAGGTATTTGAATTGCTCATTCATATGGTTGTAGCATGACATTGTAATTGTAATAATTCATTCTTTATGTGATTACAGAGTGTCTACTATTCTTGTAGACTGATTACACCATTTCATGAGTTATTTGTTGATTAATCTTTGATGAGATTGATGCTTTGTTCCTAGATCAATACATAATATTAATATGGGCATGTGTGTGGCACTTTGACCCTTGATCTATGAGCTTAGTGTGCTTCTCAAAGGATTAGCTACCCTTGGTTAAGTTACCCTAGTACCAGATGTAGGTGTTACATAGTGTGTGAGATAAAAGCATTAATAACTCTCTTGGTTTATGAAGATGTACTTTTGAAATAAAAAAGGACCATAGGGGCACTTGGAAAAAGGCCAAAGTCAAAAGTCAAAAGTCTAAATAAATAAAGACTTTCTGACCATAGGAAAATTACCACAAGTGAAAGTCAAAATAAATAAGACTTCTTATAAAAGTCCAAGGAAAAATAAAAGGACCTTCTTGGTAAAAGTGAAAATGAAATTAGGAAAAGATTAAAAATATTATTATTTTTACCTTTCCTAATATTGTCCACTTACAGGTGAACAAAGGCTATAAAATAAGATCAAGTCTTCTCATTATAATATACAAGTTTTGATCTCACAGGTGAAGCTACTATTTTTTTGAAGGCTCCTTTGAATATTGGTTTTGCCTTAGCTAGGGCATCCATCTTCTACCAATAAACCCTCAGCTAGGGTTTCAAGCTTCAGTAAGTTTTTGAAAGTCATCTTCAGCTTCAGCATCTTAGTTTTTCCATACAGCCCACTAACTCTCTCTTTCCTCATGGGCTGCTTGTCTTTTCTCTTTTTTCGGGCTGAGTGTTATTTTGGGCAGCCTTGCTCTCTCTCCTCTCAGGCTGCATTGTTTTCTGGGCACCCATACTATGGCTAGGCCCTTATCTCCTTTAAGTCCACAGGCTCACCCTAGGCACCTCGGGCATCCTAAGGCGGGCCCTACCAGGGATTTCATGGCCACAGGCAGAGGAAGGAGACCATTGGGCCTAGAAACTTATTGCTAATGGAGACTCAATGATTATCATTTGCAAAATTAGAGACTTGACTCCCTCTGCACCGTAATCTCTTGCAAGAATGATCTCTAGACCTAGCATTCAAAGAATTGCAAGTATTTTGACATGGGGAATACCATTAAATCCTTTGATGAGTCTGATAATTGAACAAGGGCACAGATTAAATAGAAAATAAGGGTATGCTATAGAATGAAGGATTTCTGGAACAATATGTGGATCTTATCACTGATTTGCACCCATGAATATTGAAAATATAAACATTAGGGATTGCATGCACCTTGAATTGCAGGACAAGTTCCAAATTTTTTTGGTTGTAGAGCCTAATATTATAGATCCAGAGATATTATTCAGTTGTGTTTGTACCCTAGTTGTACTGTACACTCATTCCCCTTGCCTCGGGGTTTGGTGTAGTGCCCCAAAAGAGGGGGTTTAGGGGCAGCAGCCCTGACACACAGGGGTTCGGGGGTAGTTCCCCTGAGAAATGGGGGTTTGGGAGTGGAGACCCTAAGAAAATTTGTTGGGATGTGTGTTGGCCAACAATTTTGCAAACCCATTGTATTGGGTTAACCATAATATTTTCCCATGGTATTTCCCCTATAAAAGAAAGCATTGTAACACGACTATGTATTGTATTATTTTGTATTGGAAGAGAGATTGTGAGAGTGTGAAGAGGAATTGCGGCATTTTTGCTACAGGTTGTATCCCTTCACCTTTCTAGACTGTAATAAAGGAATGGCAATTTCTTTGTGGATGTAGCCCATCATTTGGGTGAACCACATTATATCTGTGTCTTTGTGTAATGTTTTAATGTGTTTTTCATTTTGTTTATGATTTAACTGTATATCTATTATTGCTCTGTGGTCCTGTTTTCTAACAAAGCTCCCCATGCCACATGAAATGGAGTTTAACTTTTTCCTGATTTATTCTTTCTTGGGTAGCGGATTGAATTTATGGGTGATGAGATGGGTTATCGTAGTATAGGTGGGATATATCAAGCTTGTATGGGGTGTTTCTTCATTATGTCAACACCACTCTGCATCCTAGCAGTTGAGTAGATATCTGTATAACTCCAAACAGCTCATCATTAAGGGGAAGCAGTGGATGTATATGCATACTTGAGGAAATATGTGAGGAGGTTTTGCAGTTTAGACTAGAAGAGAACACCAAAGATCAGAATAGACTGGAAACAATTTGGGGTCTTCTTTATTGCATTGGTCCAACCTACTGACCTAAGGCATTTTGAGACATGGGAGAAGGTAATCCAACTTGATTTTCAATTTGTCTATTTTTTTTAGGAACATTTGAGTCCTTGGGTATCCAATATTTTTGAGACTGCATTTCCTCACAGGTTTGGGTGGAAACCCTCCTAACTTCACAAAGTTGTGAGACTACCTCTACTACAATGGATGTTCATAGGCATATAAGTCATATTTCATGTAAAATAGAAAAACAATGCATGGTAATAAGAAGGATGGTGCACAGTATTGAAGATATTCAAGTACAAGTATCCCATTTCAACAATATATTATTTTCACAATTACAATTTCAACCGGTTTGAAATTCAGTGCTGGAAGTCAAAGTGGCAATACAAGGTGAACAAATTCAGAAAATTGTTGCAGTTTTAGACTTAGACAAATGTTCAAATTCAAAGAATTCTCCCCATCAAGACTCGGTCAAATCCACAAAGGAAGTGGGTATGGAGGAAGACACAGTCCAACAGAGACATGGAGATATGGAAAATGAAGAAACAACTCTAGTGTTCGAAGCAAAGGATCAGGTGGAAGGCCACAGTGGGAAATATTTTCACTGAAACATTAAGGTTTTATCTATTATTACTCTACAATAGTATTAGGGCAGTTATATTGAAGTAAGGCATTCAATTTTGTGAATAAAAATGTAAGGGTAATGCTCGTTGTAGACATACATCTGTCAATTTTCATATATTTTAATTTCTCATGACTACACTCCCTGAATAAATGTAGTAACTGATTTTATAGTGCATCTAAAAATTTATTTTAATACAAAATATATACATTTCAATTAATAGAAATAGAACATACATCCCACGAGAGTGAAAATTTAATTCATGCTCCCCACTTCAAAGTTGTTGATTCTCAAAAATTATCCTACTAGTTAATGATACATAGCTTGAAAATTCCCCAAGATGAACCACTTGCTGTGCTTGGATAAAATGTCCTTTCACCCACTTCATAGAGTTTTAGGTTTCACTTTTTGCTTGCCCACTTATTGTACTATAGAACTATATCTCGTGCCCTATCTGCTCCACAAGATGGGCCATTCCGTAGCCACATGGTCTCCTCTAATAGGACTTGCAACAACTGCCCCTAGCATGAATCAATGAATAAGAGGTATTGAGAATATAGAGTGTAGCTTCCTCAAATCTAAGATAAAAAACAATATTTAGATTACTATTTAGACCACCAAATAGTCTTGCAGTTGATGAAAAAAATGAGAGATTACTTTAGACTCTTAACCTTTATATCATATGCCTTCAATGACCCGAAATGTATATAAGATAAGAGCACAAATCCACACTTTAAAATCTATGTAAGGTTGAATAACAATATAACCATATGGTCTGAATGTATTGGGGCCATTCTCTTAAAGATGTAAATAGAACAATGCTTCCCCAATATACACAAAACAAGATAATGTTTCTAAACTTCTGTATCAATGCCAAAATTTTCTTGGATCTGTTAGCTTTTTATAAAGACCAAGTATGTTAGAAGACTTTGGGAAACAAAATAGATAAAATAGACATCAATATATCTACATTTTATGGATGGTGTTAGATATGGGGTCAACCAATGCACAAAATAGAGTATTGAGACAAGAACTTGATACCTTAATTGAGTACTTGAGCCATTACATGAAAATCAGGGTTATTACAGTAGTTCCCATATGGAAACAATAAGAAAAGATTTATTTGATATAAGAATAGTATGGACCAACATCTTAGTTTTCATTTAAAGAACAAACATAGTACTTTTCATACTTGCAAAAGGGGATGGACAACAATAAGAAATTAAAGTGATATCACTTTTCTGGAAAGGCATTTAACAGTGGTATGGATTTGTTGTAGGAAGTTTAAGGATAATATATGTTCTAAGGGATAAAACAAAGCATAAGTTCATGAAATTGGCTGATATCTAACACAAAACAATAAGCCATTATTTTGTTCCTCCATAATCTTAAATTCATTGGAATTTTTGTAGCAGATATGGATCATTAAGGTGGGTGAAACAGTAAATTTAAAGCATCAAATGCCAAGGTATCCAACATGGTGTTCCTCTACTACAAATAAGGGTCTGAGTAGGTTCGGATTTACTTGAATGTAGTTACAAAGTAATTGACTAAATTGGTGTGCAAAGTTGTTAATTTTTGAAAAACCATATTCTAACCCAAAACTTTAACATATATATCCACAACAAATTCATGTAACTTTTTTCATCAATAAGTTTAAATGTTTCATATTTAAAACCGGAAACATGGAAGGTAGATACAAAGTGAAATGCTTGGTCAAAACTTGAATGGTATAATAAAGAAGAATTACCTTAATACCTGGTGCATGACAAAATTTGGCCGCTGGTGATTGCGATTGATAGTTCCCACCATGGCCAACAGCACCATAAGGAGCTCTTATGGTAAGTCTTGTAGAGGTACCAATTCATAAACAAGTTTCAGTTTCTTAGAATCCACCTAGAAACTCATCTTTAAACAACCAATCATATATAGGTAACATAAGGGCTGAAACATCTAACATACTCAAGAAGGAAACAAAATACCTCCGCAGTTAAATTGATTTCCACTTCAATATCGATACTTTGCAGCTTCATTCACAATCTATAGAAAGCAAAGGGAAAGTGTTGAATGGAAACTATTCCAGTATTTCCTTATAGCAAATAACATTAAAAAATTAGATAAACAGTACATTGTGCCTATAGCTATTATTTTATTTCCATGTCCTTTCCACCATAGTTTGTGAATGAAGTTGTATACTATTGTTCACGGTACATAACTTTACAGTCAAGTTGATGCAATGGAAACTAAACCTCTATAATGAAAGAAAATTGGGATTCATCACATGTCAATGGTCATATGACCCAATTATGGAGATTGCATATGACCCAATTCTAGAGATTGCCATTGCCAATTTAAATATAACAGTGATTGGAAATAGTTTCAAACATAAGAAATGAAAATAAACGTCACTTCACTAGCATGCAAATGCTCAACCTCACTGTTTCTGGAATAGGAGGTTGTGCCCCATTATATGGTAATCCCAAAGGCTATGAAGAGTTGTTGAAGAAAAACATTTATTAGCTTAAAACATAATTTGAGATTCTTAACATCATTAGCTCAATTCACACAAATAAATAGACAATAAATGCATCTATAATGGTATTTAATCTGCCATGAAAGGGAATGAGAAAACCTATATCAGATGTCTTGATCTCATATTTTGGATAGAACTACATGTTTCCTAAGCCATTCAGCTCCCGGGGGGGTTACTAGAAGAAATAAGGGGTAAAAAGGGATTTAAATATAACATTTGTACAAAAATAGGGTTTAAAGGGGTTTTAGACTGATTTCTGATGTACACGGAAGGACTTTAATAATTGTCTTTGCAAGAACATGTTTTGAGCAAATACATTTAGTAGGCACCCTGTGTTCATCTCTAGTATGGTAACATACTTGTCAATAGATTATTTTTCTCACATCCAATGAAGACAACTTGTGACATGACAATCTTCTCACATACTCACATCCTTCCATTTGTTATTTTGATATTTTTACAAGGAAAATATGAGGTTGTTTTCTCAGAAACCCAACATGATTGCTGGTACATATAAAAATCAGATTTTAAAACTCGATGCCTAGATTAGAGATTCTCTAATATGTAATCAGTGAAAGTAGAGAGAACATTCAATAGAAATGATTACCAATGACAATACTAACTTCCCTTTCGAATATTCTACAAACCCATTTCAAGCCATCCAATGTAAATATACTTGAATGCAAAGCACAAGTTTTGAGATGAAGGAAGACACTAAATGTTGGTTGATAGAAATTTCTTTACATATTTCATCCCGTTCTATATAATAAGATCAATTTCATCCTTCGGAAGGTTCAAACTTCCAATTGGAATTCTCGAGAAAGACAGATTTCCACCATTTTAGTTAGTGACAAGAAATAGGTAACCACTGCATATAAGCATATATATATATATATATATATATATATATATATATATGTATGTAAAAGAAGAAAATTTATATTGAAGGAGGTCCCAATGCACTGTGAAAACATAACCCAACAGCCATGTACTTTGGCTTGCTGAAATAACATTCTAAGTTTCAATCTTTCAGATTGTGGGGAACTTAGTTAAAGTCCAACAATAGTGATTTAAAACTTTCAGTCTTTTTTTGTGTGCCAAATTTAGTAATCCAAATGTATATACACAAATGAATAATTTAACTAGTCAAATGCAGGGTTTATGTAATATGCAAGTTGAATTTCCACTATTTCCCAATTTCCCAACACCAAAACACAAAAAGGGCAAAATCAGAAATCAACATTCGCATAGCATATAGTTTAAAACATTGACAGTAACCAAAATCAGTATAGAAATTGATGACTAATCATCTCTGTTCATGCCTACATGTGACATACATCATGAATCATGGTGACACCTGAGGAAATTAATTAGTTTAATGAAGTAATCAAATATTGATACTAATAATCGCTAATAAGTGCTCCAAGAAACTGAAAAGAATATGAATGTTTTAGATATAGAAAATTCCAAGAGGTCATGTACTATATCAATTATCAGGTGTGAGAAGATGATGCAAAAGATGCAGCACTTTCCATTGCAGCCAATCCAATTCCAAATCCAACAATGCCCTGCACATCAGCTGTCACATAGTTAGATTTATGTACTTGTTTACATCATGTCCCTAGTACCTAGGAAAACTTAATGACACTTGATCTAAATATGTTAATAAAGAAATAACAAAGCACACGTAACACAAACAAATAGAAGAAATACTTGCTCACAAAGAGGAGTGTTGAAAACTCGATGTTTACCAAATCGCTATGTTAATTCAGTTGTGCAACATAAGACCCCAACAATACTCACATCCTCCCCAAACACATAAGATCTATATGTGTGGAAGTTATTTAAAAATTCTCAAACTGAAAAAGAAAAGAGTGCAATGTTTCTAACTTTTCCTAATAAGTTGCACATGTCAATTTCACTAATAGTGTTTGCTTCCAGGGACCTTCAAAGATAAGGAAGGCAATAGTATATTGGAATCTTGGAGAACATGCAGTTGAAATAAGCCCAAAATTGTGTCATCGACCGAGAGATCCTTTAGCTGTGATTTAGGAATTAGTAAGTCCTCTTACCCATGTTTTTTTACTGATCTTTGTAAATTTCGCTCCAAATTTGGAAAATTCAAGGTCTTTTAGAATCTCTTTGTGTGACTGACCATTGTGGCAGTTTGAATAGGTGTATCAAGACCACAAGAATCCATTTATTTATGTCTTCATATTTTCCAGTTGAGTCCAATATTGTTCCAGGTAACTCAACAGAAGATTAGGGTAGCTCTTTGGTAGAAGAAATGGTTAGAACAAAGACTACCCCTAGAAAAAAAGGCAGGGAGTGTCAAAGAAGAAGATAAGCATTAAAGATGAAGAAGCAGAAGAGAGAAAGATTCCCCTCCTACCTGATTCCTCAAGAATGAGAGCTAAAATAGACATTAGTTTTGTAAGTATAGGAAAAAAGTGAAGGAGAATGAGGTAGTAAAAGTAAATATCCTCAATTGGAAAATAGATATATTGATTCCTTTTGGAAGGGGAGAAACCGAGAAGGAACAAGAGAAGGAAAGAATTAAAGAAGAATGTAGAGAAACATTAGGGAATCTACATTGACAACCTAGGTATGTTGTTATCCAGGAAAATTGTATGTCTTGACCTTGGTGCTTAAGAAAGAAGTTTGGGTTTCCTTTGAATCCTGGGTATCCACTTGTAGGCAGGTAGACGGATAGATGAATATGCACCACAAATTGCGGGCTTTAATCTAGGGTAGAGTCCTAACAAGTTTTAGACCTATGAAGAGGAGAAGAAAAATATGAGGAAATGGTTGATAGGCTGCAAGAAGCTGAAGCAAAATGGATACAAAATGAGAACTAGGTACTTTGGGACTTCTGTATGTCAGACTTCTAGCATATAAATGTTAATATTATCACAATGAAGTCTGGCCCAGAAAATCAAATTGCAGTACTCCTTCCAAGTAGGTAAGGGGTGTGTCATGGAAGGCACCCTGCCTCCACAAGAAGCTTTGAATCCCTTTCATCTTGTTCAAGGAAGGTTAGAGACTCAACATAACTATTAGTCTACTCTTTGTTTTGATTCTAAAAGGTAATGTAGTTTTATATAGTCTATGATCTTGGTGTTTGTTATTTAAATAAGTTGTTTTTCAAGGTTTATTCTCATGTATTGTTTCTACTTATCCACGTACTTATCAAAATCGACAATGCCAAGAAACAATGTAGATATCATATTTTGTGTGTGTACACCCATGCATGTGATTTTATTCCAAAACAATTATGGCTATCAAATCAAAAGCAAGGCGGGGATTTGGAAAAGCATCAAGTTGCAGCCATGTCACCTGTACTAAGGGTGATCAACCTTATTTCTTATGAAAATATTAATTGTGCCATAAATTAACAACAGTACTTCCTATGGAATAAATTTCCATCTTTCACTACGAGATCCATTCCATCAACATCCAAATAAACATGGCAAACCTAAAATATAGGTATTTTCCAATAGGGTGCATTGGTTCATTGGTATGGTTGATAGAGTGTCAAGTGTCCACTAGGTCTCCATTCTCGCAGTGGTATGCCCCACCCTTAGAGAGGAGTATTGAAAGGATGAAGCCAGCCATATGTACCTAGAATTTTTTGCTAAATAGCTACCCCTCAGCTCTGGCACCCACTCTATGTGGTGCATTCGGTCAGGGTGTGCTTCTGGAAGTGCTTTCAATTTTATGTTGTCATTTAGTTTAGGCCTTTTCTATGTGCATTGGGGTCCAAACAATTTGACCAATCAGCCCATGGGACGTTGGTTCATGGATGACGTTGGTAAAATATTAAGGAATCCATTAGGGTTTCATTCTTACTGTGAAATATTCCACCCAAATAGTATTAACTTAAAAGGAATAAGTATTAGGGCCAAGAGAAAGTTTTGTACAATTTTTCCATAATAGTTACTTGTTTGAATTGGCACAAAGTCAGTGCTGTGTAGTGAAAATCCTCGAAACGTTTCCAACCAAGATAATAGAAAAAATAAACTGGAAATTCCAAATTGATGTTAATGGTGAGAATGAGTGCTAAATGCTAAACTAAATGATAGAAAACTTGGCTCCCTATGACACTGGATACCCAATTCCTCCAAAAATGGTTACAGTCCACTGATAGCATCGAATTTGATAGTATCCAGTAGCAAGTGAAAAAAAAAATGCTATTTGATCTGGGGATATCTATGTGACAAATTGGAGAATGTCATTGAGTAATTGAGTAAATTATTATGATATACATTTAATAAATCCACACCTAGCCATATTTCTTGGGATTAACTGGAGATTATTTCCCTCCACGTCCTACAGCTCAAGATTTGTAAACATGTTGTGAAGAAGCCTGCTACTTTGACTTGACCTTCGAATTCATTGGCACTCACCACTCCTTCATGCCTGCTTAATTCCAAAGATGAACTTTCACATACCAAGTGGGTGTTTTCTCTGAATTTAAGTGGCTTGTATAATCTTATTTTTAATGAATTTCAAAGCAGATATCAATAACTCAAGTCCTTTCCATGGATTTGTAAACGAAAAGATTAATTTTTTTTTAGGTGTAAATATAATTATTCTTGTTCTATGATAATAAAAATAATAATACTGAATTTAAAGTTCCTAGTAATTAATTACGTTTAAATTCATGTTAATCCTTCTAGTAGCTTATGATTTAGAGTGAAACTTATCTCCCAATCACTTGAGGTGTTGATGATTTGAGAATAATCTATGGTTTTGATTAGGTAAACCTATTTTGCTGAAGGGATTTTTTGTGTAATTCCATTCAATTTGTGTTGAAGTTATTTCCTCATTTTCAAGAAATAATAATAATCTATTTTTAAGATCACAGTCAAGCCAAACACCAATTTTATTGTATGAGACTCCCTTATTTGTGGGACAAGGAACCTCCTCTGTGCAACTATTTAACTGCTAAAGTCTACAAAGGCGTACATACCCTACCCCCCTCCGGATTTGAACATGTGACTTCTTGGGAGGAAACACATGTTCTTAACCATTAGTCCGCTCAAGCTATTACTCTAACAACTAAAGTTAGGGCTTAAAGATTGATATATTCATTCATGATATTTGAATTTTCTATTTTTTTCGAATAAAATATTGTGGGGAAATCCACTGGATGTGTCCCCACATTCATGAATGGCATCCCTAATAAGCTTATCGACATATATTAGTGTGACTATTAACCCAAAAGGATTCAACTTACCAGCACATAACTAGACAAATTCCCAACAATATTGATGAGAATCAATTGAACTAATTTTGAGTGTATAGGTTGACAACAATATTTCACTTAGAGAAGAGGATTCATGCTAGCAAACAAATCCACCAACATCTGGAGTTGTAGAGACCTCACTGGATGTCTCTAGTTGTGCACATCATGAATTAGGAGGGTGGTGACATCAGATGCAAAATTTACCTCACCGATAATGCATAAAGGAGGTTTAACTTGATAGTGATAAGGAGAGGTAATCATTGCATTATACGTATCATATTCTATGAGGTGAGGACTGTTAGAGATCGAGGAATTGAAATATTTACCTGAAACTTCAAGATGTGGTTGGGATTCTACCTTTATTGCATATGGATCTGATATTGGTTTTGGGTTAGCACCCCAGTTTAATTATAATTGAGTCTTTGATTGCTTAAAATATTTTTCTTGGTGCTTCCACTAGTTGAATTATTATTGGATCAACTGCTACGACATTTAGAGGAACTGATCCTGGTGAATCTACGTCGATTGGTGCAGCTAGTTCAACAGTCACAAATCATGATAGTTATATTGAAGTTAGAAAAACACCTAGGTATGGGACTCGGGACTCTTACATTGAAGGATCAACAACTAGCTATGATGCTTCTAGGTATCGATATGGTACTAGTTATAGTACCTAAATCATAATTGTAGGAACCTAATTTTACTTTGGCACAAGCTTAACAATTTGCTTCAATGGTGCAACAGGGATAAATATGGTCAAGAACAAATTTGTTCAATTGCTTTGTTGGATCTCTAAATATTGAGGTGCATGGAACCAATATTATTAATAGAAGGTAGACAATTTACAAAATTTACTAAATTCTAACACTTCATTGTCACAATTGCAATTTTCCATGACACAATTAAAAATGACTAATTCATATTATTCTAGTTAGTCATTTTTTATGTTGTGACTAAATTAGTCATTTATGTTAGTCATTTTTAACTCTTTCACTTATTGTCTAGTCATATTTGTTAACGGGTGACTAACTTAGTCGTTAATTTAGTCGTTTATAGTTGGGTCAATAAAAATTGCTCATATTTAGTAGTAAATCACTTGAAAAAACAGTGGTGACTAGAATTTTTAGTCACGTAGTAGATAATTACTCATTTTGAACTAGAGATTGAGGGAGATAACAGCCGGCAAGGCAGAATGAATACCCCCACCCCAAAAGCAGAACTGGTGGTGGAGTTGAATTATGATATTTTGAAGACGATACATAGTCTTCAAGTAGAATTACGAAGTCTCAGAAAAGACATCCTGAATGAAAGAAAGGAACAACAAGCTATAAATGAAGCATTACTAATAGATATGATGGGAGGTAGCCCGAATGGTAAACCCACCCAGTCCACAAACAGTTCCGAAAGAGAACCTTACCCAAAATGGGTTAGCATCCCAAGAGGAGAGGAAAAACAAGAACACACCCTTGAAGCACCGAAAGGAGATCATCACATTGCTTGTAGTGATGACTCTCTTTCTCCGCAACAAAAGAAGCAAATAATTAATGACATTCTTTATGGGTGAGTTTCAAAAAATAAGAGCCCCAACCTATGAAGGTGAAATAAACACTGCGAAGAAGGCTGAAGAGTGGCTGCTGGGCATGAGTAAGTATTTCCAGGTTCATAACTATTCAAGTGAGATGAAGGCTCGGCTTGCCATATTTAACTTAAATGGTAAGGAAACAAGATGGTGGAGGGATTTAAAACACACCAAGAAAGATGATCTTCGGGAAATACGCTGGGATACTTTCTGAAAACATTTCCAAGAAAAATGTATCTTGAAAAGGTTCTTTCACCGAAAAGTGAAAGAGTTTCACGAACTACGCATGGGATCTATGACTATGGACACATTTATTAACCACACATCTATTGAATTATGTACCATACATCAAAGAAGCAAAGGTAAATATCCACCAGTTCCTAGGATATCTTCCTCTAATTTTTTGGGACAGGATTGAATTCAACATGCCTAAGACTTTGGATACCACACTACACAAATCTAGGCTCTGTTATGAGCATCGATAGCTTAGGTAGGAGAACTTGAACCGAAACCGAGACAAGTCTAAGAACTTCTATAATAACCACAAACCTGGGTCCAACCCACAACCATACAGAAAAAAAAATAAGAGCTTTCAAGTGAACAATAACTTTAATAGATCTGGTACAAAGCCTTATGTACCAGCTGCTAATGTTCACAAACTAGTATCAAGTGGAGCCAATGCTACCCCGCTATAGATCAAGTGTTGGAAATGCAACAGGCCTCATTTTACCCAAGATTGTAACAAAAATACTGGTGGGGTCTTGCACAACTTATAAGAAAAAACAAATATTAAAGACATAGCTAGAACACCTAGGATCTATGAAGAATTAGATGGCCGACATGCAGATCATCAAGCTAGGATGGTTGAAATAGAAGGTAATATCTTGAATGCTTCTATTTCAATACTTATTGATCCTAGTGCTTGCCAGAGCTATGTTTCACCTAAAATTGTTGATGAATGCAAACTAGGAAAAGAAAAACATGGAAAACCTTGGCTGGTTCAGTTAGCCACAGGTACGAAACTGAAGGTTTCATAAATTGTTCAAGAATGTGAGGTAAACCTGAATGGTTTTATTACGAAAGTAAACCTAAACATCCTACATTTAGGATTGTATGATGTACTTATCAACATGGACTGGATGGAACAACACCATGTCATTCTTAATTGTTTGCAAAATTCTATCTTGTGTATTGATATCCTAGGGAACCAAGTGAACGTTTAGGGAATTCCAAAGAAAGTTTCTGTAAGACAAATATCTGCCTTACAAGCAAAGAAATGCATTAGGAAAGGCTACAAGTTGTTTGCAGTAAACATTCGAGACATAGATTCTGATAGGGAACAATGCATAGAAGACTTACCCATTCTTGAAGAATTCAAGGATGTGTTTCCAGAGGAAATCCCTGGATTACCTTCGAAATGACACCTAGAGTTTTCCATTGAACTGACCCCAGGACTAATTTGGCCTCCAAATCCCCTTACCGCATGAGTGCACTTGAGTTGGTGGAATCCAAACTGCAATTGCAGGAGTTGATAGAGAAAGGGTATATCTGACCCAGTGTGCCCCCTTGGGGAGCACCGATATTGTTCGTAAAGAAGAAATACTGTATGATATGGATGTGCATAGATTACCATCAGTTGAACAAAATGACTATCAAGAACTGTTACCCACTCCCTAGGATTGACGACTTGTTCGATGAGAAGGGAGGATCCAGAATTTTTTCAAAGATTAACCTATGATCCAGGAACCATTGGGTAAAGATTCATGACAAGGATATTCACAAAACCTCTTTTTGCACAAGGTACAAGCACTATGAGTTTGTAGTGATGCCATTCGGGTTGACTAATGCACCCGAGAACTTTATGTGTATGATGAACACCATATTTAGTAGGTATCTATATAAGTTAATCTTATTCTTTATAGATGACATACTGGTTTATTCAAAGAATAAATAAAAACACAAATAACACCTTCACGTTGTACTACAAGTGTTGGGAGAACACCAACTTTACACTAAGTTTAGTAAATGTGATTTTTACAAATGACAGATATAGTATCTAGGTCACATTATCTCCGAGACAGGGATAGCTGTTGACCCAGAAAATATTAGCTAAAAGATTTGCCTATCCCTACTAGTGTCACCGACATTAGGTCATTTTTGGGATTAGCCAGATATTATTGAAAGTTCATTGAGAAATTCTCAAGAATCACTTGCCCCATGACCGCTTTGCAAAATAAAGAAAGTAAGTTCTTATGCACCACTAAGTGTAAGAAAGATTTCAAAAGATTAAGCAGCTTTTGATGACTGCTCCAGTGTTATGAATTAGGGATCTCGATGGGGATTTCGTTGTTTGCATGGATGCAAGAAAGGAAGGACTTGGAGGAGTCCTCTTGCAAAATGATCATGTGATTTGTTATGAATCATGGAAGTTAAAAGAGCATGAGCAGAATTACCCTACACAAGATCTTGAGTTAGCTGCCATCATCCATGCTTTGAGGATGTGGAGGCACTACCTCATGGGAAGGAAATTATTTCTGAAGACAGACAATAAGAGTCTAAATTATTTATTTGAGCAACTGGATCTTAACGTGAGTGTTGAGGCCTGGAAATTCGCAGGCAACAACAATAAGGGATTCTCCCCAGTCAACGTTCCCAACTAGCCCGTGATTGTTTGGTATAGGGAATCCGTCCGGTTTGCAATCCGGCTACCGTAGGTCAAGTAACAAAACAAAGGTTTTACCGGTTCCGGCCCGGTCCATCGTATATTTTTTGTATTTTTTGACTTAAGTATGAGATGCACATCCCTAACTAACCGTGCAGGGTGATAAGGATGCAAGGAGCAATCACAACGTGATGTGCAGGTTCTTACCTCTCGTCTTAACACTCACAGGCATCTAAATCACTTACAACCAGAAATTTAAACTAACTACCTAAACTATCCCTAGGGAGCAGGATTATCATTTACTGGTGAGTAACAAATTTTGTACATGCATTATGAAAAGTTACAGATAGCTGATACTTCTTTCAAAACACGTGAAGAATTATAGATATATGAACAACCAGATATCCAATTGTTTACGAACAACATTTATTACTCACAGTGGAAAACATCAGAAAATATACTGAAGAGTATTCAAACAAGAACATAGGTTCAGGAAGTTAAAACACCCTCACAGTTAATGAAACACAGCTGAAAACGAAATAGTTCCCCTTCAATATTTCTCATTTAATCACATCGATAAATTCCACATTACGCTTTCTCCAATAGGCAAAAGTTGCAGTCTTTTGATTGCAAAACAAAATAGTTCCTCTTACAAGAAAATAGTTTACAAGTTTCTTCTGGGAAAAGTCCCTCCTAAGTTTTATCTTTACAATATTTAAACTACAACAACATATCGTTTGGGCTGTCCCCCAAACGTGTGACTTTCCAGTCCCTCCAACGTTTCAGATCCTTCTTTGTTGTCTTTTATGCACACACCCATGATTCAGTGAGTAACCGATGGAACCTTCCTATCTGAGTCCCTGTCGCTATTCATTAGGTCTTCTACTCTGCCCGCGCACCTTGAGATCCTGTCTCCCATCTGTATTCTCGCGCCGTGGCAATATGTGCAGACTTTCATATTTTCCTGCAGTCCATCAACGTGCATCATACACTGGGATTGTATTCTAAAATAAAACATCAAATTAAATCAACTAAAATAGCTAATCCACTTGAAATGGCCAAGCGCACCACTTGTTCTGATAATTTTAACAATACCGACATCACTACCTTGTTTATCCACGGGTTCGCACAAAAGCACCAACGACAGGAAATTAGGACTCTCGAATGCTCAGAGTGATGACATTGGAGGCCAAATGACTTTCCCAGCCGCAACGGCGAAAGAGACAAGGGCTAGATACAAGCGACCGAAGGGCAGGAAAAATCTCAATCGGAAATCGGAAGGGTAACCATATCGGAAGCCAAATGACTTTCCCTGCTACAACGGCGGAAGAGACAAGGGATAGAGACAAGCGACCAAAGGGCAGGAAAAATCTCAATCGGAAATTGGAAGGGTAACCACATCAGAAGCCAAATGACTTTCCCAGCCGCAACGGTGGAAGAGACAAGGGCTAGAGACAAGCGACCAAAGGGCGGGAAAAATCTTAATCTTAATCGGAAGGGTAACCACATCGAAAGCCAAATGAATTTCCCAGCCGCAAGAGCAGAAGAGACAAGGGCTAGAGACANGGAAAATATTTTAAGCGAACATTGGAAGACATCACATCGGAAGCTAAGAAACCTTCCCAGCCACAACGGCGGAAGAGAAAAAGATATGGGTACGCAATGACAAGTTCAACATGCATCGACAGTCGGAGCTCTTTATACTTCGGATGGCTAATTGATTTGGGAGCCACAACGGATAAGGGGAAAAGGTTATCAGCCGCCTATTTAACATAGGTTGATGCTCAAACTATAAAAATCTTAAGTTCTTTGGTCTGCTCTAAAAATTCAACAACGGACAAAAACCTGTTTTACCTCCGCAATGATGACCACAACGAAGAACACGCGGTCTGATCCACAAGCCAAAACAAAACTTAAAACCTATGACTCACCATAAATTTCAAATGCATGTAGCTTCTGAAAAATAGGATGGAGTGTAATCTCCAGGAAATTATCCAAAATTAAAACATGACCCAAAATTCAAGGATCCAAACAATTACAACGACTCAAAATCATGAGGAGGGGACCAAAATTTAATAAATTTGGGCAACACAGTTGCGATGGCAACAATTGGCGATTACCTGGTGAACCTAGATCTCTGGATGATTATTCCTTGGGTAACAGACTGCTTAACAACAAACATATCCATCAAATTCTTCCATCTATTTGGATTTCTCAAATGGAAAAAGTATGTACCTTTCAATCATTGATAATAGTCCAATTTGGGATAGTGGAAACCAAGATCTTCAATTCCAGATAACTCTCTTGAGGCCAGAGGACGAGTTTCATTATTACTCTTGTCTTTAGGTAGCTGATAGCTTGGACACCACAGGATTGTAGCATATGGTAAACAAAAATATTCATTCGTTCCTCATTCCCATGCCACTTTAGCACCTTTTGTTATTTTGGACTTTCGTCCCCCCCCTTTTGTTTTATATGAGTCCTTTTGCATGCCTTTCTTTCTGAATTTTAATTCAGGCTCCTCTATCCCATAGTGCCCTTTTTTGTGAGGGGTGTACTTATGTTTTAGCTCACAGATGAAGAATAACTTTCAGCAATTTAGTACTTATAATTCAGAATTTGATTTGATGGATGATGCTTTCATAGGAGTCTTGACTCTTATTTGCCTTTTGGCATTCGTTTCTTGGCATGGGATGATTTATATTTAATATACTGTTCACCTTTCTACTTTCCACGGGTATTCTGTTGTCGCCCCTTGGAACATTTTAAGTGTGACGTGGATGGATCCTCAACATAGTATTCTAGACTTTTTGAATCCGATTTATTTCACAGGGGTTAAGCAAGACTTCAATGCACACAGAGCTATTCGAGAAAACTGCTAAACTGGGACAAGTTTTTTTAGACAAACAACAACACATAGTCTGATACCCAAAGATGTTTATCATTTCCAAAAATAAATTATGTTCCCCATGCAACCACAGGTTCATTCCCTTTATTGGAATCAAAATACTTAAACTAAAACAAACTGAAAAACATGACTCAACGAAACTGCAAAACAAGGCTAAAACAAACTGAACAACATGACTCAAAAGACAGGCAAACAGCTTATTTATATTTAAGACAGAATAACTCAAAGAGACTCAGGAAAAATAAAGATTGAGAACCAAACCATTTACTGGTAAGTTCTCTTCCCACCCTTGTAGATCTTACAACTTATAAGTAGAAGGGCTAAGCTTTCCCGCAATTTGAAAAGGGCCTACCCACAACTGTTGGAATTTAGTATGCGTTCCTTTCTCATCATGGGGGTGATCCCATTTGAGGACTAAGTCTCCCACTTCAAATTATTTTGTTCCAGCTTTATGTTTGTCGAACCATCTCTTTATTAACTACTATTGTTGCTTAAAATGTTCTCTGGCTTTGGATCTAGCTTCTTATGCTTTCAGAAGATTAAATATCCTTATTTGTAAGACTTCATCCTCTAACCCTCTAGAATATTGAGCTATTATGGAAGAGGGTAGCATGATGTTTGGGGGCAGAGTGGTTTCTTTACCATATATGAGGGTATACGGTGACACTCCTATCGCAGACTTGGGGGTGACTCTATCAGCCCAAAGGGCATTTGGTATCGCTGAGTGCCAGCTCCTCTGATTTTCTATCACAATTTTCTTTAGAATTCTAATCAAATTTTTGTTAGTGGATTCAGCCAGGCCATTTCCTTGTGGATAGTAATTAGCAGAATAATGCAATTTTATCCCTTTATCATGAGAAAAACCGGTTAATTTAATTGATGAAAAGTACATAGCATTATCAAAAACTAACGAAACGAGAACTCCAAACCTGGTCATGATGTGGTCCTGTAGGAAGATGATGACCTCGTCTTGATTTATTTTGCGCAGCGGGACTGCTTCGAACCAGCGAGTAAAATAATCAGTTGCGGTCAGAATGTATTTATGTTGTAGGGAGGAATTTGGTTTTATTTCTCCAATGATGTCAAACCCCCATTATTCGAATGGCTCCGTGATCATTACAAGCTTTAGGGGTGCTGCTGATTTAGGTTGTCTCCCACTACACATTTGGAAAATATCACACTTCCTGACATGTGCATGTGCAGCTTTGAAGAGTGTAGGCCAGTAGTAACCCGCTCCTGAATAATGTCCCCCAGTAGGACCGTCATGCAATTCTGACATTACTTTCTTCACATCTTCTTTCTCTGAGCATCTCAGAGGAACTCCGTCATAGTTCTTTCTGAATAATACCCCTTCAACAATTTGATAGGAGGCTGATTTAAGACACATCGCTCTTCTTTGCTTAGAATTCCAATGTTTTGGCAATAGCCTTGCCTGCAGGTAATGCAATAGGTCTCTATACCAAGACTTGGGAGCTTCAAACAAAGGAAATACCTCCATTAAATGTAATTCGACTTCATCCTCCCAAGAGTGTTCTTCACTGTTCCCATGTTTAGTCATCAGTTTGCACAACCCTTGTCCTTTAACTATAGAGGATAGATTGAATTCAAGGTTGTACTCTTGAAGAGTTGTTACCCAATTGCCCCTTCTTTCTCCTAAGTCCTTCTGTACAAGAAGGGACCTTACAGCTTGATAGGGGACGATCACTTTAGTTCGATTTTTTAAAATATAAGGCTTGAATTGCTTCACTGCTTTGAATACCGCGTAAGCTTGTTTATCAATTGATGGGTAATTTAATTCGGCCCCTTGAAGACCAGTGTTCATGAAAGATACCAGGAATTCATCCCCCTCATCTTCCTTTTGCGTAAGCGCAACTGCTATCGAATCATCAGATGCAAAGGTATACATAATAAAGTCTTTATCAAAATATGGAATTTTCAGGGAGGGTGTGTGTGCCACAACAGTTTTAATTTTTCCTGAATGCGTTCTTCTCAATCTCAGTCCACTTGAATTGTGCATTTTGCTTCACCATTTGCTGCAACGGCTTGACAATCTGAGTGAAATCAGGCACAAATCTTCGCACGAAGTTTATAGTTCCCATAAATGATTGCATTCCCTTTTTATTATGGGGCAAGGGGATTTGTTCAATGGCCTTAATTCTTTCTGGATCTATAGAGATTCCTTTCTTTGAAACTATGTGACCCAACAACTTTCCCTCCGTGACAACGAACACACACTTCTTGGGGTTGAGCGAAATGCCATACTTCTGACAATGTTTGAAAATATGCCTTCAGTGAAATGCGTGCTCTTCTCTTTTCTTCAAGAATATTGTAATATCGTCAAGGTATGCTACATCACTTCGGTCAATCAATCCATGGAAAGATATGTCCATAGCCCTCTGAAACATCGGTCCAGCATTTATAAGCCCCAAAGGCATCCTTCTGTAGGCAAAGGTTCCCCATTTGGTCCTGAACGTTGTTTTCAATATGTCTTCCTTAGCTACTAATACTTTATTGTAGCTAGAGAAACTGTCTAATAACAAAAATAGTTCAGAACCTGAGACCATTTGTAGCAATTGCTCCATGGGTGGCACAGGGTAGTTATCTTTATTTGAAGCATGGTTTAAATTTCAAAAATCCATGCATAGTCAGATTTATCTAGATTTTTTCCTTACTGGTACCAGATTTGATACCCACTCAGAGTGTCTGACCTTAAAAATAATTCTAGCATCCAATAATTTCTTCACTTCACTCTGAATCAGAGGTTCCATCTTTGGATGCATTTTTCTTAAAGGTTGCTGGTACGGCTTGACACTGGCTTTGATGGGGACAACATGCTTGATGATGCTGGTGTCATATGTTTTCAAATCTTTATACATCCAGGTGAAAAAATAGTTATATTGTTTAAACAGACTGACGAACTTATCTCTTTCCGCTGGTGAACAACATTTGCCAAGATTGACAAATTTAGGATTCACCTCAGTTCCTAAATTTATCAACTCGAACTATAGATATGAGCTGTGCGTCTTCACGTTGGATGGTCTTCTCATTTAAATTGAACATTATTTCCAACGTTCTGACTCCTTTAGGGATGAAATTATCATACTTCATCCCGTCCTGATGTTCTTCATCATCTATAATTGCTCCTTTAAAAACCTCTTCATTTGTCAAACATTCTATAATCTGCTGGTCATCATCGAACACTCTTAGGTTGGTAATCATATCAGGTACTGAGGGCTTGAAAAGAAATTCAATAGAGCATCGATTGTTAGTAGGTACCATCCTAGCAGTTGATTTGGCCAACAGGTCAACTGCTGCATTTTCAAGTCTTGGAATTGAAATAATATTGAATGCATTAAAACATTTAAGTAGGTCCCATACCTCATTTTGGTAAGCCTTCAAGTGAGGGGAAACACAATGTATTTGATTTCTAATTTGTTTTACAATTATTTCTGAATCTCCAAAAACCTTTAGATTACTTACCTTTAATTCAATCGCTTTCCTTAAGCCTTGCACCAGCGCTTCATACTCAGTTGTATTATTCGTACATTCAAATTCTAATCTACATGCAAGAAAATATTTATTCTTCTGGGGGTCGATTAGGACACAGCTGGCCCCTGACCCTTCTAATGTCTTAGAGACATCAAAAAACAAAGTCCAAAAATTACTAACTACTAACTGCGAATCTATTCTTACTGCTAAATCTACTATTTTACAGTCGATTTCATCAACCTGCGAGAATCGAAGGAGATCAGGCTGGGTGTCTGATGTGTTGCTGGCTTCTTCTGCTTGGTAATTACCTAGTTCCAACTCAATAAAATAATTTCCCAACACAGAATCCACTGGTTCATTCTTTTCCTCAAGTCGAGTAACGTTGTATTTCATGTGAGGCTCCCTTAAAATATTAATGTTCTTCGGACTTCCTTTATACGGCAACCACAGATGTGACCAATCAGAGGAAAAATATCCATTTAGTTTCGCTGACCAGTCTCTACTAAGGACCGGCCCATAAGAATCTGGTATATCATCCACAATGATATTAATGACTTGGCACACTTTATCATTTGATGACAGGTGGATCAAAACGTCCTCCATCTCACCCATCACCTTTACATTCGTCCTGTCCAACTGGAAAACTCTCCAAGGCTTAGGCTACCCATTTTTCCTTTTACAGGTTGATATTGGCAAGACATTGACTGACACCCCTGAGTCTACCAGGCAATTATGTACATTGTGATTAAAAATTTCAAACGTGAGGAGGAAAGGTGGATGTTTGTTCTTAGACTTACCTCCAACACTGGTTTCCTCAATTTCTTCTTCCTCTTTGGGACGATTGTCAATGGGAAGCCTTTCATCCGATGCTTCAAGTGCTTTCCTTTTGCTGCGGCACTTTACACATTTCAAACAACGGAACATTCGCTTTTATCTTCTTTAAATCCTCCACGATGTCATAATCCATCTTCTATTCAATGGGATGAGGTTTATCAGCATTCATTTTTTCTTCATTTGGCTTGGCCAACGTATTATTCTACTTAGGACCTTGGCTGGTAATAGTGAATTTTGGAATTTTATCAGCTAACGATTTATTTTGAAATTTCTTAACATTTCGTTGAAGCCTCTTAATCTTTGGAAGTATGAGACTGTCTTCTTTAACCGACCCTTGGCTTCTTGTTGCTAAATTGCATCCTGGTACCCCTGATTCTATTCCTCTTCAGCATCAAATAATGAAACAGAAATCCATAAACCCATGGCTTCCTCTTCTTGTTCTTTAGTTGAAGTAGTATTCTCTTTTCTTTCTTCATCTCCCTCTTCTATTAATCTAGAATCCAACAGTTGATTCATGACCAATGTCACCGAGTTTATCCATTGAGGACAATTCTTCTCAGAATGTGGTTTTTGGTGAAAAGTGCAAAAATTGTCCATGCCTACCTCTATTAAATTCATAGATGCAAAATTTTGTCGAGGAGGTTGAGACTGATTCTTATCCTCTCTTTTCTTATAATAGGGCCTATAGAACTTTTGTGCTTCCTTTTCTTTCTCCAAAACTATGATTTTATTAGAAAGCTTCTACATCATTTTGGCCATACTTTCATAATCTGGTGATTTCTCTTCCTTAGGCTTAGTAAACGATAAGGTTTTCCTTCCCCCACCTCTCTCTCCTCACTGTTTGGGATAGTGTTCGATACTTTCTCTTTCAGCTTCCACTATTTCCGCCTCTTCATAGGTTTCTTTCAAAGTAGGATTGGCCCTACCTTTGGCAAACATGGCCAAATCAGGGCCTAAAGCTGAGATATAATACTCAATCAGCACCTTGTCCGAAGGTTTGTTAGCGTCAGAAAAATTCTTAAGGTATGCTGCAAATATTTGAGTAAAATTGTGCACCTTCTCCTTTTTCTCTTTCTTCAAGGTGTAAAGTCCTTTCATGAGGGTTGCATGAGTCTTTTGAATCGCATACTTACTTATGAAAATTCTTTTGAAGGTATTCCAATCAGGGATAGAATTAGAAGGCAACCCAAAATACCATGAAGCTGGAGCTCCTTTAAGGGTATGTGGAAAGAGTTTGCAAACTACATCCTCATGCTCTACAGCACTCAACCCTTCTATCGCCAAGTAAAAATTTTGCAGGTGATCATCTACTAGTATCTTCTCATTTGCGTCAAACTTGGGCAACATCTTTTCAAAGGATTGAGGTAAATCGTGTAGCGGAGGCGTTAAATTTAAAGGTGATTTGGATCTCCAGGTAGGCGGTGGATTAGGTGGGTTGGGTGGTGGATTAGGATTTACTCCTGCCATGAGTCTGGGTGGAGAGTGAGGAGGTGAGCTGATAGGAGTGTGGGCAGGAGAACTATGAGGGGTATCTGGGCCTTTTTTATTCAAAGGTAGTACAACTTCCTGTAAGGCGGTTTCTACAATTTCTTCCCAGTCTCCAACCAGCACTGAGTCTTCTACTATAGGACGATCTTTCTTTTTATATTCTCTTCTGGGCAATTCAGGGATAATTGACAATCCTCCAATCTTCTTTACATATGCCCTGGTGTGTCTTCTTAGTTCATTAAAAACTTCGTTGCCAATAGAATATAGATGTTCTCTATTCCTTTCTTCCAGAATTGGATTATAAAATCCACTGCTTTCAGAACTGTAACCGGTGTAAAAGCCTCGGGAAAACGGGTTTCCTTGGCCAGCCATGCGCTGGTGGCCCTCCTTCTAGCGCCAGAACTGTTGAGGCCTGGAAATTTGTAGGAAACAACAATAAGGGATTCTCCCCAGTCAACATTCCCAACTATCCCGTGACTGTTTGGTATAGGGAATCTGTCTGGTTTGTGGTCCGACTACCATAGGTCAAGTAACAAAACAAAGGTTTTACCGGTTGCGGCCCGGTCCACCCTATATTTTTGTATTTTTTGACTTAAGTCTGAGATGCATATGCCTAACTAACACATGCAGGGTGATAAGGATGCAGGGAGTAGTCACAACGTGATGCACAGGTTCTTACCTCTCGTCTTAATACTCATAGGCATCTAAATCACTTACAACCAGAAATTTAAACTAACTACCTAAACTATCCCTAGGGAACAGGGTTATCATTTACTGGTGAGTAACACATTTTATACATGCATTATGAAAAGTTACAGATAGCTGATACTTCTTTCAAAACACGTGAAGAATTACAGATATATGAACAACCAGATAGCCAATTGTTTATGAACATCATTTATTACTCACAGTGGAAAACATCAGAAAATATACTGAAGAGTATTCAAACAAGAACATAGGTTCAAGAAGTTAAAACACCCTCACAGTTAATGAAACACAGCTGAAAATGAAATAGTTCCCCTTCAACATTGCTCATCTAATCACATCGATACATTCCACATTACGCTTTCTCCAACAGGAAAAAGTTGCAGTCTTTTGATTGCAAAATGAAATAGTTCCTCTTACAAGCAAATAGTATTCAAGTTTCTTCCAGGAAAAATTCCATCCTAAGTTCTATCCTTACAATATTTAAACTACAACAGCAGATCGTTTGGGCTGCCCCCCAAACGTGTGACTTTCCAGTCCCTCCAACATTTCAGATCCTTATTTCCTATCTTTTCTGTGCACACCCATGATCTAGTGAGTAACCGATGGACCCTTCCGATCTGAGTCCTAGTCTCTATTCATTATGTCTTCTACTCTACCTGCGCCCCTTGAGATCCTGTCTCCCATCTGTATTCTCGCGCTGTAGAAATATGAGCAGACTTTCGGATTTTCCTGTAGTCCATCAATGTGCATCATACACTGGGATTGTATTCTAAAATAAAACGTCAAATTAAATCAACTAAAATAGCTAATCCACGTGAAATGGCCAAGCGCACCACTTGTTCTGAGACTTTTAACAATGCTGACATCACTACCTTGTTTATCCACGGGTTCGCACAAAAGCACCAAAGATAGGAAACGAGGACTCTTGGATGCTCAGAGTGCTGACATCGGAAGCCAAATGACTTTCCTAGCCGCAATGGCAGAAGAGACAAGGGCTAGAGACAAGAAACCGAAGGACGAAAAAAATCTCAATCGAAAATTGGAAGGGTAACCACATTGGAAGCCAAATGACTTTCCCAACCACAATGGTGGAAGAGACAAGCGACCGAAGGGCGGGAAAAATATCAATTGAAAATCGGAAGGGTAACCACATCGGAAGCCAAATGAATTTCCCAGCCGCAACGGCGGAAGAGACAAGGGCTAGAGACAAGCGACCGAAGGGCGGGAACAATCTCAATCGAAAATCAGAAGGGTAACCACATCGGAAGCCAAATGACTTTCCCAACCGCAATGGTAGAAGAGATAAGGGATAGAGACATTTGAAATGTGGGCGAGAAAAGCTTTTAAGTGGACATCGGAAGACATCACATCGGAAGCTAAGCAACCTTCCCAACCGCAACGACGGAAGAGAAAAAGCTATGGGTACGCGATGACAAGGTCAACACGCATCGGTAGTCAGAGCTCCTTATACTTCGGATGGATAATTGATTTGGCAGCCACAATGAAGAAAGGGAAAAGGTTATCAGCCGCCTATTTAACATAGGTTGACGCCCAAACTATAAAAATATTAAATGCTTCGGTCAGCTCTAAAAATTCAACAACAGACAAAAACTTGTTTTACCTCCGCAACGACGACCATAACAAAAAACACTCTGTTCGATCCACAAGCGAAAACCGAACTTAAAACCTACGATTCACCATAAATTTCAAACGCGGGAAGCTTCTGAGAAACAAGACAGAGTGTAATCTCCAGGAAATTATGCAAAATTAAAACATGACCCAAAATTAAAGGATCCAAACGATTACAATGACTCAAAATCATGAGGAGGGGACCAAAATTTAATAAATTTGGGGAACACGGTTGCGATGGAAACATCGAGGCAATACAGATGGTTAGCTTTCCTCAATGAGTATCATTTCGAGCTTAAGCACATTAAGGACAAGGAGAATAAGGTTGTTGATGGTTTAAGTCGACGAACTCATATGATTGATTAGGTGACCTTGAGTCAAACCGATGGAGATTTGCATGAGAGGATTAGAGAGGCCAACGGAGTTGACCCCTTCTATGTATAGAACCTCAAGAAATTCCAAGAGGATAGGTTGTTTCAACAACAAAAAGAATACAAGGTAGATGAATCTAGACTGCTATGGTCTACGGATCACTTGTATGTTCCAGAAGGAGGGGACCTTCGGTCCAGCATCCTCACGGAATTTCATCAAGAAGCCTACTCAGGGCACCCGAGATATCAAAAGATGATATCTGCTGTCAAGAGACACCTTTGTGGCCTAAGTTAAAGGCTAACATTGCAATGCTTATTGTGAAATTTCAGGAATGCTAGCTAGTCAACGTTGAGCATCATCATCATGCGGGATTGCTGCAGCCATTTCCCATTCCAAAATAGAAGTGGGAGGTCATTAGTATGGACTTTATCACCGGTTTACCTAAAAGTAAGAATAAAAATGATTCTATTTTTGTGGTCTTCGACAAGTTGTTGAAGGAAACACACTTCATTCCTATGAATTCGACCTATAAGGCCATGAACCTTGCTGATATCTTCTTGAAATAAATATTTAGATTGCATGGGATACCCAAGGAAATTATCTTGGATCGAGATGTTAATTTTACAGGAAACTTCTGGAGATATTTATGCTCCAGATTGGAGACGCGGCTGAACTTTAGCACTACATATCACCACGGGGTCTTCACTTAGTGAAACCATGCCATAGCACATTCGTTCGTGGCATATGAAACAATACCCCTATTTTCAAAAAATAATGGAAAATACCTCCCAAAATCATTTTTTTAACCCCCTCCCAATATGCCTTGCCGATTTTAAAAAAACCCTATTTTCCCTATATATTGCATGTATCCATTTTTTCATTTACATTTTTTATACCCTTTTATATTTCTACCTAAGGAAAAAAAAACTAAACACAAGAAAGGGTGACGCTTGATAGGCGCCCTTAGGCAAATCACATTATTAGGAATTAAAATGTATCACATGATGTCAAAACAAATAAGAGAGGGTTTATTTGTACCAATCTCAAATAGTAGTGTGTTTTCCCCAAGAAGGGTTCAAAAATGAAACTTACACCATTTATAACTACTTCTTTCCATCACGGACTTTTTATCCCAACACCATTTTGTTATCTAGGAGATTGTACAACTTTAGAAAAAAATTTGATTTGGAATCTTCAATGCATACTGTTAATCTTTTTAGATTAAAAACAATATGAATTTAACAAGAGGAATGGACGAGTCGAGCTGGCATCCATTTATCCAATGAACTTGTGAGCATTTAAAGCATAAATTCATGATGTCAAAATAGGCCACCTTTCAGTTGAAGATTGTATTTCCATTTCATATGTCTACCTCGTCACCAAGTTCCTGGCTAAGTTTTACTCAATCAAATTCTTTATCATCTATGGCGAAAAGAAAAAAAAATTGAGGGTTGTGACAAACAAGCAAGTTGGTTAGAAGACATAAACAAAAAGATGGAGAAGCAAATTCAACTAAAAAATATGAGCCAAATAACTGAACACCAGTAACATTATGAGCAATTTCAAATTTAGTCTTCAAACTGACAAATTTTCTTCAACATAGATTCAAGGCAAATTCTGGAGGTGTGAATCTAACAAAGCAACCAACCAAACTACATAAAAATATCTCCAACAACGTATTTTCAAAAGCACTATGATACATAGCCAAATCTAGTGTACAAAAATTATCTTGTAGACTTGGCATTAAAACTTTTGTGGTTGGATTAGAGTCATAATTGTCTTCACTAGCTTCATTTTTAGTTTCTAAATGAACCTGACAACCAATATGGTTTGACCATATGGAAAGGGTTCACCTTATGAATCCCAATGGGTTATCTCAATCAGTTCAAATAGGCTGTTTAAGGTGGATTTCACTGTAAGGTCTCTATTTCTAGTCTGGCTGAGGTTCAAGTCCTGCTGAGTCTGACTGGGTTACCAACCACCATTGTATCTAGTTGTTCAGCTACCCTCCATCAAGATATTCCAGGGAAGAGCGGGAGAATCCCGTGAGGATTTTCTTGGAAAGAAAAGGAGTTTATCTTGTGATATGGTTAATCATATCCAAAACCAAACTTTGATTAATCCCAATGTGTATGAGTGGATCAAACAAAATTAAATCTTACAACCTTGTTTCATTTATGACAGTCGGGTGGATCTAAATACCCAAGACAATGCTAAGTTTTATCTTTTCTACACCAATAGCATTAATAATTGAAAAGGAAACCCAAACCCACGAATGTACATAAGTTTTCAAGTGTATCAAGTTCAGTGAAAAGAGTTTTTTGCATCAAATAAATTGGTTTTCTATTCAATAGTTAGGATTGTTGAATAAACAAGCAACGAACATTGTTTCCAAACTAAAAGATTCATGGAAAAAGGGGAAAATGGCTTCCAATAGGCTATAATTATATTAGAATGTAGATATCTACAGGTGTACATATTACTTATGTGATTATTGGATTTTACTACATAAGAGATTTTAAACCCAATGTCTCAGATGAACTCTTCACTCATAATCAGGGAAACCAATCAGTTGGAAAGCAATGCTGCAAATGAGGAGTGCACCTATTTATTAATATAAGGTAGGAGGGAAATTCATATTCTATGTGTAAGGTAGGACAAAAAGTCATGGGCTATATAATATATATAAGGTAGAAGGGAAAGGAGAGGAGGACAGTATCCTCCTCTCATTTCCCTTCCACCTTGTATATAGCCTGACTTTCCCTCCTACCTTATAAAAGCCCACTCAACACTGCTTTCTATCATACAGTTGGTTTCCCTGATGATGGGTGAAGAGTTCACATAAAATGTAGGGCTTAAAATATTTTATGCAGTAAAATCCAAAACACACAAACAAGATGTGTAATTAAGCAAAATCTGACAATATAAACAACAGATCACAGACGCAGAGAAGATCAATGAAATACATGATTTACATTTTCTAGAGTGCTTGCTTTCATTAGGCATTTAATCCTATTGCCTTGAATGTTTGTTTACAACCTGTCTAGAAGCTCATTGCAATTTTGACAATATACAAAGCACTGTATGCATGCTAGAAAATAACATAGATTGATAAGGGTCGTATTAATATACATCTTTCAGGTTATACAAATTCTTCCAACAATGATAGTTGTAGCAATATCTAAACAACTCATGCTAACTGGAAAAGGTAACTCATCAATGATCTATACCTAGGGCTTGCCTGCTGGAGCAACTAGTGGACCAGCCCTGCCAGATTTCATCCGTGCAGCTTTTGATTGAGGAAGCATCTCATCATAGTTCTGCAAGTCATTAAATAGAATGAAAAGATTTATCAATGTAGAATCGAAGAAAAGAACATAATGAGAAGGAAGTGTATAATATGTTCAGCAACAATTCTGCAAACCTAGGTTAAATTTTAAGGCATGACATTTAGTATAAATGAATTAAAAATGGTTAATGCTTACCCTTTTCTCCATGACCAGACCCTGTTTTGGGAGGATCTTATCAGCAATACCATAATCAATTTCTTCCTGTGGGAAAAGGTATCTTGATCTTTGAATATCCTTTGCAATCTCTTATTGTGTTTTGCCAATTCCTTTTGCGAGTAATTCAATGTAATACTGTGTATTTACTTCCAACTCTTTTGCTTGAAGAAGACATAATTTCATCAACTGGACTATAATAAGTATTAAGCACTCCTTTAAAAGGAGCTAAGTGAGCATTTACCTATTACTTAAGAACGACTTGCGAGATTTCTTAAGTAACATCTTAAAAAAAGGGAAAGATATTACATTGATATACATATCGATGGAAGAACCACTGGATTTATTCACTACTGGCAGGTTCAATTTTGCTATTATTGAAAAAAGATAGATCATCAGCATATTTTTTAACAAAGAATGACTAGATATATGAACCTACTAAGATTGCATAAATTACCAGAAGAAAAACACAAATCTTATTAATATTTTCAACTATGTTTCTGACACTTGCATATGAGTGACCCTTGGATTTTGATAGGATATCTTACTTTCAAGTTTCAGTAGACCATATTGCAACAAGCTATGAGTGTGCCCTTGAACTTATTGAGAAACTGCATAAGCTTGAATGAAGTAGAGACTCACATAGTACACTTACTTGTTGAGCTAGGCATAAGAGCACGATTTCCCTTGGCTTCAAGTGATAGAAGCTTTGTTTCCTGGCTAAAGGCCATTCCACAGTTCATTGTGTAAACCTTGGGATTCACATACTGCATACAGGATATTTATAGGAATATACATTTTCTGTGATTTTCAAGATATTTAAAAAGAGGATATGGCACCTCAAAATACCGAAAGAGGACCTTTGTGAGTGTCCTTGACAAAATTTTCATTTTTAATTTTGTGTTTCATGTCAATTAAGATCCATCTGTTCAGCAATAACTAAAAGTTCAAAGTTTAATATTATTATGAGAATTGAAAGAGGGGGAGATTTAAAAGTCTTGTAAATGTCAACTGTAAATTTGCTAAACTTAAAATTGCATTTTTCAATAAAAATAGAATTCAAAGACATTAGTGATCCTGTATTGAAAATTAAAATAGGAAAAGATCAAAGCCATTCATTCAACACAATGATGGAGAGGAAATGCCCACAACAGCCATCAAAGAAGAATCTTACAATCTACGCACAATAGATAAATCTTGCATACAATTGGGATTAACTCAAAGTCCGACAATCATTGATGAAGGAAGAGACCCTGAGCTAAATGCAACATGAAGACTTGTATACAGTAACCCTAAATGCCATGATTTTATAGACAAAGATATGTCTGCGGAAACCCTATCCAGATAGCATGGAGAGAGTCGGGTAACATGAAGACCAAAGCATGCCAGACATAGTAAGGGGTAACTACAGCAAACTGATTTTCATATGCAATGTCATTGGTAGGAGAACGGAAGCCCTATGCAAACAAGAACACATTTTGAGTAGCAAGTACTATTTTTGATATTTATGTACTTATAGTAACTAGCTAAGAACATGTAAATGCAGAGGTTGTCTGCACTCAGAGAGGCTAGGAGCCAATAAAAGTAATATAAATGAGCTTTGTTTAGGTTGTCTACAAACCAGCAACTCCCCTTGTTTCTGCAACTAAGATTCTCAGTAACTGAAATAAGGATGCTGCTAAGAAAATTACCAACACCTAGAACACTCAGATACACAGCAATACCCAGAATTTTCATAGTGTCTGGCATCTGATCATAAAAGAACTCTTGCATTCCTACCCTTACAAATACATCAGCTATGCCAAATAGCATGTATTATGGAAGCAATAGAGAAATACTCAATGGAATTGTTGCATGGGGAATATCTATCAGCCCATTATCCTTTTCTACTTTGATTCTTCTAATCTTTGTCAATGCATCAGCAATCATTGACATAGTGGATAAAAACATGCTAGTGCCTATTATGTGAAGCAGAGTTATATTCAGGCCACTCTGTATAAACAAAAGACCTTTATAGTTCTCTTCAAATATCTCAACATATGGATCTTGAAGGAATAAGTGTTCTTTCCCTACGAGATTCCTCTTCCTCATAGGAAATACTATTTTTGAGATTTTTGTACTTATAGCAGCTGGCTAAGAACATGTAAATGTAGAGGTTGACTGCACTTAGAGAGGCTAGGATCCAATAAAACTAATCTAAATGAGCTTTTTTTAGGTTGTCTACAAACCAACAAATCCCCTTGTTTCTATAACTAAGCTTCTCAGTAACCGAAATAAGGATGTTGCTCAGAAAATTACCAACCCTAGAACACTCAGAGACACAACAATACCCATAATTTTCATAGTGTCTGGCATCTGATCATAAAATAACTCTTGCATTCCTACCATTACAAATACATCAGCTATGCCAAATAGCATGTATTATGGAAGCAGCAGAGAAATACTCAATGGAATTGTTGCATGGGGCATATCTATCAGCCCATTATCTTTTGCTACTTTTATTCTTCTAATCTTTGTCAATGCAGCAGCAATCATTGACATAGTGGATAAAAACATGCCAGTGCCTATTCTATGAAGCAGATTTATACCCCGTTCATTCCCTGTCAAGTTTTCTGCAACTAGAACAAAGATGCGGTCACAGACGAGCACCAATAGAACAACATATAGGCTAATAAAACATTGTAAGCTTGCAGGAGGGATTTGGAAGTGTGTTCCGATATTTCTATCCATTGTGCTTCCCTGTTTTGTGAAAAATGTGAAATTTTGTGCATAGACAACCCCAAACATCAAACATGACATCCAAATTGGCAACAACCCAAGAAAATATTTCACCTCTCCAATGTCTTGGACTGTGCAGAATCTCCAGTTATGGCTTGTTTTACACTCATAGTCTAATTCATCTTTAATTGTTGCTCTGTCAAGAAACCTGAAAAACAAGAGTGAGGACATTCACACCAAATCTCTCAGTCATCTAAAACTGACCATAATAGGGTACACCCAACTAGAAGCAACATTGAAAAGACTGAAACTTAACAGAAAAAGGACTTACTGACTCATTACACCATATCCATGTTCAGCAGGTAGCAGTATCTTCTCGTATATTCCTAAAGAATAAATTTTCAGTCTATCCTTCCTACAAAAATATTGTTTCAACTACCAAGAGCTTCAGCATTTCTCTTGTCACATGGAAAATTCACTGACTCCATTAAATTCGATTTACAGCATTAGGCAACTTTAGAAAGGTCCAGTAATTTTAGTGGCAACTATTTCCTGTACTTTTTTACTAATAAATGTAAAATAACTAATTGTGAACTAGTAAGGACAAGAGAGAATTTACCTAAACTTATCAATAGACAAATACTGTTTGCTTGATCCAAACTTCAAAACTTCTCTTTCCTCAATGATAGCTACTTTATTTAAAATGCTCCACTTATGAATCGTTGCAACAAAGACATGGGCGATTTGAGTGAGAGGATTACCACCAGGCAGTTTATGCCTGTAAAATATTGTCCCACACATGAAATTAAAAGGCAAAGCATCTTTTATCCATATAATAGTGTGTTCTTCATATTTACTGTTATTGTGATATGCAGAAAATATAAATGTAGATAGCAGTTTCTCACTCCAAACTGATGTGGCATTTCTAGAGTCAGGTTTGTAATTAAAATTTTGTCTTCCGCAATTGTTTTATGAGACCCCAGTCTTGCCAGTCAAAACACAGTTATGTTCACCAAGTATTTCATTATAATTATGACCTTATGGAATGCAAGTAAAATCTCTAGGAGATTCATACCTTGCTAATCTTCAGCTTGTTGAACACGTCCTGCAACACTTTGTAATTTTGAATCATATCGTACTCTGTCTTTGCATCAATGTTTACCTATAACATAGCACAAAAAAACTTAGTGTGCTAAATAGCTTGTGATATCAAATCAAATTAAATATTGTCAAAGGTTTAAGAATAGAGACCTTGTGCATGGGAACCACACCAGGATGTAGAACATCCATAAGTTGACAGTGAGCAGCTCCAGAATCAGCCTGACAGAAAATCGAATGAGTCATTTTTTATTCTCTATGCGAATATCAGAAAAGCAGGAAATGTAATGGGTCTATGCATTCTTTACAGAATAGATCAAACATAGCGTCGGCCCATTTTTTTTAATAATCCTATTCTGCTTGCAATTCCATTCATAGTGATCCCAGCGACTCGGTACACTTTTCAAATCACCCTACCAAAAGGATGAAACAAAGGCACTCAAAAAACTAGGGATAAGCTATAAAGACCCCATTAATCTGTTTCCACAAATCCCTAAAGAGAGAGCAACCCTAGTCCCAAGAACTGTTTAAACCAAGATCACCAAAAGTTCTGCACTTCCCTCCCAAAACCCAGAAATGAAAATAAAAGAATAGAATGAAGTGATAAGACGGATCTCATTTTATTAATAGAAAATCAAGAAAACAAAATCAGCATTGGGCGTCTACCCATTTTTACCCAAGATCTAATACAGAAAACAAAAGTACTTTTGAGCACTCTTCAGAGTATTGGACCTTAAGCACTCTGCATCTCCTCAAGGTAACCATAAACCACACTACTAAAAAAATGGCAGCCCTAAATATTCAAAAAACAAATGACCCTCTTACATAGATAAAATAACAACCAAATGGATTCCCACATTTGTTTCCAGACAAGCCTTTTTTTCACATAACTTGAAATCCAGGGGGAAAATGGAGAACAGAAAGCGAGTGAGTTCCTTGAAGTTATTTGTCCATATGTTAAAACTTGTAAAGAATATTAAGATGAGAATGCATGCTTACCTCTTCAACATTGCTGAGAGAGAGTTGAAGAGTGGTGTTGATCCATTCAAGGAGCTCACAGGCACCTAGCAGGCAAGGCTTGGAGGACTGGTGAACGGTGCAGGAAAAAATGTTGAATAAAACATACCCAAACATATTGGATATTTAAATAGTAAAAAAAAACCCTTGTTACCCCTAATATACCCCCAAAATATTGATTTTTAATTTTTTAATTTTAACCCCCCCAATATGAACAGACGTGATATCATATTGGTCCCTAGGTGACGACCCCATGCATATCACCCGCAGACAGATGGGTAGACAGAGAGAGTAAGCCAAATTATTGAGGACATGCTCTAGAAGTATTTCATGAACAATCCCATGAATTGGGAGGATTACCTACACCTCGTAGAGTTTGCGTATAACAATGGTTATCAGACTTCCTCCAAGATGAGTCCCTTCGATGTACTCTATGGTGAGAATTGTAGAACATCGGTTACTTGGGATATCCCGGTGGATTGGCTCATGTTAGTGCCTGATTTGTTGATGGACTTGGAACAGTTGGTTACCAAGGTCCAAGTGAACCTTAAAGAAGCACAAGGCTGACAGAAAAGTCACATATTAGAAAAGAAAAGATAAGGGCTTTCAAATAGGCGATCATGTTTACTTGAAAGTAAAATCCAAATGAAGCTCGTTGAGCTTGGGTAGGTGCGGTAAGTTAGAACCTATCTTTTCGAGGTATTTAAATATCTCGATCAAGGTTTTAACAGATCCTCGATCGAGGTTTTAACAAAATCTCGATCGATGGTTTATTAAACCCTCGATCGACGGTTTAAAAAACCCCCGATCGAGCTACTATTAAACACTCGAAAAAAAAAAGATTTGGAGATGACTACCAAGGTTTTATATGTTTTCTCACCACATTTATATTTAGTAAAAAAAATTGAGGAGATAAATTTTAACCCCCAGGTTCTCAACATCTTGTGGACACTAACTACCATAATCTGTATCTAGAAGATTATGCCCATGTAGGACATTTTAGAAATGGGATTCAAGGACCCAAATAGAGAATTTAAAAGAAAAATTAGACAAGAATAAAGACCTCTACCTCATTAGGAAAAATTTTAGTAATAAGCATAAGTGTTCATTAAGTAATTGTTTTCACAGATTTTGAATAAAATGTAAAGTGAAAAATTACACAAGAATAAAGTGGAAATGGGAATTTCAACATCATTTGATTCCTATTAGCAATATATCCAATCTGTATACAATTTCTTGAACGTAATGTTTTGAGAATTAGAGTTACATAAATGTAGTGAAAGGTTTTAAATACTAAAAATACTTTTCTCCTCCGTATATAATTTTTAATTTTAAAAAACTACAATTTTGTGGTATGACTTTGAACAAACTAATTTATGTCTTAATTGTCATGTTCTATTCTGCCATGGGCTCTGGGATTTAAATATCTAGCCGGAGGATCTATATCGTAGGTAGATCGTAGTCCTAAGAATCCAAGTCAAGTGGACACTTGACCTAGATTCTCAAGACTACAATCTACCTACGATATAGATCCTCATGTCAGATATTTAAATTCGGAGTCATATAACATAATTGTAGTTTTCTTAAATTAAAAATTATATACAAATGAGCAAAGTATTTTTAGTACCTTTAGAGAGATAAAAATGTGAGCATGAAAAAAAATTATGACCTCATTTCCTTGGGTTATATCAATGTCCATTGTTTACTCTTCACAATTGTTATTGTGCCACACATTTGCAGTTAATATTGCTAGTAAATTATTGAATGACATTAGAATTTACATCAATAACACATGACTAGTTGTTTTGGTGTTTCATAATGCTAGGAGTGGAGGAAAATGAATAAAATAAAATGTGTTATGGCGACTGTAGGATCCGAAAAACAAAAAGTATTGAAACTAAACATGATACTACATCTTATTTCGACAAGAATTGAAAATGTTCAATGCCATGAATTCAAATGGGGATTCAAAATATAAGGTGTCCAAGGATATTTTGGAAGACTTCATTAAATGAAACTTTACATGATGCATACAGAGATACATGTGTTTTTAAATACCTCTATTGGATGTTTATGTGTAGTTGGAGAAAAACTCGATCGAGCTAGTAGCTTAATCGAGCTTTTCAAAACTTTAACTAAAAAAATATTCGAGTTCCCATATTCATGTGTGCACATGAATATGGATACCCAAAAATTTATTTAATCAAAGTTTTTAAAATCTTGTATTGTTCATGGGAACAAGGTCTTCATATTCAATTAAAAGAACATAGAATTCTATGTTAATAAAATTTAATAAAACATAATTTCAACTAGAAGAATGATACTTGTGGGTAATAGTACATACCTTGAATAAAACACAAGTAAAAGCATTACTACTTCCACTTCCTCCACATATTATGTGTATATATTAGTAGTGGAGTAATTGGAGTTATAGATGTGATTGATTGGATCCATAATCACATCTATGACTCAATTACTCTGCGACCCATATCTACGAATGAATATAAATGACCCTTTTCTATCCAACAAAAGAAATGAAATAAATGATGGGTTTGTTTCCTATTTATAGAAGGTTTTAAATGCTCGATTGAGGTCTTATTTAACCCTCGATCGAGCTTGTTTTTAACCCTCGATCAATCCTATTTTTAACCCTCGATCGAGGGTTTATCAAAAGATTGATCAAGGATTTAAGATAACCTTGATCGAGCATTGTATAAACCCTCGATCGAGGTGTAAGAACTCGATCGAGGGTTTAATAAAAGCCCGATCGATGTATGTTTTTTTTTTTTGCCAAAATCACCTTGCCAAAAATTGTAACCCACCTCCATTGATGCACCAATAAGTGGTTTTGTACATGAGTGACATGAATATAATGATCTGTTGAATGTATTTTGTGAAGCTTATGGGATGGAGGTTAGTGAATATAAATCTAATATGCTACATAATTTTCTGAAGTATGAGGTGCATAGCCATCTTCAGGGCATTTTGCATTTCAAGATGGATAACCTTGATCAAGGTATGAAACATCACGTTTATTTTCTTTATAAAAATGATTATAAAAAGGGGGACACGATGTGGTTACTTAAGAATTTAGTTAAGATAATTTATCATTGGTGTTTTAGGTCGTTGTATTTAGGAGGTAGACTTATTTTAGTTAAATGGGAATTGGAAAGTATTATTGTTTATTGGATTTCTTTAGATAAAATACAAAAATATATCCTTGAGAAGATAAGATATAAAAATTTTCAATCCCTATTGTCAAGAAAAGAATTTAAAGAAATCTTTTATTTGGTAAAGTGGGAGATGTTGTCTACACCTAAGAAATTAGGAGGATGGGGTATAAAGATTTTTTTTTAGTTTTAGTCAAGATCTTATGGAAAAGAGTATGTATATATGTATATTTGGCTCTGGTTTTGGAGTCTTTTTTTCAAAGATAAATATTTAAAGGGGTTGGTGGTGGAGGTTTGGATGAGAATTGAACCTAAATATGTTTCCAAATTATCAAATATTTGGAATAGAATGGTGAGGGAATTTCCTGTCATAGAAAAATTGATAGCATGGAGGATAGGTAATGAAAAACGTTCAACTTGATTTGGATCATTGTATTGGTGGGGAATACTTATATAAGTGTTGGATCCTGTATTGGGGGTGTTGAAGGAAAAATGACTATTTACATTAAATCAAGTTGTTATACATGATGCCCCTATAAATTAGAGATCGTTTTCTCTTTTAATCTAGGATTATATCATCCTATAGCATTGGAATGGGATTATTATGTTCAAGGTTTAAAGATCTGTGGAATTAACTTTTAGAAGAAGATGATTTGCTTGTGTAGTCGTGGAATGAGCCTTTTGAGTAGGTGGTAAACAAACAAGCTTATGAGTATATACTTTACTCTCAATCAAATATTGAAGTAAATTTGTGGTCCTCTGTTATTTGTAAGGGGAGTTCTCCTTTAAAATTAAAACTCTTTATTTGGATCTCTTTAGAAAATAAGATTCTAACATGGGATAAATTCTTGAAGAGGGATGGGATTGGTCCAAATATCTGTGTTTTGTGTTTGAAAAGGGAATAATTTGTAAATCTAGTATTTTTGTACATTTATCTTTTTCTAAGAAGGTTGGCATAATATAAAGTCAGTCCTCAAATTCTATTTTACATGGGTGACTATTTCCTTTCAAATCAACTTAGAAGTTTGCATAAATTCTCAATCAAATATCCTTTTAAGATAATCTCCGACCTAATTCATCATGGAAGTAGGGAAAGAGATGAACTCAATAGAGGGGAAACAAAAGTGAACAGAGGCTCTTGGAAGGAGGTAGGGTTTCATGTTGTGATAGAGGACATGTTCCTTGGGATCTTATCATTATCTCTACAAATATTTAGACATTGGTTGGAGCCTATGCGACGATTAATGGGGGAGTAGAAGCGAGGGGTTTGCAACCCCTCCCCACACAAAAAAGGAAAGGATTCCTTAGGATTTGGAAATAAAAAGGTAGTCGGTAGGGAATAAGCAAAGACGTTGAGAATATGGAGAAGAAAATTCCTTAAAGACACCAGGAAAATGCTTGTTGAAAGCCAAAGAAGTTTCATCCATGCAAATCAAGTAAAAATTTCTAATATATCATATCCAACATCTAAAGGATCATGCATTAATAATTAATCTCATAGGGATATGGCTATATTCAAAATATTTAACTTGGTGGATTAACACCACATGGAAACCTTAGGTTCATTACGATCTCTAGCTTAGTGCTAAGGGATTATTTATGGTGGTTTTCTTAAACTTGAAGACATAAACAAGATCTTTAAGGAAGGGACATATTTTTTCAACTCTTCCGGTATTTTCCTTAAACCATGGAAAGAGAGGTTCAACCTTGATATAGAATGTTTATCCATTATTTTAATCTGTATTAGGATCTACTCTTTACCAAATAAATATTGGAAGGATAGAATTCTAGAGGAACTTGGCAACACCTTTGGGAATTTGTGAAAATATTAGAGAAAAACAAAAGAATGAGGTATACCTCCTATGCTCGAATATGTGTCTACATGAACATGTCCAAATATATTATGGAGGGGATTAACCTTTGTTGGCAAGATCAATATTTTTTTTTATCCTGTAGACTATGCAAAAATTACTTTCTAATGTTGATGCTGTCACAAACATGGACACCTATTTAGAGATTGTCCCTATAACTCTTGAGTACTTCCCTAAAAAGAAAAAGTAACTATAGTTGTAGAGGGTTTCACTAAAGTATCCAGAAAAAGAGGACAACTAATAGAGTTTCAAGCACTGATATTCACAAAAAACCTAATGAGAAACATGTTTGAGGTGTTGCAAATAGAGAAAGCATAAGATGACCTAAAGGATGACCTAAGTAGTCAACAAAAAACAATAAAGGGGCAGATTCAGAAGGCAATTGCTCTGTAACAATAAAATAATAAATTATTATTAATTAAAATACTATCTAATTTCAATAGTCATGCCCTTTTACGAAATGATGCATGACGGGATTATATGAAGCCAAAACCTATGCAATTATTTATCATCTTATCTATTATCCATTTTATTATTACTTACCAATATCTCATATTCATATTATCCATTTTATTATTACTTACCAATATCTCATATTCATATTACCTGTGGACATTTTAGAGAATTTATGAGCGTTAAAAAATATTTTTACGCTTCAGTGGTATCACAGCAAGGTTACGATGTGGATTTATAGGGTTTCCCTAAAAAATAGGAACTTATCCTTACAAAAAAAAAAAGTAAAAGTAGAACACCCCGAAAAAGAGGTAAAAGTAAAACAAAAAAAGGGGGTAAAAGTAAAACCAAACGTGGTTTCTTAATAAGTGGGTTTGGGTTTATTATCCAAACAACAAACAAAAAAGTGAGATTTTAAATTAGGTGGGGAAGGTAACAATCATTCCTCAGTCCCAACCACCCAATCTACACAATTTTACAAAAATTAAAGGGAAAAAAAATCTAGAAGTGCATAATAATTTCTACTACGAAGCAAGTGGGATTTGAACTTAGGTGGGGAAGGTAACAATCATTCCTCCCACCCATCCAATCCACAAGAAGTCTTTAGGGGAAAAAAATTAATTATTTCATCCTTCAAAAAATATATTATTATTATTATTATTATTAATTAGTGCTTGTATTACGTACAATTATTAAATTATAAGAGTAAAGAAAAAAAATAAAAAGTTGAAGAAGACAAGAAGTGAGTCAAAAGGAAAACCAACTATCGTCAAAGAATACCAGAAGTCAGGAATTATGATGAAGTCTAAATCAGAATTGGAATCCTAACTACAAGTAGAAATTCATAAGGTATTTGTTGAGGCCTGGAAATTCCCAGGCAACAACAGTAAGGAATTCTCCCCAGTCAATGTTCCCAACTAGCCCGTGACTGTTTGGTGTAGGGAATCCGTCTGGTTTGTGGTCCGGCTACCGTAGGTCAAGTGACAAAAGGGTTTACCGGCTGCGGCCCGATCCACCGTGTATTTTGTATTTTTTGATTTAAGATATGAAATGCAAGTGCCTATATAACAATGCGGGATGATAAAGATGTAGGGAGCAGTCACAATGTGATGCAAAGGTTCTTACCTCTTGTCTTAAAGCTCACAGGCACCTAAATCACATAAATAGCAAGAAATTAAAACTAACTACCTAACCTATCGCTAGCGAGCAAGGTTACCATTCATTAGTGAGTAATGTATTTTGTACATGCATTATGAAAAGTTACAGATAGCTGATACTTCTTTCAATACACGTGAACAGTTTAAAGATGTTTCAACAACCAGATAGTGAAATGTCTATGAACGACCGCCATTACTCACAGTGGAAAAAATCACAAAATAAACTGAAGAACATTCAAACAGGAACATAGGTTCAAGAAATTACGACGCTCTCATAGTTAATGACAGATGGCTGAAAACGAAGTAGTTCCCCTTCAACATTGCTCATTTAATCACATTGATACATTCCACATTGTACTTTCTCCAACAGGAAAAATTGTAGTTTCTGATTGTAAAACGAAATAGTTCCTCTTACAAGCAAATGGTTTACAAATTTTTCTAGGAAAAAATCCCCTGGTCAGTCCTAACTTTCTACTATTTAAACTACAACAGTAGACTACTTGGGCTCCCCCCAAGTGAGCGACCTTTCAGTCCTTCCAACGTTTCATCTTCTTCTATGCGTTCATGAACTACTTAGTAACTGATAGATCTTTTGGTTCTGTGCTTTTGCTGCCATCCATGTTGTATTTTGATTCGCTTGTCCTTCTGTATATGGTTTGATCTGTGCCAAAACGCTCAGCTACGCCTTTGCACTGCGGTAGTCCGACCAATCCCTTGAGTCCATCTGCAAATAAACCAAAATGCCTCATTCATTGGATTTTTGTTCCAAAACAAAGCAGCAAATTATACTACTGAAACGGCTAATCCACAAGAAAAGACTAGGTGCACCATCATCATTTTCCAAGTGCCGATCACACTACCTCTTCCTCCTACAGGCTCGTGATAACAAAACCAACAGCGGAAATCGGGAGGAAACCGACATCGGAAGCAAAAAGCTCTGCCCAGCCGCAACAACGAAAGAGTAAAGGCTACCGGCATGTGACAGGAGGGTGGGAAAACTAAATCGTAAATCGGAAGGATAATGACATCAGAAGACAAACGGCTTTTCCAGCTACAACGACGGAAGAGTAAATGCTACGGGCAAGCGATTAAAGACCAATACACATCGGCAGTCGGAGTGATTCATACTTCGGATGGATAAATGCTTTGGGAGCCGTAACGGTGGAAGGGAAGAGGCTATCAGCCATCGATCAAAATAATTTTGACACCTGAACTATGAAATATTAAATGTTTCTGTTAGCTCAAAAAATTAAAAACAGACAAGAACCTGTTTTATCTCTGCAACGACGACCAACAACAAATAACACTTGATCCAATCGATAAGCAAACCAAACGTACAATCTGCGACTCACCATAAATTTCAAACAGGATGAAAATCAATCTTCGAAATCATCCGAAACTACAGCACAACCAAAAGTTCAAGGATCCAGCGATTAAAACAACACTAAATTATGAGGAGGGGCCCAAAAATTAAGAAATTTTTGGGAGAACGGTTGCAGCTGCAACAATTGGCGATTACTTGGTGAACCTAGATCTCTGGGCGATTATTATTTGAGGGACATATTGTTTAACAACCAATGCATCTATTAAACTCTTCCAGCTATCCGGATTTCTCAAATGATGGAAGTGTGTACCTTTAATCATTGATGCTAGTCCACTTTGGGAGAGTGGAAACCAAAATTTTCAAGTCCAGATAACTCTGTTGAGGCTAGAGTATGGGTTTCATTATTACTTTTGTCTTCGGGTAGCTGATAGCTTGGACACCACATAATTATAGCATATGGTAAACATAAAAATTCATTTGTTCCTCATTCCCATGCCACTTTAGCACTTTTTTGTGCTTTTGGACTTTTGTCCCTTTTCATATGAGTCCTCCTACATGCCTTTCTTTCTAAATTTTAATTCAAGCTCCTCTATCCCATAGTGTCCTTTTGTGTGAGTGATGTATTTCATGTTTCAGCTCATGGACGGAGAGGAACTTTCGGCAATTTAGTACTTATGATTCATCTTTTGCTTTGATATATGATGCTTTCATGGAGTTTTTGACTCTTATTTTCCTTTGGGCATTTGTTTCTTGGCATGGGATCATTTATATTAATATGCTATTCACCTTGCTCCTTTCCATGGGTCATCTGCTGTTGCCCCTTAGAACATTTTAAATGTGACGTGGGTGGAGCCTCAACATAGTATTCCAGACTCTTTGAATCTGGTTTATTTCATAGGGGTTAAGCAGGACTTCAATGCACACAAGGCTATTTGAAAAACTACTGAAATGGAAAAGTTCTTTTAGAAAAACAACAACACACAGTCTGATACCCAAAACGTTTATCATTCCCAAATATTTTGATGTTCACCATGCAACCGCGGGTTCATTCCCTTTATTGAAATCAAGAAAAACTCAAACTTAACAAACTGAAACATATAACTCAAAAGACAGCCAAGAGATTATTTATGTACAAGGCATAAGAACTCAAAGAAACTCAGGAAAAATAAGGTTTGAGAACCAAACCATTTACTGGTAAGTTCTCTTCCCACCCCTGTAGATCTTGCAACTTATAAGTAGAAGGGCCAAGCTTTGCTGCAACCTGAAAAGGGCCTACCCACAACTGTTGGAATTTAGTATGCTTTCCTTTCTCATCATGGGGATGATCCCATTTGAGGACGAAGTCTCCAACTTCAAAGTCTTTTGTTCCAGATTTATGTTTGTCGAACCATCTTTTTACTACCTCCTGTTGTTGCTTAAAATATTTTCTAGATTTAGATCTAGCCTCTTCTGCTTTCAAAAGATTGCATATCCTCATGTGTAAAACTTCATTCTCCCACCCACTAGACTCTTGAGCTATAATAGAAGACGGTAGCATGATGTTGGGGGGAAGAATGGATTCTTTACCATACACAAGGGTATATGGTGACACTCCTATCGCAGACTTGGGGCTGACTCTATCAGCCCAAAGGGTATTTGGTAGCACTGAGTGCCGACTCCTCTGGTTTTCTATCACAGTCTTCTTTAAAATTCTAATCATATTTTTGTTAGTGGATTCAGCCAGGACATTTCCTTGTGGATAGTAATTAGTAGAATAATGCAATTTTATCCCTTTATCATGAGAAAAGACAGTTAATTTAATGGATGAAAAGTACGTAGCATTATAAAAAACTAACGAAACTGGAACTCCAAACCTGTTCATGACGTGGTCTTGCAGGAAACTGATGACCTCGTCTTGATTTATTTTTTGCAGCAGGACTGCTTCTACCCAGTGAGTGAAATAATCCGTTGCGGTCAAAATGTACTTGTGTTGTAGGGAGGAATTTGGTTTTGTTTCTCCAATAATATCCAACCCCCATTGCTCGAATGGATCCGTGATCATCACAAGCTCTAGGGGTGCTGCTGCTCTAGGTTGTCTCCCACTACACCTTTGGAAAATATCACACTTCCTGAAATGTACATGTGCATCTTTGAAGAGCGTGGGCCAATAGTAGCTAGCTCTGAGGATTTTGTGGGCTGTAGTATCTCTTGAATAATGTCCCCCAGCAGGCCCGTAATGAAAATCTGTCATTACTTTTTCTGCATCTTCTTTTTCTAATAATCTTAGAAGAACTCTGTCATAATTTTTTCTAAATAATACTCCTTCAACAATTTGATAGGAAACTGATTTAAGACGCATCAATCTTCTTTGCTTAGAATTCCAATGTTTTGGCAGCATCTTGGCCTGCAGGTAATGCACGAGGTCTCTATACCAAGACTCGGGAGCCATAAACAAAGGACATAAATCCATTAAATGTAATTTGACCTCATCTTCCCAGGCATGCTCTTCATTGTTCCCACTTTCAGTCATCAATTTGCATAACCCTTGTCCTTTAACTATAGAGGCTGGCTTGAATTCAAGGTCGTACTCTTGAAGAGCCATTACCCAGTTGCCCCTTCTTTCTCCTAACTCCTTCTGTATAAGAAGGGACCTTACAGTTGGGTAGGGGATGATCACCTTGGTTCGATTTTTTAAAATATAAGGCCTGAATTGCTTCACCGCTTTGAATACTACATAAGCTTGTTTATCAATGGCTGGGTAACTTAATTTGGCCCCTTGCAGACCAGTGCTCATAAAAGATATTGGGAATTCATCCACCCCATCTTCCTTTTGCATAAGTACGGCTGCTAGCGAATCGTCGGATGCAAATGTATACAGAATAAAGTCTTTATCAAAATATAGGCTTTTCAGGGAGGGTGCGTGTGAGACGGAAGTTTTAATTTTGCTGAATGCATTCTTTTCAATCTCAGTCCACTTGAATTGTGCATTCTACTTCACCATCTGCTGCAGTGGCTTGACAATCTGAGCGAAATCAGGCACAAATATTTGCACGAAGTTTATAGTTCCCATGAATGATTGCATCCCCTTTTTATTATGGGGCAAGGGAATTTGTTCAATGGCCTTGATTCTTTTTGGATCTATAGAGGTTCCTCTCTTAGAAAATATGTGACCCAACAACTTGCCTTCCATGACAGTGAACACACACTTCCTAGGATTGAGTGAGATGCCATACTTCTAACAGCGTTCAAAAATTTGCGTTAAGTGAAATGCGTGCTCTTCTCTTTTCTTCAATAATATCATAATATCGTCAAGGTATACTACAACACTTTCACCAATCAATCCTCAGAAATATATATCCATATCCCTCGGAAATGTTGTTCCCGCGTTTATAAGCCCAAAGGGCATCCTTCTATAGGCAAAGGTTCCCCATTTGGTCCTGATCGTTGTCTTCAATATGTCTTCTTCAGCTACTAATACTTGATTATAGCCATAGAAACTGTCTAACAATGAAAACAGTTCAGAACCTGAAACCATTTGTAGCAATTTCTCCATGGGTGGCACAGGATAGTTGTCTTTATCTGAAGCTCAGTTTAAATTTTTGAAATCCATGCATAATCTGATTTCTCCATATTTTTTTCTTACTGGTACCAAATTTGATACCCACTCAGAGTGTCTGACTTTAAAAATGATTCTAGCATCCAATAATTTCTTCACTTCACTCCGAATCAGCGGTTCCAACTTTGGATGCATTTTTCTTAGAGGTTGCTGATATGGCTTGACGTCGGCTTTGATGGGAACAACATGCTTGATGATACTGGTATCATATGTTTTTAAATATTCGTATGTCTAGGCGAAAACATCTTTATATTGTTTAAACAGATTGGTGAACTTATCTCTTTCTAGTGGTGAACAACATTTCCCAAGATTTACAAATTTAGGATTCGCCTCAGTCCCTAAATTTATCAACTCAAACTATAAATATGAGCTGTGTGTCTTCACGTTGGCTGGTCTTCTGAACTTTTCATTTAAATCGAACATCCTCTCCAAATTCCGGACCCCTTTAGGGATGAAATTATCATACTTCAGCTCGGCCTGGTGTTCTTCATCATCTATAATCGCCCATTTAAATACTTCGTCATTTGTTAAACATTCTATAATCTACTGGTCATCATCGAATACTCATAGGTTGGTGATCATATTAGGTACTGAAGGCTTGAAAAGCAATTCAACATAACATCGTTTATTAGTGGGTACAAGCCTAGCGGTCGAAGTGGCTAAAAAGTCAGCTGCTGCGTTTTTTAGTCTTGGAATTGAAATAATATTGAATGCATTAAAACATTTAGGTAGGTCCCATACCTCATTTTTATAAGCTTTCAAGTGGGGAGAAACACAATGTATTTGATTTTTTATTTGCTTTACAATTATTTCTGAATCTCCAAAAACTTTTAAATTACGTACCTTTAATTCAATCGCTTTCCTTAATCCCTACACCAGTGCTTCATACTCGGCTGTATTATTCGTACATTCAAATTCTAATCTACATGCAAGAAAGTGTTTATTCTTCTGAGGGTCAATCAGGACACAGCTGATCCCTGACCCTTCTAATGTCTTAGAGCCATAAAAAAGCAAAGTCCAAAAATCACTAACTACTGTATACGAGTCTATTCCTACAGCTAAATCTACTATTTTACAATCAAATTCATCATCCTACGAAAATCGAAGGAGATCAGGATGAGTGTCTGAAGTGTTGCTGGCTTCTTTTGCTTGGTAATTTTCAGGTTCCAATTCAATAAAATAGTTTCCCAAGACAAAATCCACTGGTTCATTCTTTTCTTCAAGTCGAGTAACATTATATTTCATGTGAGGCTCCCTTAAAATATTAATCTGGTTCAAACGCCCTTTATATGGCAACCACAGATGCGACCAATCAGAAGCAAAATATCCATTCAATTTTGCTGACCAATCTCTGCTCAGAACAAGACCATAAGCGTCTGGTATATCGGCCACCACTATATTAATGACTTGGCACACTTTATCATTTCATGACAGGTGGATCAGGACATCCTCCATCTCCCCCATTACCTTTACATCCGTCCTGTCCAGCTGAGCAACTCTCCAAGTGGATGGCTTGGGCTGTCCATTTATCCTTTTACAGACTGATATTGGCATGACATTGACCGATGCCCCCGAGTCTACCAGGAAATTATGCATGTTGTGATTAAAAATTTCAAATGTGAGGAGGAAAGGTAGATGTTTGCTTTTCAACTTACCTCCAATGCTAGTTTCTCTTATTTCTTCTTCTTCTTTAGGCTGATTGTCAATGGGAAACTTCTCATCCAGTGCTTCAAGTGCTTTCAATAGTTTTTATTTTTGCTGTGGCACTTTACACATCTCGAATAGTGAAACATTTTCCTTTACCTTCTTTAAATCCTCCACAATGTCATAATCCATTTGTTGTTCAATGGGGTGAGGTTTATCAGCATTCATTTTTTCCTCATTTGGCTTGGCCCATGCTTGATTCTTCCTAGGCTCTTTCCTGGTAATGGTGAATTTAGGAATTTTATCAACTGCGGAACTATTTTGAAATTTCTTAACATTCTTCTGCAGCCTTTTGATCTTTGGAAGTATGAGACTATCTTCTCTAATTGACCCTTGGATTCTTGTTGTTACATTGGTCTCGAGGATGTCCTTGTAGCCCTAATTCTTTTCTTATTCAGCATCGAATAACGAGACAAAATTCCAAAGAACCATGGTTTCCTTTTCTTGTTCATTCATTGTAGTACTACTCTCTTTTCTTTCTTCATCTTCCTCTTCTATTAATCTAGAGTCCAACATCTGATTCATCACCAATGTCATTGAATTTATCCATTGCGGAAAATTCTTTTCAGAGTGGGGTTGTTGGTGGAAAGTGCAAAAAATTTCCATCCCTATCTCTGTCAAATTCATAGATTCCGAATTGTGAGGAGGTGGTTGAGACTGATTGTTGTCCTCTTTTTTCTTGTAATAGGGCCTGTAGAACTTTTGAGTTTCTTTCTCTTTTTCCATGTCTATGATTTTATTAGAAAGATTCTGCATCATTTTAGCCATACTTTCTTAGTCTGGTGATTTCTCCTCCTTAGGCTTAGTAAACAATAAGGCTCTACTTCCCCCACCTTTCTCTCCTGACTGTTCAGGATAATCTTCGATACTTTCTCTTTCTGCTTTTACTATTTCCGCCTCTTCATAGGTTTCTGTCAAAGTAGGCTTGGCCCTACCTTTGGAAAACATGGCCAAATCAGGGCCTAAAGTTGAGGTATAATATTCAATCAGGACCTTGTCCAAAGGTTTGTCACCATCAGAAAAATTCTTGAGGTATGCTGCAAATCTTTGAGTAAAATTGTGTACCTTCTCCTTTCTCTCTTTCTTCAAGGTGCATAGTCCTTTCATGAGGGTTGCATGAGTCTTTTGAGTTGCATACTTACTTCTGAAAATTCTCTCGAAGCTATTCCAATCAGGGATAGAGTTAGCGAGAAACCCAAAATACCATGAGGCCGCATCCCCTTTAAGGGTATGCGGGAATAGTCTGCAAACAACATCTTCATACTCCCCGGCCCTTAACCCTTCTATTGCCAAGTAAAAACTTTGCAGATGGTCATCTACTAGTATCTTTTCCTTTCGATCGAATTTAGGCAACATCTTGTCAAAGGCTTGGGGTAGATCATGTAGTGGAGGGGTCAGGTTTAAAGGTGATCTGGCTCTCCAGGCAGGTGGTGGATTAGGTGGGTTGGGTGGTTGATTGGCATTAATGCCTGCCATGAGTCTCGGTGAAGAGTGAGGAGGTGAGCAAACATGAGTATGAGCAGGGGAACTATGCGGAGTATCTAAGCCTTCTTGGTTCAGAGGCAGTACAACTTCCTATAAGGCGGTTTCTACTAGCTCTTCCCAATCACCAACAAGCATCGAGTCTTCCAATATAGGGTGATCTTTCCTTTTATATTCTCTCCTGGGAAACTCAGGGATGATCGAAAAACCTCCAATCTTCTTCACGTATGCCCTGGTGTGTCTTCTTAGATTATTAAAAACCTCTTTGTCCATAGAAAACTAGTGTTCTCTGTGTCTTTTTTACGGAATTGGATTATGAAACCCACTGCTTTAAGAACTGTTACCGGTGGAAAAGTCTCAGGAAAATGGGTTTCCTCGGCCAGCCATGCACTGGTGGCCCTCCTTCTAGCACCAAAACTGTTGAGGCCTGGAAATTCGTAGGCAAAAATAGTAAGGGATTACCCCCAGTCAACATTCCCAACTAGCCCATGACTGTTTGGTGTAGGGAATCCGTCCAGTTTGCGATCCAGCTACCGTAGCTCAAGTGACAAAAGGGTTTACCAGCTGCGGCTTGGTCCACTGTGTATTTTGTATTTTTTGATTTAAGATATGAAATGCAAGTTCCTATCTAACAATGCAGGATGATAAAGATGCAGGGATCAGTCACAATGTGATGTGCAGGTTCTTACCTCTTGTCTTAAAGCTCACAGGCACCTAAATCACATAAACAGCAAGAAATTAAAACTAACTACCTAACCTATTGCTAGCGAGCAAGTTTATCATTCATTAGTGAGTAATGTATTTTGTACATGAATTATGAAAAGTTATAGATAGCTAATACTTCTTTCAATACACATGAACAGTTTAAATATGTTTCAACAACCAGATAGCCAATTGTTTATCAACGACCGCCATTACTCACAGTGGAAAACATCACAAAATAAACTAAAGAACATTCAAACAGGAACACAGATTCAAGAAAATAGAATGCTCTCACAGTTAATGACACACGACTGGAAACGAAGTAGTTCCCCTTCAACATTGCTCATTTAATCACATTGATACATTCTACATCGTACTTTCTCCAACAGGCAAAATTGCATTTTCTGATTGTAAAACGAAATAGTTCCTCTTACAAGCAAATGGTTTACAAATTTTTCCAGGGAAAAATCCCCTAGTTAGTCCTAAATTTCTACTACTTAAACTACAATAGTAGACTGCTTGGGCTCCCCCCAAGTGAGCGACCATTCAGTCCTTCCAATGTTTGATCTTCTTCTATGCGTTCATGAACTACTTAGTAACTGATAGATCTTTTGGTTCAGTGCCTTTGTTGCCATCCATGTTGTCTTTTCATTCGCTTGTCCTTCTATATACAGTTCGATCCGCGCCAAAACGCTCAGCTACGTCTTCGTGCCGTGGTAGGTCGACCAATCCCTTGAGTCCATCTGCAAATACACCAGAATGCCTCATTCATTGGATTTGCGTTCCAAAACAAAGCAACAAATTATACTACTGAAATGACTAATCCACAAGAAAAGACTAGGTGCACCATCGTCATTTTATAAGTGCCGATCGCACTACCTCGTCCTCCTACATGGTCATGATAACAACACCAACGGCGGAAATCGAGAGGAAACTGACATCGAAAGCAAAAATATCTGCCCAGCCGCAACGGCGAAAGATTAAAGGCTACAGGCATGGGAGGAGGGCAGGAAAACTAAATTGGAAATCAAGAGGATAATGACATCAGAAGCCAAACGACTTTTCCAGACGCAACGATGGAAGAGTAAAGGCTACGGGCAAGTGATTAAAGACTAATATGCATCGGCAGTCGAAGCGATTCATACTTCGGATGGATAAATGCTTTGGGATCCGCAACGGTGGAAGGGAAGAGGCTATCAACCACCGATAAAAATAATTTTGATGCCTGAACTATGAAATATTAAATGTTTTAGTCAGCTCAAAAAATTAACAATGGACAAGAACCTGTTTTATCTCCACAATGGCGACCAACAAAAAAGAACACTTGATTCGATCGATAAGCAAACCAAATATACAATCTGCGACTCACCATAAATTTCAAACACAGGCAACCTTTGAAACAGGCTGAAAATCAATATTCGAAATCATCTGAAACTACAGCATGACCAAAAGTTCAAGGATCTAGTGATTAAAACAACACTAAATTATTAGGAGGGGCCCAAAAATTAAGAAATTTTGGGGAGAACGGTTGCAGTTGCAACAATATTTTATATGACAAAGCTGGATAATTCTAAGGGATTAATAGAGCAAGAGAATCATTATCTAAAGATTCATATTGAGAGATTATCTACTGAAATTGAGGAATTGATGAGTAAAAAATATACCAATCAGAATCTACAAAACCAAAAAATCATGAAATATGCAGTCAAGAATAAAGAGGAAACAAAATGGTTAAACAAAATCATCAAGGACAAAGATTGAGGAACTCCAGTAGAAAGAGGATGACTAAAAAAAGCACACAAATTGGAAATTACGGAAGTCGATAACACATTAACAAGTAATACGAAAGAAATATATCGATTAAGAACTCATAATAAAATATTAATTACGGAGATGAAAAAATTGAAACATAGACGCAAGAAGGAACATCCCAATAAAAAAATCGAAGGTATAATTCTAGAAAATCACGAATAAAACCAGTGCCTAAAGAATATTAATCAAGGACTAAAGAAATAAATCAAGAAGTTAAAAGAGTAAAAAAAGTTTCAAGAAGAAATGTTCGAGAAGATTGAGAGTAAAAACAATCTGTTGGAGAACACAACAGTGCAAATCCAGAAAGAAGCATCCATAATCTCCAAAAAACAAAGTCATGTCAAGGAAGTGAAGGAAATCCTCACCACAGTTCAAAAGGAAGAAAAAAAAACAACACATACACCTTACTGATATCCCAATTATAATCATCATTTTGATTAAAGACAGGGTCAAAACGAGCATTCAAAAAAGAGTTATGTTGACACGCAAACATTTCTACATACTAAACAACAATTGATACAACCCATTTCCCAAAATGATCTCAGAGGACCAATCAAAATATATCTGGGATGGACCACAGCAGATATGATGCAAAAATTCTCGCGGGGAATCCGTAACTCGTATTGTCTTATCTCATCAAGTGTCGCAAAGGATCCAGAGATGACAGTTCAAGAAAAATTAGACATTGTTGTCAATGAAGCTTTGAGGACAAAGAGTCTCTTAAGGGGAAGGAAATGTAACAATAAAATAATAAATTAATATTAATATTGATTTATTATTAATTAAAAGACTATCTAAAGTCTATAGTCATTCCCTTTTACGAAAAAGGTGCATGACGGGATTATATAAATCCCAAACCTATGTAACTAGTTATCATGTTATCTATTATAAATTTTATTATTACTTACCAACATGTGGGATTCATATAACTTGTCAGAATTTTAGAGAATTTACGAGTTAAAGAATTTTTTTTCGCTTCAAGATCAACCCAAAAACCTTCACATGAGGAAGATTAATATGTATAAATGTTGGGAGATGATTCAAAATAAATGGAGCTAGGAGACCTCAATCTGGATGGTCTCAAAAAAGAGGTAGATGACCTACAAAAAGGGGTTATTCCCTCTCAACATGTTGTTCTAATTAAGGAAGCCACCATCGGGACAACATTGAATAAATCATTGGGATTTGTCATAGAGAATATTAAACCTCGGGACACAAAAAAGAAAAGAAGGAATGATCACAGAGGTAGAATAAGTAACCAGTAACACATCAAGGAGATTGAGGAGAAACTAGTAGCTTCTGGTCTATTCCCAACTATATTGGAAGTGTTCATCGTTCCCTCAAAATATTTTCAATGAAACTTTGTTCTTGGAACATCAAAGGTTGTAATGGAATTTGAAAAAGGTGCATTCTTAAAAGGAAAATTGATGGCGGAAGGCCATCGGTTTTTTTCATTCATGAAACTAAGTATACAGAGGATAGTTTCAAGACTCTAATAGATAAAATATGGAAAGGAAAAGAAACCACAACCATTGATTCTAATGGCTCAATAGAAGGCCTTGGAATAGTTTGGAAGCCCCTAGAAGTAAGTCTATATGGCTTCTTTGCTACGAGATTCTCAATATCTAATTAATTCCATGTGTTGGGCATGAATATTGGGTGTATCCTCTCTAATATATATGGTCATTTCTCTATTTCTCCCAAGCAATACTTTCTTGAATCCTTGAAAAGGCTCAGAGGCATTGGATCTTGGGTGGGACTTTAACCTCATTCGTAATCTTGAGGGAAAAAAGGAGGTATACGAATCCTAAGTAGCATCAATTCATTCTTTGACAAACTGGATGAATACCTAGCTTTAGTGGATCTCAAAACATCCAATTATCCCTATACTTGGAGAAAAAATAGGTAAGAAGCTACGCAAACTTCTTCCATATTAGACAGTTTCTTAATCTCAGAATCCATCTTAACAGGAGGAGGAGACTTTGCAGACTTAGTGTTACCCTCGACTGGATTTGATCATTGGTTAATATGCCTTGAATGGAAAAGTTGGAGAGCATCTTAAAAGTCCCTTCATATTTGAAAATTTTTGGTTATCTTGCCCTGATCTACATTATTAGATGAAGCAATGGTGGTCAAGTTTTCAGGCTCCAGAAGGATATTTAATGTTTAGGTTCCCACAAAAGCTTAAACATATAAACAATAAAGTTAAAATTTGGAACAAAGAATCATTTGGTAACACATTTTGGGAAAAAAAGAGAATTGAACTCCAACTTATAGACTTGCAGCAATATTCCATGATTGAATTGTTCTCTGATACTTTCAAGAAGGAGGAGGAAAATCTACTAAAAGAGCTGGAGACGAGGGAAATCTAGGAGGAGACCTTCTGGAAAAAAAAAAGAAGGAATATTTGGATTAAAGAAGGGGACAGAAACTCAACTATATTCCATAGATACACTATCCAATATAGATAATTCAACAAAATTGCTTGCCTGAAAAATGTTGCAGGAGAACAAATGGAAACACACTAAAAAATTGAACATGTTCTCAATGACAATTTCAAAAACCTAATGGAGGAGCCAAACTTATTACAAGATAAAGTCTATGGAGGAAGTCCTTCGATATGTTTCGAGCTTAGTCACTCAAGAAAAAAGAGATCTTCTTCTCAAGTCTTTCCAGATAGGGGAATTAGAAAAATATGTCAAGCAAATGAAGGATGATAAATCTCTAGGACCTGATGGATTCACTACGAACTTTTTCCATTTTTGTTGGGACTTAGTAAAAAATGAAGTAATGGAAATAGTGGAGGACTCAAGATGAACCGAATTTTTTTTAAAAGCATTTGACTCAACCTTTATTTCTCTCATCCCCAAAGAATATGGAGATGACTCCCCAGGTAAATTATGACCTGTCACTCTTTGCAATGTTATCTATAAAATTATCTCCAAATCCATTGCTAATAGAATCAAGCCTCTCCTTCCATCTTTAATCTCTCCTATGTAGTCTTGGTATGTGGAAGGAAGACAATTCTTGACGGAATATTGTTCTCCCAAGAAATTATTCGTTATCTCAAAGTTAATAAGTACATGGGTATGATTATCAAATTAGATATTTAAAAATATTTTGACATGTTGAATTGACAATTCATGACGAAAATTTTACTTTCCTATGGTTTTCATCCTCGATGGGTTAAATGGATCTAACACTTCATATCTGCTGTTTTTTTTTTCTCCATTTTGATAAATGGTACTCCCTCTCATACCTTTCACCCATCCAGGGGAATCAATCAGGGAGATACTCTCTCCCCTTTTCTCTTTATATTGATTGTTGAAGGTCTTGGGCATCTTTTGAAAGCGAAGAATCAAGATTACGAGATAAGAGGTATTTCTCTGCACCAAGGACCTCATCCCCAAACACACCAATAGTATGTTGATGACACTATGCTTATGTGACACTCCTTAGTCCAAGAGGACAAATATTTCAAGCAAGGACTAAACTCTTTTATGCTAACAAGTGGTTTGGAAACCAATAAGCACAAATCTAAAGTTTTTTTCTTCAACACGTGTAAGATTACAACGAGAAATATTCTTCAAATTCGGGAGTTCAAAGATGGATCTCTTCCCACTAAATAACTTGATCCACCTTTAGCTGAGTTCCTTGTGACATGGATATGTTAGACAGACCTTCTTGACAAGATGAAATCTAAACTTAACTGTTGGAATTTGTGTGCCCTCAACATTCCAATTCATCTCACTCTTGTCAAATTCATGCTCCAAGCCATGCCATTATATATTTTCTCGATTCTTATTTCTCCCAAAGACGTGATTTTCAAAACCATAATTCTTCAATGCACCTTCTCGTTGGGAGGACCAAAAGAACATGAAAAAATGGTTATCAATATATTGGAACACTCTTTGTTCTCCTAAACTCTCAGGTGGGATTAGCCTCAAGGACCCTGAAACCAGTAAGAAAGTCTTTGGAGCCAAGATCTAGTGGAGATAGAGGATGTACTATTCTAAAACCTTGGGCTCAAATTTGTCATGTGATATATGCTCCCACATGGGATAAACAAAACCTCAGAAGGTTCTTGGAGGATTCAAGGGGCTCCCACATTTGGCAATCTGCTAATCAAAACCACTCAATTATTCAAAGCTTTATCATTTGGGAAATTCATGATGGTGAATCAATAAAGTTCTTCTCATGTTCTTGGAATCAACAAAGCCCTATTGCAGAGCTCACTAGAACCCCAATCCTAAATATGTTCATGAAATCTCGAGTATTCTCCTCTCACATCAGGTCTGCTTTCATCTTGGTCCAGATAAAATTAGACGGGGCTTCTCTCAAATGGGCTCTTTCAACATCAAAGAAACTTCCATGCTTCTTTCTGCTAATCATATTATATCTAGGGATGAAAAATGAAAGAAAGTACGAAAATATAACCTTTGGAAAAAAAATATTCACCTTCATTTGTCTTATTCTCAACATATGCATCATTACTTGGGAAAATAGGCTAAAAAGGGGTTATTCTGGGCCAACCTGGTGTTGTATGTGCAAGAAAGATGGGGAATCCATAAATCCCTTACATTATGAATGTGAGTTCACAAAGGCATTCTGGAAGAAGGGAGAAGTTATTTTTTAGGATTCGGCTAGATTGAGAGGAGATCCAGACCTTTTTTGTGGAAAATTGGACCAAAGATCGTTTAAAAAATAAGCTTCCAAATAGAATTTGGGAGTTATTTCCATGATTTGTAGTCTCAAAAATTTGGATCAAGAGAAACAATAGGTTTTTTAAGAACAAGACTACAATGTAAGAGGAATTATGGCTAATCTTGAAGATGCACCTAATTGAAACTCTTCATCTAGACAGTCGAGGTGATAATGACATTAACACTTGCAAAAGAGAAACTATGATGATGGAGCAGTGGGGCATCTTGTCGTCTCGAGAGTTTATTGGCTCACACAAAATGAATACTTCTAGATATTCCTCACTGGACACCTAGATGCACCCTCGTCTGATGTATACAAGCTTAAATTTGATGGTGCTTCAAAGGGTAATTCAGGAATGCTCGATTTGGTGGAAATGTAAGAAATCATTGGGGTAAAATATTGGGGGTCTTTTGGGGATACTCTAGAACCTCCACAAACAATGTCACATAATTAGATGGCCTTCTAGAAGGAATCAGAAGGGATTTGGTTCAAAATTTGACCCCATTCATCGTGGAAGGACACTCTCTCCTCATCACTCACATGGCCAACAAAATTCATTGTGGTTCAAATGGGAGTATAGTAGCTTATAACTGGAGATTGGAAAGATGACTTGGAAACCTATAATCCATTCTCCCGACTATTTATTTAAGACATGTACTAATAAAATCCAATAATTTAGCAGACACAATTGTGGGCCACAGAGACCAAAAAAAAGATAACATTCAGACCATAACTTGGGCTAATCTCTTAGACCTAATCCTTATAAATAAATGAAAAAATATTGTTGCACAAGATCTGGCCATCCCAGATACGGGTGTACAGTTGGAGGGAAATGTGGGGGATACAAGGATTTATATGCAGGCTACCACACGTGGTCGTCCCCTCCAATCTTAACCATGATTTTATGATGAGTATTGAGGTTGTTCTCGATGAAACCTTGAAATTTATTTCAATCATGGATCATATTCATTGTTCATGGTGCTTTGAGACTGCATACTTCTTCCTATGCATGGTGATTGTCCAGATCATGAGATTATGGTACCATTCTATTTTAATGGCTAATTTAGAGTTTATCGCAACTGTCTAGATACGTGCAATTATTAATTTTATCCCCTTGGCCATCAAGAAATCCCTCACAATTTCTTGGATAAAATGCTGGAGGATATGGTTGCTTATCATGGTCGTGTGGGTTCTTTTTTTAGTTTGAGCTTCCATGTTCCCATATTTTGGTAGCATAGATCATGTATAAATTGAGTTTGTGGGAGAAGAATCCATATACGTAGTATGGAATCAGATGATGGTCAACATCGGGTAGTCTCTGCGGCCAAGGCCAACCTTGAGGAATTACCTGTCATCGATTGGTGTCATCACTTGGAAAAGGAAAGTCCCACCTAATCCCACCTACATAGTAAAGGATATATCCATAATGAAAGAATAAATCTAGGGTAAGTTCAAGTTGAAACTTGGGCAGGATGTTGTTATGAACCCATATTGGAGACTAAAATTCATTTTTGCCAGATCCACGTGTGAACGGAAAAGCGTTGGAGACATGGTGGGAATCATAGTGGGGCTTCTCAAAAAATCTGCTGAAAATAAATTATACATATAAATGAGATTCTCAGTCTCACGAAAGCGCCCTTCAACCATCCTCAAGGAGCCAACAATGACCAGGAAAGTGACCTAAAGATGGATGAAAATGAGGAAGAAGGTGAGAAGGATGCGAGCACTTTGGTGAAGATAGTGTAACCCTTCCTCCCTTTTGTTTAGTGTTGTCTTTGATATTTCTTATATGTATGGTTTCCTTATGTTTTAATATATTTAAAGGTTTCAAGGGGTGGAGCGTAGAAGTTCTCCATAGACTAAGACTATGGAATTTGTTGAAAACGATATGCCTCTAGTTTCATGGAATGGGTAGAGGATGTTTTAGATCATACTCTATTTTCTAGTGTCCCATTGAGGGAATCCATGGTTTTGTAACAATATATGTTTTGATGAAGTAATAGAAGGCTCTTTTCTTGCAAAAAAAAAAAGAACCTCCAACCTATTTTTTGGGGGGTTTATGGCTACACAGAAATAAGGTGTTGTTCTAGCGTATTTTTAGAAATTTTCTAAGAATGAGAATCCTATTAGGAGACGACATTTAGTAATACCATAATTTTTTTAAGATTCTCTAACTGGGTGATGGGGTTTATCAAAAACTTGTTTGCCATTGTGGTGTCAGATTCAAATGGCATCTGACTATGAACCACTTCTTTACTTTAAATTTGGGATGGGGTAAATGAACTACTGCCCCTATTGAACTCTTATCCCTTTAGGGGATTCTCTCTTTTTCAATGTTAAAGAACATTTCTCATTTACAAGCATATGGTGATTCCAAGTCCATGATTAATTGGGAATCCGACAAGGAAATCTTGACATCTTTATAAATAGAATGGTGTGAACAAAGCATTAGGGCTCTTCAAAAATCTTTTGTGGATGTCCATTTTAATCATATTTACAGAGAATACAATTCTGCAATAGATTCCCTTTCAAAGGAGACATTGATTGTAGCTGAAGGTTTCAGTTTATCTAGTGTAGACATGAAGGAACGTCTCGCCATTTTTCAATTCTAATGATGTTAAGTTATCATTTTACACTCCATTGTAAGGGCTAGAGACATTTAGGCCTTTGGGGATTTTTGGTATGCCTTTTTAAGGCTATTTTGATCAACTTTTTTTTTCCTAGGAAAAAAAATAAATTGATTAATTATGTTAAATCCCTCAAATATGATTTTAATGCTTGAGCCCATAATTTCAGGATTTAATTAATTTTGTTAATTAAAAAAACCTAAAATTCATATAAAAAAATGAAAAATTAATGATTACAAAAAAAACTTATTTACAAGTTCTATACAAATTTATTTCAAGAAATTTTATTATTTAGAATAAAAAAAATAATTAAACTTAAAAAAAAATTATAAAAAAAAATTATATTTATAATTTAATTAATTAATTAATTTTACATTATATTCTAATAAGTTGTATATACACATTTGATAACTCCTTTTAACTTATATGATGGTAATGATAATGGTTAACCTCCACTGAAACTATATATATATTACCTAAAATTTGAATATTATAAAATATTATATATTTATAAATAAAATAATACATAAATATTTTCCAAACTTAAAATCAATATGTAACATACCTCTTACACCTCAATGTCGTCAAGTGTAAAAAGGGGTAAAATTTTTGTTTTTCTTTTACTTCGACACGAGCCAATCATGTTAGTGGCAAATTTTACATGGCCTTTCGATGAAGAAAATTCCAATTTTAAATTCGATACTATTAAAAGTACATGTTGATCCATGGGGCCATTCGTCTTTAAAAAGTTACACTGATCCAATAAGAAGAAATGGTCCAATGGTTAAATGGTAACACCTGCGACGTTTTGTGTACGGTCAAGTCAAGACATCCGGCGGTTATAATGTCCATTGCGCAGTTAGTCTGGCGGTGAGGCATAACCATATCACGTAGCTCGACGACATTTCCCTTAACAGTTGTGAAAAGGCCCCGCAGTTAATGGTTAACAGTTTAATGTTTGGTTCACGGTCTGTTGACAACATCGGAGGTCGGAAGAGCTTCTTCCTTCCGCAACGTCGGAGCTTGCCAGATCTTTTTCCTTCCGCAACGCCAGAGCTCACAAGAGATTTTTCCTTCCACAACGGTGGAAACTTAAGGGACGAATCGAAATTCGTAGCAGAACGAGAGCCACAACGGAGGATATATAAAGGATCAGAAGTCAAAGTGAAATGAGAGCCACAACGGCAAAGATATAAATTATTTTAGGAGACACAACGACAGAAGCCCCAGAATTACAGAGCGATGCACACAGTGACGCGAGGTTTGAAAAGTCAAATCGGGAGACTTTACCATCCGCCATCCGCAACTGCGGAAACCAAAGCAACAAAACTTCTGACTCAGAAACCAAATGACCGTCGATTGAGATAGAGTTCACTCTTTCGCAACGACGAAAGCTCAGATGACTAAAACTTTCAGAAGTTTAGTTCGCATGGTTTCGTTCTGATCCTTGGCATGGCAGGAATATCCCTCATGCGGAACATTGATGTGGCTGGATATTTCATCATGTGTACAGCTTCTTTGTAACAGTTTGGCAAAGCTTTTCTTGGCAGTTATTCCACAGTTGGGATAACGTCGAAAGGCATATGAATGGCCTGTTTGTAACATTACAGGAATATGGAACGATTGGTTATGATGAACGAGTTGGCATTTGGCAGGAGGATGCAGAACAAAATCTTTGGTAACATTTTGGCGAGTCAAACTGCTAATGATTCCTCCCACTGAACGCTTCAACAGCTCGATTCTAGCCATGATATAAGGGTTCCATCCTAGTTTAGCCAAGGGAGATTCCAGTTTTTCAGCCAGTACGGGAGAAAAAAAAATTGCTGTAAAATTATTCCAGATGCTGCAGGTATAGAGTCAACCATTCTCTGTTACATGTGGGCTTCTTTGTCTCTTGAAGACCCGATTGTAATTTCCAGAGAGGAGTCTTGAAGACTTTCTGTTCAGCCTTCTGTTTTACAGTTTTTTGTGGTTAATTTTGACAGAGACAGAAGATAGCAGGGGAGTTTTGCTGCAATTTATCTAGAGTTCTGTTTGTATTTAGAAGTCGACCGTTTCTTTGTTATAGTTTGGATTCTTTATCTTTTGAAGTCCAATTTGTAAGTTCCAGAGTGGAGGTCTTGAAGACTTCCTATCTAGAATTCTGTTTCTGCAAATGCTGAAGTTGATGCCAGAACCATTCTGTACCATTTAAAGCCATTAATTGGATCGGTACCCATTGGAGAGGGACCCGGAGACGTAGCGCAGTGGAGGGGGTGAACTCCGTTATAAACTTCTGTTTGTGACTCTATTTCTGTGTTTTCTTCCTTGTATATTTCTATCAGTGTTGTGGTTTTCATTCCTGTTCTGAGCATTTAATTTCTGTTAATGTTGTTCCATTAATTAACCTTTTGCACACATTCTTTTACAACAAACTTTTAATGCACTAAAGTTGAGATCCGACGGATCATATTATTGGTATCAGAGCTGGTTGACTGTTGTGCAAGTTTGTGAATGCTTAGTAGGTCCAGGTCAAAGGTTGGTGAAGGAGAATTAGTTGAAGGAGATCCTGAGATTGACTCCAAGAGAAAATTCTCAAGAACCATGTCTTCTCCACGAGGGGAAGAAGAAGGACATACCGAACGGGAAAAACCTGTTTTTTCTGAAACTGAGTTTCTAGAGGCTTTTATGAGCATGAAAGCCATGATGGAAATTCTACTCAATAAATGAGCAGAAAGGAAGAAGAAAGAAGAAGGATCTTCATCTAGAGATGCAAAAGTGAAGAAGGAAGAAAAGGGTAAAGGAGTAGGAGGTGATGGTGATCCTCTTGACACTAATCAAACTTTCTCTTCTTCTCATACTTATCATTCGAATAATGCAAGTCCTAATATGCCTTATTTCAAATTGGATGTAAAATTTGAATTACCTATTTATAATGGAGACGTAGATGCTGAAAAATTAGACAATTGGATCAAGCAGCTTGAAGTATATTGCAAGGTGCAGGGCATTAATGATGAGTCTTCTAGGATTCAATTGGCCACTTTGAGAATGAGTGGAATGGCTCTTACTTGGTGGGAGAGAAAGATTCAGCAAGATCTTTGAAAGAATGGTAAAATTATTTCAGTTTGGAATGAATTCATTGAAGTATTAAGAAAGCAATTTTATCCTTTAGGTCATATGCAGCAATTAATAATGAGCTAGCAAATGTTTAGACAAGCTAAAGGACAAAGCATTCAAGATTATACTCATGAATTCAGAAAGAAGGCTATTGCATTGAATGTTGCATTGGATACGCAAGAAACTCTTCTTAAATATATTGGTGGCATGCATTATTATTTGCGACATACTTTGTTGATGTTTAACCCCAGTAATTTGGATGATGTATGTGCTCAAGCTACACATTTAGAAGCTAGGGGTAAGCATGATGATGATTCATTCATGAAGAAGTCATCTCAATTTGTCAACAAAGATAAAAGGAAAGATAAGGGAAAGGAAACAACTACCATCACGAAAGAGGGTGAGAGACCCACATGCTCACATTGTCAGAAAGGGCATGATGTTTCAAAGTGCTGGAAACTTCATCCAGAATTAAAGCCAAAGTGGATGGGAAGAAATAAAAACAAAGATAAGGATAATCAAGAAGCTACTGTAGCAATAATTCAAGACTTGGGATCTAATTCAGGTGATGAGACTAAGATCACAGTAATAGGGATCTGAGGTAAAGATGAAGGTATATCTCTTTCCATTGATGCAATTTCAAGTTCTAATTCATGTGTAAGTACAAGTACAAATCTGCTATCTACTTATATGCATGGTGATAAAAGAAGAAGTGAATTGTTTCATGTTCGTGTCATTACAAATCATTCCAAGGTTGATACATTGTTTGATAGTGGTTCTCAGGTGAATTTGATATCAGAAGAAGTGGTTAAGAAATTGCATTTAGTTACTATGCCTCATGAAAAACCCTATCCTCTTGGTTGGGTTACTAATGATACACAATTTCAAGTTACAAAGAAATGTGTTTTTAAATTTGCAATCATTGAAAAGTTTATGGATGAGGTAGAACTAGATGTAGTACCACTGGACATTTGTGGAATTGTACTTGGGAGTCCATATTTGTATGATAGAAAAGCAGTCTTTTATAGAGAGTAGAACAAATATCATCTCTTTAAAGGTGGTTTGGAATACATTGTTCATGCACATCGTATGAAAACAAATCTAGCATTAGTCACTACAAGTCAAATGAAAATGATAGTGAATGCTAGTAGGAAGTTTGCATTAATGGCAGTTAAATGTGAATCATTGGAAAGTGGTAAATCGCTTAATAGAGATGTACAACATGAAGTGCAGTTGTAGCAAAGCATGCCTCTTCCAAATCTTGGCATGAATCGGATGGTTATTCAAAATACTGTTCATGATTATTGTAAGGATTGGGGTGAACAGTTGCAGCACATGTAGTGCATTAAATCTCCTTTCGAGACTTGTTTTTGTTATATGTTGAAGTCACATGTGGAATTTTATTTCGGCACAAAATATGTGAGAGGTGGACATCATGATGCAAAGAAAATAGTGTATCAGGGAGCGCAAGAACATCAGGAGAAGAGTCGGGAAATTTGCAAATCCAGACATGAAAACCATCATCCTTTTGAAATTGAAAAGCAAATTTGGTTGCAGATCACCAAGGGAAGATTGAAAGGTAGAAAGCTCAATTTTGTTTATGATCATTTTGAGATGTTTAATTATTTTTGTTTGATCTTATCTCTAGTCGCATATGCAAAGAATTTTAAATGGTATGAACCTCCTTTGGTCATAGACAAGGAGACTAATATGCAGATTCTAAGAAAGGAAGGATGTATGGAGATTGGAAAGGTGAGGAAGTTGTACCCTCACTTACCTGCAGGGTGATCTAGGATTTTGGAGGTCCAAAAGCTCTCCAATGGGGAGGAATGATCCAGGGGGTCATCCGTCTTTAAAATGTTACACTGATCCAATAAGAAGAAATGGTCCAATGGTTAAATGGTAACACCTGTGACATTTTTTGTATGGTCGAGTCAAGACATTCGACGGTTATAACATCCATTGCACAGTTAGTATGGTGGTGAGGCATAACCATATCGCGTAGCTCGGTGACATTTCCCTTAACAGTTGTGAAAAGGCAGCGTAGTTAATGGTTAATAGTTTAATGTTTGGTTCACGGTCTGTTGAAATTTTCGGAGGTCGGAAGAGCTTCCTCCTTCCGCAACGTCAGAGCTCGCAAGATATTTTTCCTTCCACAACGTCGGATCTCACAAGAGCTTTTTCCTTCCGCAATGGTAGAAACTTAAGCGACGGATCGAAAGTCGAAGCGGAATGGGAGCCGCAATGACAGAGATATAAAGGATCAGAAGTCGGAGTAGAACAGGAGCCACAATGGCAGAGATATAAAGGCTTTCGGGAGCCGCAATGGCAGAAAACCCAGACTTACGGAGTGGCGCACACAGCGACGCGAGGTTTGAAAAGTCCAATCGGGAGACTTTTCCATCCGCCGTCCGCAACTACAAAAACCAAAGCAAGAAAAATTCCAACTCAGAAACCAAATGACCGTCGATTGAGATAGAGTTCACTCTTCCACAACGACAGAAGCTTAGATGACTAAAACTTCTGAAAGTTTATTTCACATGGTTTTGTTTTGATCCTTGGCATGGCGGGAATATACCTCATGTGGAACATTGATGTTGCTGGATATTTCATCATGTGTACAGCTTCTTTGTAATGGTTTGGAAAATATTTTCTTGGTAGTTATGCCACAGTTGGAATAACTTCGAAAGGCATATGAATGGCCTATTTGTAACGTTACGGGAATATGGAACGGTCGCTTATGATGACCAAGTTGGAATTTGGAAGGAGGATGCAGAACAGACTCTTTGGTAACATTTTGGCGAGTCGAACCAGTGACGATTCCTCCCACTGAACGCTTCAACAGCTCGATTCTAGCCACGATATAAGGGTTCCAGCCTATTTTAGCCAGGGGAGATTCCTGTTTTTTAGCTAGTATGGGAGGAAAAAAAAGTTTGCTGTAAAATTATTCCAGATGCTGTTAGTATAAAGTCGACCATTCTCTATTACATGTGGGCTTCTTTGCCTTTTGAAGACCCAATTGTAATTTCTAGAGAGGAGTCTTGAAGACTTTCTGTTCAACCTTCTATTTTACAGTTTTCTGTAGTTAATTTTGAGAGAGACAGAAGATAGCAGGAGAGTTTTGCTGCAATTTATCCAGAGTGGTGTTTGTATTTATAAGTCAACCATTTCTCTGTTATAGTTTGGATTCTTTATCTTTTGAATTCCAAGTTGTAAGTTCCAGAGTGGAGGTCTTGAATACTTCCTGTCCAGCATTATGTTTCTGCAAATACTGAAGTTGATGCTAGAACCATTTTGTACCATTTAAAGCCATTAATTGGATCGGTACCCATTGGAGAGGGGCCTGGAGACATAGGCCAGTGTAGGGGGTGAACTCCGTTATCAAATTTTGTTTTTGACTCTGTTTCTGTGTTTTCTTCGTTGTATATGTCTATCAGTGTTGTGGTTTTCATTCTTGTTCTGAGCATTTAATTTCTGTTAATGATCCATTAATTAACCTGTTGCACGCATTCTTTTACAACAACCTTTTAATGCACTGAAGTTGAGATACGACGAATCACATGCCTTGTAGGACAATCGTTCGACAACTTACACCCTTCCAACTCATTAGGGACCAAAAAAGAATATACAACCGGTCTATATCATTTCTATGATTTGCATTATTAAAATTCTTAGAGTTGCAGGTGAGTACCTACCTTTGATTTCATCTGATCCTTCCACACATCATAACCGAGAAGAAAAAGATCTTATTTTGTAGTTCACACTCATATGATATTTCTCTACAATTTGTAACATCATATTTCAACATTTTTTCAGTATCATCTCATGACTAAACAATCCATTGTATTATCTTACCCCCTGACAATTTACCGTAACATTTCATCAATCAGCAATTGTAGCATTATCTTATCACTTACAATTTTACAGCTTCATTTCATGACTTAACTCTTTATTAGTTTCACTAGTGCATGGAGATACATTATCATTCACAACAGAAAAATATTTATTATTAAGGTGCCATCAAAACCACTCTAGGGACTAGGGACCAAGTCATATGGGTAACCATGAGTTTCCTTTTAAAAGTAATAGATGACAAGGTTGCAGCACAATGTTATATGTATACAAAATAACACATATAAAAATTAAACATTCTCACAAAGAAACCAAAAGACAACACATGTACGTGGTTCGCCCCAATCTCGGGGTTACGTCCACCAATTAGCTGTGTCATGTAATATTAATTTTCAAAAGGGCGGATTACAATCAGCAACAACTCTGTTGGTTGCACATCTTTCATTTTACCTTTCAAGTACTCCTCACCGAGCATTTAATTATCCCTACCACTAATTTCAATGAACAATCCTTTCAAGGAGAAGCTAGGGTTACATCCCATGCAAGGTAGTTATTAATCTCGACCTTAATGCACAAACCCAAATGGACTAAGTTAGTTCTATGTTCAACAATCTCATCCACATAAACCTGTATGCAATTTCAAATCTTATAATTTGAGTCTTATAGCTCTTTATCACCTTTTAGTAAACAACCTTAGTGTGACACAGTCGTCCTTATATCTATTTCTAAAATCATTAAGACAGATAACAGTCTATGTTCAATATTACCAAGGCAAGTCGCAGCCTTTATATGGATATTATTAAGATAAAAATGAAGTGTTATATCATCAAACACGCAACAGACCTTATATGAATCTTATTGAGACAAAAAAACAGTCTTATATCTATGATTATCATCATCAAATCAGTCACAGATTTTAGAGGATTATTTATTAAGACAAACGCTGTCTTAAAACTATGATTAAAATTATCAAGACTGGTCGCAGACTTTTTATGGATTAATCTAAGACAAAACACTGTCTTATATCTATGTTCACCATCATCAAGACTCACAACAGTATTTATATAAATATTACTGAAACAAATCATTGTCGGGATGGTTATATATATATATATATATATATTAGGTGTATGCCCACCTATGTACAGCCAAAACGTTTGGGACGGGTTGTATTAATCGCTGGTTGGTTCTTCAACCTGTAATAATCGTTCCAAGACGGCTAAGAAAAATCTACTCGATACAAAAGGTAAGAGGAACAACCCGTAAGAAAAAAAAACTTATCATCCAGGTAGGTTGTGTCTAAACCGGCAAGCACAAGTGTAACCAAGAACAAAAACCTCTATTCCTGGTAGCCCGCAAGCACAAAACCAATGAAACTAGCAGACCCTCCTATTATAAGAACCCACATTCCAATCAATCCACAACTGGTGGAAGGAAAAAGGGGGCGCGCCATGTTCCAGTACTCAACAAAGCACTCTATTAAAACTAAAATGTAGTGGAGGTCTATATCATTTTGCAGAGATTAATGTGAATGACAAACTCACCATAAGTGTTGGCAGTCCTCTTGAGTCTTGAACGCATTCACAAAGGTGCAAAAGGGCCAGAATGAAATCAAGATCTCGTTTTATACATGAGGTATTGGGTTCAAGTTAAAAATATACCAAACATTCACTACAATAACAAGTTGGAATAGGTTCGTTCCCTAAATAGGTGTAACCCTAAGACATATAAAAGGCGTATGGATAAAACAAAAATCATACGCTGAATTACATGCTGGACCATCCAATGTAAACGACGAATTTGAAAAACCAACAAAACAATTACCCAGAAAAGTACCGAAATACCCAACGCCAGCATGCAACATTGGTCTTCCTCTGCAGTATGTGCACTGGTGCTATAAGTATTAGGTTTGGGCAATCGATACTTGGTAAATCATACTGTATACCGACATCCTCAACAAATACAATGAGATTTACACATTACCAGGGGTGCATACTGGGGTGATTTGGCATATAACGTGTTAAAAATACCTTTGCCTAGTCTTGGTATGACTCCCAGCTCTTTCAGACATCCCGTCCAAGAATGCTCTACCTTCCCCCATCGCTAGTTTCTTTCCTCACTGTGAGCTACCTTCCTTTTCCAAAGCGTTCCCCTACGGATCCATCCATATTATAGAAATAAGGAAAAAGGATCTAAGCGTTTTTCCTCCAACATTGGTGAACTCGCTGTCATATCCTGCCCTTTTTTTTGACAACCCTTTCCCCTTATACTGCAAGGACTCTCGTTTTTTTTCCAGAGAGGAGAGATGTTTCCTCCCTTAACGAGCCTTTTCTTCCACTGGTCGTGGTGGTAGGTCAACCTTAAATTTTGTCGGAAGGGAATTAACTAGCAGCAGGTCTTCTGCCCAAAATAGTATTTGCTTTAAAGTATGATAAATAAGAAATTTTTCTGACACATACTCTAATTAAATGGATTTATGTGGTCTGCACAAAAACAGTATCCCCCCCTTTTCTTCCGCTCACCATTTAACAGAAAAATCATAAACCTTTTAGTAATGGCTATAATTAGCTGAGCAAGGATTTATTTATCCTTTCAATATTCACTGATTACTTAATTAATGATTAGCTTTCCAATAATCATTT
>LPNX010574481.1:353881-375553 GCA_001517045.1 Pseudotsuga menziesii | reverse complement strand
TAATATATTCCAACTGTGCTTGAGGAACTTTATGCTCGTCTTCTTCAATGAGATCCTTATCTACAGTGAAATGTGGAAAGGGCACCTTAGGCATGTGGACAAAGTTTTTAAGACATTGGAAGAAAATCAAATTTACACTAATATGTCAAAATCGCCCTCATCCTACCTCAGACATCCCCTTTACCTCCTCAACCAGCCTCTGTAGGGCTCGGTCTTGCCTTTTTACAGTCCCTTGTGGACTATGGATTGCCTTTAGGGCTGCTTCTGGTGGCCCCTTTAGCAGCCTGTTTAAACACAGGCCCAAATGCTTATCACCCTAAGCTAGAAAAACTGAGCTATTCTGAAAAGTAAGTGGCAGAAAACGACCAAATTGATTGATCTTAAGTTGTTGAATACTTTCTTCAAAATTCATAGTTAATAAGCTTGGGCTGTAGTATTTTTATTTATTATTTATGATGTAAACTCAGAACTTTTCACATTCTCAGGATGGTCACAATCCATTTAAACTACTCAAATAGTCTTGCTGGGGAAGATCTATATAGCAAGCTTTCATTAGTTGATATGGCTAGAAGTGATCGTCTGTCTCGGGAGGAAGCAAGTGGTGAAAATACCATCAGGGTCTGTTGGAAGATTTTCAATTAGAACATGTTTATGATGAAAATACCACGATGAAAATTTCACAATGCTGATGTTTATGCCATATGTTACTGGAAGACCAAATTGACTACACAGTAAGGTACAACTCAATAACAAAACTGTAGTTAATAACAATGTTTTAAAAACATGTCAACTAGTTTAATCCCCTGTTCAGCACCAAACTGGCTGCTTCCACATTGACTCAGCCAAGTTAATCTAAATATGCCCAGGGTGCATGCATGGAGGCTGAACATGGATGTTTTAAAAAAAATTGCATGGAAAATTTTGTTCCTAGTTATATGGATCCAACCTCATTTTGTTCCTGGATTTTCTGGTCACTCTGCTGGAGGCTACGAGTCTAACTATAACAACATCTATCGCTATTAGATGAGCTTTCTTATGCTCTGGTATTCTATGCTTCTGTTTATACAAGTCTAAGGATTTATTTGTGTGGAACCAATGTCAATGTTACTGATTTTAATTTTTAAACTGTTACTGAGACATAACCTGAGGATTGCTATTAGTGCAGAAGAACTACGATCTGTGAAATTTTGCAAAAATGTGTTTTTATTATAGGTTAGGTCCACATTATCATAACATACCAGTTCTATGGGACTGGGCTTATGTTGGTATGTTTAGAACTCAAGTTTCTTCTTTCCATTGTATGCTATGACATGCAAAGCTTTCTAGATACCTTACTGAATTAAACTTGGTGCTTCTAGAACTGAGGCTTTAGTGAATGCTGATATCTTTCTATCTTTGATATTGTTCTTTGTTTAACATTGTTTTGTACCATGTGCATGTTCATTGTTTTTTCAATTAAGATGGTTGCTAAGGCTTTTCAACTGCACTATGTACATAAATTGCTTACAGTCATTGAAGATCTCAGTGTTTTCAGCCCTCTGGCATTGAAGAAATAGGTGCATTCAGCTCTCTGCCTATGAGGAAATCAGTGTTTACAGCTCTGCAATTGAAGAACTAAGTGCTTTCAACTCTCTGTCATTGAATATTTAAGCGCTTTCAGCTCTCTGTCGTTGAAGAAATAAGTTTTCAGCTCTCAGTCAATAAAGAAATCAGTTCTTACAGCTCTCTGGAAATGAAGACATAATTGCACTCAGCTTTCAGTCAATGAAGAATTCAGTGTTTGCAGCTCTTTGGAAAAGAAGAAATAAGTTCATGCAGCTCTCAGTCCTTTAAGAATTTAGGGTATACAACTCTGTCCAAACTTAGGCTAAAAAACATGAGCTAATATTCATTTTTGAAATCCGAAGATGTGTGCCTAAATTTATTATGTGGCTGGGTGTAATCCCATGCCAAGAACTGGATATTAAAATCTTAAACCCTAGAAAGGATGATCTTATTAAACCCTAGAAAGGCTGGTTAAACTATACATGAAAAAACATTTCAAATTGAATCTTGTAAATTTGTTAAATAGCTGGGCAAGAAAACCCATGCTCAGACAAGAAACCTTGATGGTGGTTTTATTTAAATATTTAAGGCTGGGAGTCTCCATTCAGAGAACAAACCCATTTCAAGCAAAAGAGATTGACTCTGTTTAACATGAGCTAATATTCATTTTTGAAATCCGAAGATGTGTGCCTAAATTTATTATGTGGCTGGGTGTAATCCCATGCCAAGAACTGGATATTAAAATCTTAAACCCTAGAAAGGATGATCTTATTAAACCCTAGAAAGGCTGGTTAAACTATACATGAAAAAACATTTCAAATTGAATCTTGTAAATTTGTTAAATAGCTGGGCAAGAAAACCCATGCTCAGACAAGAAACCTTGATGGTGGTTTTATTTAAATATTTAAGGCTGGGAGTCTCCATTCAGAGAACAAGCCCATTTCAAGCAAAAGAGATTGACTCTGTTTTAATTAAATATTAAGGCTGGGGTATCCATTAAGAAGGAAATCCTTAATCCCATGCTAGAGGAAAGTTTTGAAGTGTATTTAATTTATGGGGGAGTGAACTCCAACTTATTTTAAGGAAAATCTAAAGTTTGAATACCTAAAAATTTTGTTTATTGTATGAAGTGCTTAGTTTCAAGAATAGTTTAAAGTAAAATTCAAGCTTACAAAAAAATATAGAGGTAAGTTATATGGATTTATGCTTATTTATAGGGTGGCTACTTGGTGGATGGAATGCACTTAAGGCACACGGTCAAATGGTTTGGTGAAAAGTAAAACAGCCCATGTATAGCATGCTTTTTTTTTTTAAAACGCCTACAGACGTCGCTTAACCGACGCTTCTGTAGGAGATTTAAAAAAAAAAAACATTAATAGACGTCACTTAACTGACGCTATATATTCCTATTCGTCGCTTAATCGACGTCTTTGAATGTCGCTTTTCCAACGCTTATAGGTTATATCCGTCGCTTAGGCGACGGCCCATCATGTCGCTTATACGACATCCGTAGTTGATATCCGTCGCTTCACCGACGGAATAAAGGTTACTTTTTTGTTAAAAATAGAGTAACCGTCACTTATCCGACGGACCCGCTGTCGCTTTACTGACAGAATGAAGGGTTATTGTATTAAAAAATTTCATTATTGTCGATAAAATACCGTCGCTTAACCGACGCTGTAAATTTAACCGACGGTTGCTTAGGTGTCGCTTAAGCGACGGTTACCTAGGTGTCGGCTAACCGATGACAAGTTTCCGACGGTTAAAAAAAAATCAAAGTGTCGTACATGCGACAGAGAAGTGTCGAAAATCCGACATGACGGCCGTCAGATTTTTGGTCGAAATGTAGTAGTGCACTCTTAAGGATTTTGATGCTAGTGGCTTTCAACCCTATGGATTACTACTTGCCATCCATGTAAAACTGGGGGGAAAGTCAGTATCCATTCATATCGAAGTCGTTGACGCTCCTTTGGATTACAACTTACTCCTAGGTCGTAACTAGTTTTATGCTATGCAAGTTGTAGCATCGACTATTTTTCAGGTCATCCAGTTCCCATTCCAAGGAAATATTGTTACTATTGACCAGTTAGACTTCATCACACCTAGTGCCATTACAAATGATGCAAACAATGTTTTTCTCTTGATCACCCCACAGTTTCAAGACATTGGAGTAGGCCTCATCAAATATTCTTCACTTATGGGAGTCTTTCCTTTCTCCCACCCTCCTCTTACTTCATGAATTGCATCCATTAATATGATTTCTAGCTCTCATACAGACAAAGGAAAAGCAATTGCTGATGAATCCTCATCCTTTTCCCCTTTCGAAGAGATGTACAGTGCAATACAAGCTACCAGTGATCCCACCATCAATGATCATTTCTTGGTGGCCTCAGACCATTATCACATGCCATATTGGCTCAAACACCCCTCCCCATCTCTGGATTATCTTTCACACACACTTCCTACAGACGAGTCTATCATGGAAGTTATGTCGTTAGACGAGATGCCTTGGGAAGATTATCATCATGGATCTTCTTTCCTTCCCCCTTGCCATATGGTATAAAACCACTTTGCATCCATGGTTTCTTTGGATATAGTCACAAACCCTCAGTCTCCCATACTCACTCGCAATGTGGACTCTGAAGGAAACCTAAGCAACATTACAAATACTATGCCTGTAGACATATCTATGAAACCCGGTATTTTCGAGAACATTCATATTGGCCAAAACTCCTCACCTGAGGAGGTTAGATCCTTCACAGACCTATTCAAGGAATTTAAAGATGTCTTCATGTGGACATATGAAGAAATTCCAGGGATTGATCCCTCGGTAGTTGTCCATGAAATTAAAACATATCTTGATGCCAATCCAGTTTGCTAGAAACTTAGACAATTCCATCTGCAGAAAGCAGCAACCATTAAGGAAGAGGTTGAAAAAATTATTAAGGTTGGCTTCATCTACCCCGTAACCTTGACCAAATGGGTGTCCAACATAGTCCCTGACAATAAAAAACAAGGAACTATTAGGGTTTGTATCGATTTTAGGGATTTGAATAGAGCTTGTCCAAAAGACAAATTTCCTACCCCTTATATCAATCAAATAATCAACAACTGCGCCAGAAGTGTCATCTTCTCCTTCATGGATGGCTTTTATTGTTACAATCAGATCAATATTGTCTCATCCGATCAACATAAAATGACATTTATTTGTCCATGAGGAACCTTCACCTACCGCAAATTACCTTTTGGCTTAAAGAATGCTGGCGCTACTTTTCAGCGTGCCATGTCATATGCTTTCCATGATTTTAAACACTTTTTGGAACCATATTTGGATGACCTGCCTGCTCATTCCAAGCAGCGGTATTTTCACATAGAACATCTAAGGGCCATTTTTCTCAGATGTCATCATTTTAAAATCTGTCTTAATCCCCACAAATGTGTTTATTGTGTGAAAACTTGCCGACTCCTTGGATTTATTGTTTCAAAAGATGGCATCCGCATTGATCCCCTGAAGATCAAAGCTATCTTGGCTCTACCCGAACCAACCAATGTTACTGAACTCTAGATTTTGCAAGGGAAGGAAAACTTTCTACGTCATTTTGTTTGTAATTATGCTGAAAGGACACATGGTTTTATGAGGTTGCTTAAAAAGGATACTCCTTTTGTTTGGGATGATTTCGTGCAATGCACATTTGACAATATCAAGCATGCACTTACCCATGCTCCTGTGTTCCACCCACCTAACTTTACTAAGGATTTTTCCTTGTATGTGGCTACGTCCTTGTCTAGTATAGCCATGGTCCTCATTTAGACAGACGAACATGACATAAAACATGTGATTTATTATGCAAGCAAGAGTCTCTTAGACTCCAAAACTCGTTATTCACATGTGGAGAAATTGGCTCTGGCCACAGTCATTGCGGTCCAGAAATTCCATCAGTATATTTTTCTCCGCACCACCACTGTCTATGTTGATTCCAACCCCATGTACTACTTTCTTACCCGTCAAGTGCTTGGGGGAAAATACTCACGTTGGATCATCATTCTCCAGGAATTTGATTTGGAATTCGCTAAGAGCACTTCAAAGAAATATCTTGTCTTTGCAGAGATTATGTGTGAACTTCCCCATACTACAGAGGATATGGAGCCCTTTTATTCCTTGCCTGATGAATCATTGTTCCTCATTAGTACGATGGATCCCTAGTACAGAGATATTATTTTGTATCTGCAAACCTTACGATATTAGCCCACCACTTCCGAAGATGCACTTCGTCATGTTTGCCACCAGGCTAAAAGTTACCTTATCCTGAATGATACTCTATACCGTCATGGTGTTGATTCTATCCTACGTCATTTCCTTACACATTAAGAGGATGAGATCATCCTTAATTATTGCCATGCTGGAGCTTGTGGCGATCATCTTTCTGGGTTGGCTATTGCCCAGAAAATCCTGCGTGATGAATACTTTTGGCCTTCCATTTTCAAAGATTGTATTGAAACGGTCAATAAATGCCCACCATGTCAAATGTTTAATTCCAAGAAACACACACATCCATCTTCGCTCCATCCCGTAGTAGCAGTTGGCCCTTTTGCAAAATGGAGCATAGACTTCATGCACTGTAGACCTACCTCAGCTGGTGGACCATGGATACATCGTTGTGGATGTTGACTATTTTACAAAATGGGCTGAGGCAATGCCCACATACGTCGAAGACTGTAATACTACCGCGCTATTCCTATTCAATCATATCATTGCTCGATTCGGGATCCCTAGGGCCATTATGACCGATCATGGGTCATACTTTCAAAATAAGATGATGGCAGAACTTAGTGTAAAGTTAGGGTTTCGACATGACAACTCTACACCCTACTATCCACAGGCCAATGGCCAAGTTGAAGTGATAAATAAAGTATTAAAAACAATGCTTCAATAGATGGTAGGGCAGGCCAAGTCAAAAATGGCATTTACAGCTTTTCTCCGCACTCTGGGTCTACAAGACTATTGTTAAAACTTCCATCGGTTTTACACCTTTCCAATTAGTATACGGGCTGGAAGCTACTCTCCCAATAGAATGTGAGATCCCTTATTTAAAACTGGCTGTCGAATTATTACCCAATACTACTGTAGACGAGGAAATATTCCTGTATTTAAACAAACTTGATGAAAATCGATGTGATGCTACCTTATCTAATGAGGCACACAAGTGAAGAATGAAAGTTCAATATGAAAGGACTGTCCAACCTCATTCCTTTAATGAAGGAGATCTAGTCTTGACCTACGACTGGAAGCATGATAAGCTGGGGGTAGGTAAATTTGAGTCTATGTGGCATGGACCCTACATTGTTAGCTGTGTTATAGAGAAAGGAGCATATGAACTGGTTGATTACGACAGGATACCACTGGGAGAGACCCAAAATGGGATATACCTCAAAAGATACTATGCCTAGGTCATCTAGCGTAGGGTCTTTGCAAATATTGTTTATAGTTTTTTGTGTGTCTTAAGAGGTGTGTCTTTTGTGTGATTTAAAGTGTGTTTTTTATAAAACTCTACTTATCCACGTCTTTTGTCTCATGGACATATGACTTCCTTCATTGGTTTTATTGATGGTGCTCATCGGTATATGCTTAACCTTGCATCTGCAGCTTGGGTACTGTACTCTCCTACAAGTGAACTGGTGAGTTCAGGGGTATTCTTTTAGGTCCCTCCACCAACAATATGGCAGAATATCAATCCATGGTCGAATTGTTGATGAAAACCCTAGCTAATGATGTAAGGGAAATTAGGGTTAACTTGGACTCTGAGCTAGTTGTCCAACAACTTAATCAATTCTACACCATTTGTAATCCACTGCTTCTTCGTACTTTCCGAAGAGTCAAGTTGTTAGAGAGATGTTTTGAGAAATTCACTTATCAACACATTCCAAGACATTTAAATGCAATGGTAGATACCTTAGCTAATCATGTTTAGGATTGGTATATTGCTCATACATAAAAGTCCATTTGAAACATAAATCAAAACATGTAAATTCATAAGTAGATAAACATCTCACACATCACATTTGTCACACACACAACTGTAAATACAAAAGTATGTCATATATATATAAACTGTAACATCAAGATACAAAATGGGCTGAAGCATCCCTAGCTTTCAGTTCCCTCAAAGTTCAGGACCATAAAAATTTCAGAATTTACAAATACATAGGGAAAAATCTGAAGCTCCGAAGCTTTCAATAATACATATAGAAAAAGAAGATCAAAATAGACTAATCCTCCTACTGTGCATCATGGCATGCAATGGCTTGGGCCACTTTGTAGAGTAGCCTGGAAAACCATTTAGAAGCATGTACAGTGTGGCGCTGATAACGCCTAGGTACCCTGTCTGTGGCTACATTAGGAATACCCACAGTCAAATGCTATTGGTTTTCTTCTATATCTCCAAGCTCCTCTTCATATTCAAAGTAGTACACCATCATGTCTCTGGTGCTTACTCACCTAGCAATAGGTGACATCCCCACTGGAAGGGGCAGATCCAATGTCTGTACGAAAACAATTTTGGTTATCTCAATGTTATAAACCATAAAAATGAAATAAAATACAAAATTCCAAAAACACAGTTTGGACAGTGTCTTTACTTACGATGATCGTCCCACATCTCACCCTTGGGTAAGGCCAACTCTGGATCATGACAGAAATATTCCCCATCCTAGGCATAATACTCTACCATAAGCAACTGGTTTCTCAACCAGCAAAAGAATCCAGACCCATAACTAAATTTAGGCCCTACGCCACCAAGGTGTGGCATAGCTATAACCCATGCTATCATGCTGGGATCTTCAGGCTCGATCCTGGTGATGGTTACCTGTGGTCTCAAATGTGGAATCCGCTATAAGATAAATGACACCACCACTGCCCCATATCTGAATTGCTTTAGTGTTCCCCTCCTACATTTGCTCAACTACTTCTTCAGACACACTAGCATGCTCTCACACCAGTTAAAATGGTAGGCTCCATACACTGCAAAGCGTATAAAATATGAGATCTATTAGTAAGGTGGGAAGATATTGTTCCCGCCACCTTGCTAATAGTGTATACCACAGTCCTCAATGGGAGATTCATTATGGAACGAATCTTTAATTTCTCGGATTGAGCCTCTGTGCCCAATGCACAATGTTGTTCTATTATGTCATCCAAGGAGCCTTCTCCTCCTCGAGCCCCAGATAAGACTGCCTGACTCCCCCTCATGGATAGACCGGTCAAAAAGTATATACCCTCTATCTCAATGGAAAAGATGTGGACTCCTACGACAAAATGTTCTTGGTCAGGATCCCACATATTAATGATATACTCAAGTAGTCGAATGTGTGCTTTCATACCGGGCACACGAAAATATTTCAGCATTCCACAGTTTCTTAGGGATTCTACGGTAAGTGGATCATTAGCAGCTTGTGTGTCGGGAATCTCATGCTCCCTTTCTTTCTAGATGACCATCATGCACCTGTAACATACAAATTTCATGATTAGAACACATGGCATGGCTGGAAAAACATAATAACACATTTTGAAGCAAATTTTGGGCATGAAATTCGTTTTTTTAGAATTCTAGGTTTTTCATTTTTTTCCCCTTTAAGGCAGCAGCAGCGTCGCTACCTTTCGCCGACAGAGCACCATCGGCACCTTTACCTTCGGCACCCGATGCGCTGTCTTCTTGTCCATCGTGGATAGGGAGCCTACGGTACGCCTGTCCCGACCGAACAGAGCGTCGTTGGGGACTCTGCCCGACGACTAAAAACCCTTGGAAAAAAAAAATTCTATTTCAAACCAATAAAATTTCCCACTGATGGCCATTTTCACTATTTCTAATGGAAAATTATAAACCTATCCTCTACCTTGGCTTCAAAATCTTTGTAAAGATTATTTTAGGAATGTGAGTTTAAACAATGAAAGAAGCAAAATTGATGTTTGTAAAAGATGGAAGGGAAAAGATTTGATTACTTACCTCTTACATGGTGAATGAAGAAGCAATGAAGTAGAAATATCCTTGCCAAACCTGTAAATTTGAGCACATAGATCTGTAGACAAATACACAACTCACAAAGTAGATCTCACAATTTACTCAGCAATTGAAGAATGAAACAGTGCAAAAATGGCTTGCAGCTATGAATGCTTTCATTAATCAAAAGTAATCAGATAATAATTACAATGAAGTAAAATGGCTTTAATAGCCACATGAAATTTGAATCCACATGAGGAAATTTGAATTAATAGACTCTACTTGACTGTAGGTAACTAAGACCTTGTGTAAATCACTATCGGAGGAATCAGTAGTTAACTGACCTTGTTTAAACCATAACCAGAGTTCATCAGAGCTCAAAAACACAACTCAAGTGTTACATTCAGTGTTGACTAAGGTTAACTGACTGTGGTAGGTAAGAAATGTGCCCCACATGATTGCAATCAAGTAAACCTAGCGCTAACTGAATGTAGAGGACTAGAACTGAATGTAACTGACTCGTAACTTAGCTTGACTAGTCATTAACTGAAGTGAGCTGACCTTGGTTGGTTTCGGCACTCCCAGTGGATTCCTAAATTGTAGGGATTGGTCTAGGAGGCTCCTAAACTGATGCAATCAAGTGCAATCAGTGGCAATGAGCCTCAACTAGTGTTCCCCGCACTTTAGTAAATGAAACATGTGCCCCAATTAGGCTAGGTGGACCCAATGGTGTTAATGAATATAAATAGACTGGATGGACTCCTGATTTAGACATGACTCCCAATTTAGACATATGACCAAATTTGGACAAGGGAGGATTAATAATCCTAACACCCCCCCTGAATGCTAACTTGGACAAACTGTGGGCCCTGGCAACTAAGACCATAGGTCACCCATTACATCAAGTAAAATAAAGTAACTGCTTAATACAAGGAGCTGGGGCAAAAACCACATGGGAAAAAAGCACTCCCTCTAGCTAAGCAGGTAGAACCAGGTCTCAAGTTTGAAAAAAATGAAAATATGTTGTTGCAATATTCATCTCTATGAGGTAGTGAAGCAACATGCATGGTGTGCTGTGCACAGGTATTCTGGGGCCTGGCATGTAGACTTCTCCTTTTTCTCCAAAAATGATGATGGAAGGAAGGAGGAATGTAACCTTTGTCTCTTGCTAAATGAAGAGGTGTATGATCATATCCATTCTTCTAAATGTAGTAAGACTAAGCCCTTGCCATATATCATCTTACAAGGAGTCTATTGCATCTCCCTGAAGGAGGTAAGATAGCATGGCATAGCGCAAGAGTCTTTCCTTTCTGAGTGTCAGGCGAGTTTCCAGTCATCTTCCTAGCTTCCAGTTTGGAAGTAGGGAGTGAATCTAGATTTGAGTCACCCTGAATATCAAGGTCATAAACTAATATAGATGGATCTGCAATACTAGTAGAAGCTGTAAAAGAAGTAGATGCAATGATTTTACCTTCCCTTGTAGGTGGCTACTAAGAGTGTACTGGTTCTAAAGGAGGCATGAAATGTGAGAAATCATATGCTTTTGAAGCATGATTTGCAGTACCCTTTGCTATGATGCTCCCAGTAGAGATATCTGTGATCTCCACTGAGTCAGGACCAAAGATCACTCACTTTGGAGATCCAGTATGGGTCATCTGATAGACAGATAACAGGTTTGAAGCTAGGGAGGGAATAAATAGCACATCTTTGAACCTTCCATGTTCAAGTTGGACAGAGCCCTTCCCTTTGTTTTGAATTTGCTGTTATTTCCCATCTAAATACTAGGACCATCAAAGGACTGAAAAGAAGAGAATGATTCTATGGATGCAACCATATGGTTGGAAGCTCCAGAATCAATGAGGAAGATAGGTGCTGATGGGCAGCAAGCCTTCAGTGCGTGTCCTTTCCTTTGGTATTCTTCATCTTCTTCTTCTTCAGAGTCATCCTTCCTTGCACTAGCAGGTACAAAAATGTTTTGCTTTTTCAAAAGAAGAGCCATTTCATCGGGTTGTCTTCTCATACAGGAGCTTTCTGAATGGAACCCCCTTCCACAGTAAGAGTAGAGGACCTTGCCTTTGCCATTCTTCTTGCTTCTCTTTGAACCTAAAGGTTCTTTTGACTGCTATTTCTTCATAGGGGATTCATCTCTTTGATTCCCTTTGTCATTCGCTACCTTATCTCCTCTTGCAACTAGAGCTAGATCTTTGGGAGATCGAATGATCCCCATTTGGATCAATTTATCATTCTCAAAAATAAGAGATTGGATGAAAGCATTAAGAGTGGGCATCTTCCAATTTGGAGTAGTGAGCCTTACTGTTTGGAAGGTGGATACAAAGACTAAGTAGTATGCATTGAGCTTTGTGAGAATAGCAAGGATGAGATGATCTTCATCCTTCTCCAGTTTGCATTGATTTAACAGATATATCAGGTTCTTGAACTTTGTGAAGAATTCATTCAGAGATTCAAAATTGGATGGATTGAGAGTAATCAGATCATTTTCTAGCTGATGGATCCTCATCTCATCATGCTTATCAAACAGGGAGGAAAGCTTGTCCCAAAAATCCTTGGGAATCTTCAATTCTAGGATGTGGAACCAAATATCTTTAGAGACTAAGGAGAGCAAGTGTCCCTGGGCTTCATCAAGCCTATTCATATACTTAGCTTTGTCTTTATCTAAATCTGGTTGTTCCTCTGCTTCTTCTATGAGTCTGAAGAGCCCTTTGGTGCAGAGCATTACCACCATGCCTGCCTTTCAATGGTGATAGTTGAAGGGAGTGAGAGGCTCTATTGGATGAGCCATTTTGAATGTAGTAGGAAGAACTAAGCTACTGTAGTGAATGCAGTGAGAAGAAGGGATTCTTGTAGCGAATGATGTAAGAAAAGCTGATAACCTGTCACACAATCAAACATACAAAGTAAGGTCGACAGTCTACACTTTTGGAATTTCCTTCACACCCAGCATAGTTGATCAAGCAAGATTGATCAACAATTTCTTAACTTGGGATATTAAGTGGTAAATTATCCGCTTCTGGTGCAGTACTGGAAAGAGCAATTGCCAAAAAAAATGATCTAGCTGGAGATCTGAGGAGGAGAGGAGTCTTATGCACTGAGGCTTTGATACCATGTAAATTTGAGCACATAGATCTGTAGACAAATACACAACTCACAAAGTAGATCTCACAATTTACTCAGCAATTGAAGAATGAAACAGTTCAAAAATGGCTTGCAGCTATGAATGCTTTCATTAATCAAAAGTAATCAGATAATAATTACAATAAAGTAAAATGGCTTTAATAGCCACATGAAATTCGAATCCACATGAAGAAATTCGAATTGATAGACTCTACTTGACTGTAGGTAGCTAAGACCTTGTCTAAATCATTATCGAAGGACTCGGTAGTTAACTGACCTTGTCTAAACCATAACCGAAGTTCATCGAAGCTCTAAAACACAACTCAAGTGTTACATTCAGTGTTGACTTGTTAGTTTTTCAACATTAAGCTAGCATTATGTTAAGGTATTTACTAAGAGAACAACAAGTACAAAAATCAAACACAAGAGACAATGAACACAGTGTTTTTCATCGGGGAAACCATAAATGGAGAAAACCCTGCAACTTCCTTAGAGATAGAATCAGCACAAGATGTAAAACCCCAAAACAGTAAGATGCACTCCTGACATCAGTAATATTCTTCTTGTCTAGCCCTAGTGTCTTCTCCTTCCTCAACTATGCGCTACACTTGAGTGTGTGAGTGATGTGTACTAAATAGAGACCCCAGCTCTCTATTTATACTAATCCTGACATGACTAAAACCCTACTAGGGCCGACCTCTACTAGGAGAGTCTAATAACCCTAGTATCCCGGAACTGTGGGGACTTTAACCCTTAGACAATCTGAGGGTTACCCACTATGACTTGACATGACTCAATTACATAATAGATACATCCCAGAATAAACATCGGGTTACAATGCATAAGATACATAGATGAATACATTCTGAAGTTACAAATACATCAACACTCCCTCTTAACTAGGAAGGTATTCTTTCGACACAATTTTCAGCACTAGTCTTCTTCTCTATATCAACTGGATCATCTCATCATCTGCATCTCAAGTATTTTGAGTCTTCAAGTCATCTTCATTCTTCAAATCTGGATCATCTCTCGATCTGGATCATCATCACTGGATCTGGATCATCTCTCGATTTGGATCAACGTCACTGGATCTAGATCATCACTCGATCTGGATCATCATCACTGGACTGGATCTGGATCATCACTGTTGGATCTGGATCATCACTCGATCTGGATCATCACTGTTGGATCTAGATCTCTCAGAGTCATCATAACTGGATCTGGATCATAACTTGATCTGGATCCCATCTAGTCATAATCATGTGTGCTATCTCCTCATAGGAAGTTCTACAGAGCCAGCCTTCTTTCATGCTAGTTATAGGCCTAGCCATCAGGTAGGTCTTCGCCCAGCACTTACATCTAACCTACTCGTCATAAAGGCATGCCCAACACTCACATCTGATCATGTAGTAACCTACAATCACATCATAAAGGCCCAGCACTCACATTCACCAGCATGATAGGACATCACATCACTAACATCTGTGAAAAGGCTTCACCACTTATATCTGACCTATAAGGAACTGAATCCTCTCACCATCACCAGAAAGGCTTGCACTCACATCTGACCTGGAAGGAACTAAATCCTCTCACCATGACAGAATGGCTCCCAATCCCAGACTGAGCTACCTGGTAATAGACCAAGTACCTCCATTCTCCCGAAGAATGGCAGTTGCCCTTATATCTGACCTGGTAGAAAACAAGTCCTACACCCTTGCCAGAATGGCTTGCACTCACATCTAACATGGAAGGAACTATATCCTCTCACCATGACAGAATGGACCCCAGTCCCAGACTGAGCTAAATGGTAACTGACCAGGTGCCCCCACTCTCTCGGAGAGTGGCAGTTTCCCTTACATTTGTCCTACTTGATAGAATGGCCGACACTCATATATGACATGGAAGGAACTGAATCCTCTCACCATGATAGAATGGCTCAGCCCTTACATCTAACCTGCTCTTCAGAATGGCTTTGGATCTTAGCACTCATATCTGACATGGAAGGAACTGAATCCTCTCACCATGACAGAATGGCTTAGCCCTTGCATCTGACCTGCTCGTCAGAATGGCTTTGAGACTCATCACTTTCCCTTGGAGGAAACCTCAATCTGGAGAACACCAAGCTTCTCCTTGAAGTACTCAAAATTCACTCTAGCCAATGGCTTCATCATCACATCAGCTATCTGTTCCTCCGTTGCAACATACTGTAGCTTCACTGCTCCTCTCTGCACCATATCCCTGATATAGTGATACTTGATTTTGATGTGCTTTGACTTGTCATGGAACACTGGTTTCTCTGACAACTTCACACAACTCTGGTTGTCACAATGTAGACAAGTAGCAACAATCTAGATATCAAATATATCATACAATAGCTTCCACAGCCATACTTCCTCACAACTAGCTGAACAAGCTGCGACATACTCTGCTTCAGCTGTACTCAGTGCCACACAAGATTGCTTCCTGCTAAACCAAGAGATCACACCTGATCCCATACTGAAGCAACACCCTGAAGTGCTCTTCCTATCAATGGCACTACCTGCCCAATCTGAATCAACATAACCCTCCAGGTTAATCTTCTGATTCACATCGTACTTGAGCCCATAATCAACTATACCCCTCAGGTACCTTAGAATATGCTTTGCAGCAATCAAGTGAACATTTCTCGGATTTGTCAAGAACTGGCTCAAGGTGTTCATAGCAAAGCAAATGTCTGGTCTTGTGTCCATCAGGTACATCAATGATCCAATCATCTGACGATACATCATAGCATCAACTGACTCTAATGAAGCATCACTCAATAGCTTTAGGTTCGATTCCATAGGTGTGGCCATAGTCTTGTAGTCCATCATCCCAAACCTCTTCAGGATCCCTACTGCATACTTCCCTTGTCCAAGGAATATTCCATCCACACTCTGCCACCCCTCCATACCTAGAAAATAATGCATCATACTCAATTCCTTCATCTCGAACTTGGCAGCAAGCTTTTTCTTCGTATCAGTAATAAACCCATCCATACCTGTCACAAACAGATCATCTACATATAGTAGAAGCATCACTGGGTTTCCATCTTCAACCTTGTAGTAAAGGTTGGAATCTACTTTACTCTTGGTAAAGCCCAAACTAGATAAAAAGCTATCAATTCTACCGTACCATGTCCTAGGTTCCTGTTTCAAACCGTACAAGGATTTCTTCAATATGCATACATGAGACTCCCTATCATGTGTCTCAAAACTAAGTGGCTGTTCTACATACACTTCCTCTTCCACTACACCATTCAAGAAGGCAGTCTTGACATCCATCTGGTGTATCTTCCATTTCATCACTGTAGCCAAAGAAAGTACTGATCTGATGGAAGTGTATCTGGCTACAGGTGCAAAGGTTTATTCATATTCTATTCCTTCCTTTTGAGAGAAACCCCGAGCTACAAATCTTGCCTTATATTTTTCAATGCTACCATCTGCAGCATGTTTGATCTTGTAGATCCATTTGGAAGTTACAACTGACTTCCCATCTGGTCTTGGGACAACATCCCAAACATCATTCTTCATGATCGACTGGTACTGTTCGATCATAGCATCCTTCCATTATTTTTGTTCTACCGCTTCTTCATAACTGGAAGGTTGTTTATCAATTAAATCACATAGTAAAGCTACATACCCGAAACAGAATCTGGTCCTCTTTCTTTCTCTGTGATTCTCTTCTGGAGCCCTATATATTTCTACACCTTGGATAAGTTCTCGTACCCAAGCAGGTTTCCTCTTATGAGGATTCTTCTCTAGAGGTCGATCTATAGGTCTTTGTGGTTCTTCAATTTCTCGATCTTCTTCTCGAGTTTCTTCATTCACGGTTGTATCATGAATTCTGGGTGCTTCTACTTCTTCAAGTTCTTCAGCAGGTCTCTTTATAGATTTGTTGTAATTCGTGTCTTCATCAAATGTCACATCCCTACTGTTGTCAATCTTCTTGTATCCTGGGAAATATATCCTGTAAGCCTTCGGGCTTTCAGAGTATCCCACAAATATACCCTTCTTTCCTGAAGGATCTAATTTAGTCCTCTTCTCTTTTGGAATGTGGATGTACACAGGACAGCTGAATATTCTGAGATGGTTGACTTCTGGTTTCTTGCTGGAGAATACTTCTTCAGGAGTCTTGTTCTCGAGTACTCTATGTGAAGTACGGTTCTGTACATACACCGTTGTTTTGGCAGCTTCCGCCCATAGATGCCTAGGAAGGTCTTGATCATGAAGCATTGCTTTTGCAGCTTCCATGATAGTTCTATTCTTCCTTTCTGCAATCCCATTCTGTTGTGCATTATAAGGAGTGGACAACTCCCTCTTAATCCCTAATTCTTTGCTTAGCTCTTTGAATTCATTTGAAGTGAATTCTCTGCCATTATCTGATCGAATGGTCTTGATCTTCTTTTTAGTATGGTTCTCGATCAAGGCTTTGAATTCCTTGAACTTACTGAATACTTCGTCTTTGTTCTTCATGAAGTAAACCCATGTCTTCCTAGAAAAGTCATCAATAAAAGAAACATAATATGCATACCCACTTAGAGAGTTTGATGACATAGGACTGCATACATCTGAGTGAATGATTTCCAAGATTCCTTTTGGTTTTCTTTTGCTGCTTGGAAATGTCTTCTTTGAATTCTTTCCTTTCGCACATCCTTTGCAGACCTCATCATGTTTTGCTTGGATTTCTGGAAAACCTTCGACAGCTTTGCTTGCAATAGGTAGTGCTCTGTAATGCACATGTGCAAGCCTTCTATGCCAAAGTTCACTTGGCTCTACTGTGTCATGGACCAAGGCTTGTTCTGGATGGCCCTTTAATTTGTACAATCCTCCTTCTTGTTCTCCAATCACTACCGCATCATTGGTAGTCTTTCCTTTTGGCCACATGATGACTTGACCATCTATGGATGCAACCCGCATTCCTTTTGCATCTAATGCTGATATGGAGAGAAGGTTCTTCTTGAGTCCTGGCACAAACAATACTTCTTTCATTGTTAGAGATTTTCTAGAGTCTAATTTATAGGAAGATTCCCCACTACCTTTTATTGGATATTGGTAGTCATCTCCTAGCTTTACCTTGTGAGGTGATTCATGTGATGACAGTCTCACAAAGGATTCCTTGAATCCACTCATATGTTTGGAAGCCCCACTGTCTATAAACCAATCATCACTTCCATGAGTAATGTTACCTGTGAGAGTGGATATCAAAACATATTCATCCTCACTTGAATAATCTTCACTTTCATATCTAGATCTCTTCCTGGATGGTTCATCACCCTCTGCAGCATGAGCATGATGTCTTCTTTTGTTGCTCTTCTTCATTATCTTCTGTTTGTTTGGAAAATTCCTTGGATAGTGGGCCTGCTTCATCACATGTATAACATATGATGCTAGATACATCTTTTCTAGTGTTATCTTTGTGAGAGTGCTTACCTCTGGAGCTATGAGGTCTTCTTTTGTTTGACTTGGAGTGTACCGTGAGAGCTTGGTCTTCACTTCCCATCTTCTCTTCTAGAGTTGCTATCCGAGCTTCTTCTTGAGAGCACTCTTCTCATATTCTATTGAACTTGACTAACTTCTTTCTAGCATAGATTCCTTGGATGAAAGAATCCCATGACCTAGGAAGGCCATTCAAGGTAGTCATCACAATATTTGCATTTTCCACTTCTTCATCAACTGCTTCTAGTTGTTCTTTGATCTAAGAAACTCTTGTGAAGTAAGACTGGATTGTTTCTGCATTCTGAATATTCACATTCTTCAGTTGGTTTCTCAGGGTCATCTTTTGGTTTATGTTATTCCCTTCAAACAATTTCTTCCCTTCAAACAATTTGGTTAGGGCATCAAACATAGCTTTAGGTGTCTTGAGAGAGGATAGCTATGGGATAAGGTGATCCTTGATAGAATCAGAAATGATCCTCTTTTCCATAACCATATTCTTCTTATGTAAGGCCTTTGCCTCATCTCCATCTGGAACAGGAACCTCTTCATGGATCTAGGAGTCTAACTCATTTTCTTCCAGGACCAGCGAGATCCTATACTTCCAGGCTCAGAAGTTATCAGACCCCTCAAGATTTTCATCAAGCTTGGTATGATGGGACATATTAATTGAGAACCTCAAATGGAAATACAAAATATTTTATATCTTACCAGGTTCAATATGTCAGATCTGAAACTTGAGCTGAAATCCTGTAGAGTTGGTTCACAAGAAAATTAGGGTTTTGCTTTTCCGGAGTTCTGTCCACCCAAATGCTTTGAAATTTGTCCCTAACTTTGATTTTGGGGAGGAGATCAATCTAGGCCTGGGCTCACTGAAAACTTCCTCTTCTATTAAAAGCCCTAATTTTTGATAGTAGTGACAGGTTCAAAACTGAAAAACCTCAGAATTGGATTATGCTTCGACAGAAAGATGTGCCCTAAGGAGGAGATTTATTCCACCTTACTTTTGCTGAAAATCTGTGGAGGAAGATCCATCAACTAGGAATCCCTAGTTCCCGCAGCTACACAGTGTCTTCTTCTCAGGTTAGCTCTTATACCATGTTAGTTTTTCAACATTAAGCTAGCATTATGTTAAGATATTTACTGAGAGAACAACAAGTACAACAATCAAACACAAGAGACAATGAACACAGTGTTTTTCATCGAGGAAACCATAAATGGAGAAAACCCCACAACTTCCTCAGAGATAGAATCAGCACAAGATGTAAAACCCCAAAACAATAAGATGCACTCCCGACAGCAGTAATCTTCTTCTTGTCTATCCCCAGTGTCTTCTCCTTCCTCAACTATGCACTACACTTGAGTGTGTGAGTGATGTGTACTAAATAGAGACCCCAGTTCTTTATTTATACTAATCCTGACATGACTAAAACCCTACTAGGGCCGACCTCTACTAGGAGAGTCTAATAACCCTAGTGCCTCGGAACTGCGGGGACTTTAACCCTTAGACAATCACAGGGTTACCCATTATTACTTAACATGACTCAATTACATAATAGATACATCCCAGAATAAACATCGGGTTACAATACATAAGATACATAGATGAATACATTCTGAAGTTACAAATACATCAACATGACTAAGTTTAACTAACTGTGGTAGGTAAGAAATGCACCCCACATGAGTGCAATCAAGTAAACCTAGCGCTAACTGAATGTAGAGGACTAGAACTGAATGTAACTGACTCCTAACTTAGCTTGACTAGTCATTAACTGAAGTGAACTGACCTTGGTTGGTTTTGGCACTCCTAGTGGCTTCCTAAATTGTAGGGATTGTTCTAGGAGGATCCTAAACTGATGCAATCAAGTGCAATCAGTGGCAGTGAGCCTCAATTAGTGTTCCCCACACTTTAGTAACTAAAACATGTGCCCCAATTAGGCCAAGTGGACCCAATGGTGTTAATGACTATAAATAGACTGGATGGACTCCCGATTTAGACATGACTCCCAAGTTAGACATATGACCAAATTTGGACAAGGGAGGATTAATAATCCTAACAAAACCACCAATGGAACTCTTACCAATCAAAACCAACTCTCCAAAGCTCACAAGTGGTAAAAATGTAACTATTTCTTACCCATACTTTCTATTTATAGAGTATTTGAGATTTTCAAAAATGCATTACAATTCATATATTTTGAAATCCAAATTATTTGAGTGAAAGTGGGTTTTTGTTTTTATTTTCTATAGTTTTGGCAAAATTGTTTTTAATGGTCTTTTTTGAGTTTTTCAAAGTTAATGTTAGGTTTTGGCTCTAATACAAGTTGTTTTTGTTTTTTTCGGGCTTAGGGCAAAACTGAAAAAGTATCGAGCATTCTTTTACACTTTTTACATGATCGTTAAAATTCCAGTAGAAAGGTGTCGACTCAAACTCGTTAAAAATGGCTTATTAAAAAGGAACCTCATTCGGGAGTTATATTTAAGCTCTTTTTAGTCTCCTCAAAACAAAAAAATATTTCCAAGCGAACTTGTTGTGTTCACACTTGTAAAAGAATCAGAACGGTCGACTAGTCGGGGGTAGGTTATCTCTTTTTCGGACCGATTAGTCTTATTTACGAAAAATGACCCTTTTTGGAGTCTTCTTGGTCATTTCAGACTCTCTAAAAATGAAACAACAAATTATTTTACTTGCATCGGGCTCATAAAAAACACAATGTGAGACCCTATTTCAGGAACAAACCCCTCCTTTCTCAGGTTTGTGAAAAAGATGAGAATGGACTCATCACTTGATGAGCTTCCATGAGTGTTTGTTACCCTCTTTGGACTCATAAAAATGAAAATAGGCACTCACCTTTTGAGGTGGGGAAATTAAAGGAAAGGGGAATGGTTTTCATTTGTTTATATGGCAGTACTCTACAGTCCACCTTTGAACATGGCACCTTTTTGCATTTGCATATCTGAACAGTTTGGGTTTTTAGTTTGTCTTTGAGTCGATCCATTTTTGTGAGTCACTTGACTCCTTTGGGTCAATTCAAAGAATGCTTTGTTATATTCCTTGCATTACACCTGGTTCTATTCTCTCAAGTCAATACTGCCAAGTCATGTGTCATTTCGTCCAATTGTTCAAAGGTTACCTCTCTTAGAAACATAATGCGTTAATCACCTCACTTGTCCTCAAAATTCAGTCATGTCTGAGTCAGTCCTATCATTCCAAATCAACTTTTATTCTCAGTTTCATGTCACTGATTTGGGAATTATTATGGCCCTCCTGTGACGAGGTCTATTCCTGTCGACTTCAGATCATTATCCAGGGATTATACCTTGAAGCCTAGATAGTACCTTGGGCCTGCATGCCTCAATGGCAGGTTACCTTGCTTTCAACATGAGTTTACATCATTGAATATTGATTGAAATATCTCATCAAATGTTCAACTTCAAGTCCTTTATTCACATTTGATGATTTGTACTAAGATGCCCTGGGAATCATTGACATCAATGGTGATTTCCCTCGCACTTGTTAATAGTTGACATCAATGACTGGT
>LPNX010574481.1:328319-350907 GCA_001517045.1 Pseudotsuga menziesii | reverse complement strand
TTGCACTGTTTCATTCTTCAATGGCTGAGTAAATTGTGAGATCTTCTTTGTGAGTTGTGTGTTTGTCTACAGATCTATATGCTCAAATTTAACAGTAATCTAGTGGTTTCTACCATGTTCGATGCCAAGACATTTTAATCACATGGTTAGATTCGTATCGTTCGGATATTGGGATGAAGACCCTGAGTGATTAGGCTTTATCATCATCATTTCCTATGCTCAGGTTGCGTTTGGAGATCATTTAGAGTCATGACATGGATCCACATTGTATATTCAGTGGTTGTGTTCTATATCTGAAAATGAGAGGCATAGATATACTTTGTATATATCGTAGCTATGACCTATCTCTTACATTAGTCAATCATGGATCTACAGTGTATTATTGGTAGCCATGATGTAGTCATCATCATAGATCTACAGTGTATTGGTCCACAGTTGTGGTTGAATTGGATAAAGTCAGTTACTGGTCCTCTATAAGTCTATCTCTCTTTACCTTTGTGTCAGACAGAAAACTTGCAAAGTATTCCACCTATCACTTCCTTCTAGCTTCATACTTTGGGGGGCATTCTGTTGCACATGAAAATCTCACATTGCCTAGTTAGGCTTCAAATGACTTTCTTGTTTCCTTCCAACCCCCCAAAAAGCTTGATCTGGATCACCTTGGCCATTTTTGTCCCTGACCTAGAAGGAATGACGCTCTTTTACCTTTTCCACAAAGCGTCGTCAACACCTCCATCAGTTGAGCAAAAAGCATCATTAACCCTTTGCAATGGGAAAAATCCTAGATTGGCGCTCTGTCCAATTTACTAAAAAGCGTTGATGGTCACTTGAAGGAGAAAAAAAAAGAAGTTTCTGGAAGATTCCATACGGAATCCTTTAGGGAATTAGTTCCTACATGACTAGGAGAGGTGGCATTCTCCTCCCTCACCTATAGGGATCTCATTCTATACTTTTATCAAGTCATCCTATGGATTCTTGGCCTATAAATGAAGCTTCTATGAAGAGAGTGGGAGAGGCCAAAAAAAGCATCCTTATGCTGCTCGTTTGAAGTCTGGATAGAGGCAAAGTAGAGGTAGCTTGTAGCTAGAGAGGTCTTCATAGGATTTTGTAGACATTTGTTGAGACAGAAGTTGTCAACATCAAGGCTTTTGGTTGTACTTATTCTCATCCATTATTAACACAAAAACATTTCCCTTTCCTATATTTGATTATTGTGTTTGTGATTAAATATTATTGGACGCCTTAATCACCAGTATGGATAGTTTATTATCATGATGCTCTCATCTTTTCGCTTTTCTTGTGATCCATCTTTAGGTATTGAATCATCTCAAGGAATTTTTGGAGAGAAGATAAACAGATCTACCATTGAGGTATATGATGTGTCATGTTAATTAATTTGACTATTCAAGGGAAGGATATGTGGCTGTGATTTTTTGTTCTGTAGTTGTGTTTTGCATTACAAAGGAACAAGCAGTGTCAGCACTAGTTGAGAATTCCTAATGACAATCATGATCTCACAGTCTAGATACTCATTATACATGCTCAGAAGATTACACATGGAAGACTGCAAGGAGGCCCCTTATCCCTTTCTATCTAGCATCAAGCTAGAGGAAGGTGGCTCTAGACCTTTGGTAGACATCACTCTTTATAGACAACTCATTAGGAGCCTTCTATATCTCACACATTTGAGACCAAACATATCCTATCTTGTGAGTGTTGTTTCTAGGTACATGTAGGAGCCACATGAGCTACATTAGAAGGAAACAAAGAGGATCTTGCACTATGTGCATAGTACTAGATATTATGGGATTCATTATGCAACTGTTGCAGAACTTGACCTCATAGGATTCACAGATTCAAACTGGGTAGGAGATGGAAATGATAGGAAATCCACTTCAGGATTTGTGTTTATGATCGGATCTGGGCCAATTTGTTGGTCCAATAAGAAGTAAGCAACACTTGCACTCTCTTCAGCAGAAGCAAAGTATTGTTGTGGCGCACATCCTAATGGTTCTTAAGGTGGATAGCTTCGTAGGTTTTGGGAGTTTGTAAGCGGAGCTACGGCTCAAAATAGTCTTAGGGGTGTCGGGGCTGAGTCAAAAACCTTATTTTGTAATAAACCCATGGTTTAAATCCATGGTTTAGGGTTCGGGGTGCCCATGGTTTAAGTCCATGGTTTTGTAATAGTGCGCTGTTTAAATACGCACTCTTGTAAGTAAGTGAGGTTAGGCTTTTTGTGTAAGAGGAATTAATGCGAAGCTAAGGCTAATTTTGTAAGAAAAGGTTAAGTCCCAACTATGTGCATGGACGACCTCTGCAGTTGTGTGCGCAGAGGTTTTTTAGGTGATAAGGAAATCTGCAGCTATGTGCGCGGCTTTGAGGACTGAAGGGATCTACAGCTGAGTGCACAGATCAGAACTGTGGTTTTTGTAGAAAGTTGAATAAAACACAGTTCTGTGGACATAACCCCTACACTGGGGGTGAACCATGTTATATCTTGTGTCATGGTTCTATGTGTTGTTTATGTTGTGTTCTTTCTTGCATTTATATCGATATATCTGATAAGTAAAGATCACTGCTAGATAATAACTTCACTGCGAATTCCCAGTAAAGGGTAGCGCAAGGCACTGTTTGTTTATCTAACTGCGAAGCTAAATAAGTGAATGTTAAGCTCTGTGATTTATATTTATAATCTGTTAAAAGCTAAAGGTACAATAATATCCCTCTTTTGCTTGCAAAAATCTGGTTCTGCGGCACCCCATAGCAGTTTCGAGTGAGACTGCAGCCTGTTTGCAGGTTGTTGCCGAAAGGGCCAACTCTGTGGGTCTTTTGTTGGTGCAAAATTAAAGGCATAAAACCCGGGTCTACCCCATAGCCAAACAAATTGGTTTCGTTGCCGGTTGAACTCAGTATCTACTCAAGAGGGGTTTACGTTGTACCTCAAGGGCTATGTTCTGGAGGCCCTCTATGAAGGAAATTGGTAATTGGCTTGATGAGACTTATTTGAAATTTGCTGAGCACGAGAACAAATATCCGCGTCGTAGTGCAAACAAATTTTTACAAAGGTATGTTTTTTGTGACATTTATGAAATTTTCTTTGGTAGTATCCACATAGAGTTGCACCAGTGGTTATCCAGGTTAACAGAGCGAAGGACGAACTTCCAAGCACGTCAATTTCCTATTTGGACCCCCGCGAGAATTAATATACTAAAAAGGGTGAACAACGAGATATCCCGCGCTGTTGATTTCTAGACAACGCGAACCCTTGAAGCATTTGTGATGGAGTTCGCCATCGACACGAGTACCTCCTTTAGTGAAGCCGAGCGGCAGTTTTTCAAAGGCCTAAGGGGTAAGTTTTTGAATTCATTTAGTTTGAGAATTAAAATGATATTGGCTGAAAAAGGTATATTGCTAATTGAATCAGACTGTTCGATTTAGTATTACTAACCTATGGTTGTAAGTGACAATACCTTCGACGAGCAAAGTGGTTTGCTATGAAGTGGCAAAAGGTACAAGAGAGATTTTGGATCCTATTCCCAGGGTCAGCATACAGAGTATCCCTCTGTAAATCCCGCTGATTCAGAACCCAAAGAAACCCCTTCTGTCGGAAACCGTTCGGTAACCCCGTAGCGAAGACCTATTATCCCTGAGAACCCATCGTAGTCTGAAATTCACCCTAACCCGAGTACTCCTATCGCAGGTCAGTCTACCCCAGTAATTTCCCCCCACCTACTCCCAGTACCCCTCCTTCCCCCCTAGACCTACGATGGCCCATATGCATGACGACATTAAGCTCCCTGTTTTCAAAGGAACTGGATCAGAGGATCCAGAACAGTTCTGGTTTTTATATGAAGCAGTGTGGACTGCTAAGTCCATTACGGATCAAGATACAAAAAGAGTGCAGTTGATTACTTCTTGCAGAGACCGTGCTTTGACCTGGTTCATGAAGTCCTCCAGCACTCAGAACCATGCATTGGCTGACATAAAAGCCGCAATGATAAAGGAATTTAAGAAGCCAAAATCCGAGTCCCAGTGTATCACCGAATTGAAAGAGATTCAGCAGAGGCGTGGAGAATTAGTGTGGGAATTTGATCAAAGATTCAAATTTCTGCTAGACCAAGTCAGTTTCCCCATTGGACCTACGCAGCACAAGGAATGGTTTATTGCAGCGTTGTTACCACATATCAGAACTCCACTCATGCAACAGAAGGTTGCTGACCAACAGGAGGCTCTGGAAATCGTGATGAATCTTGAAACTGCCCCCGTCGAAGATAACTCTGGTATCGCTCAAATCCAAGTGCAGTTGGCAGCAATGGCTCTGGAGCTCCGCGATATGAACAAAGGAAAAACTGATCACAAAGAGGTCTGGTGCACACAATGTCGAACTGAGGGTCATGACAAGGAACAGTGTCCTATGGTAAGAAATTACCTGAATACTGGTGCGCCAAACCCGTTCAACCCTACTATTCTATATTGTGAGATCTGTCAGACAACTGGCCAGCATCGACGTGAGAATTGTTATCTGCTACAGAGGTATGTGCAAGTCCCGAAGAACCCTTACTGCAAATTCTGTAAATCCATAGGACATAATGAAGATGAGTGTCGTAGTTATGACCTCATGAGGGAACGCACCTACGATGCCTATCGGGTACAAAATGAGGGACAGAGTAATTATGGCTATGGCTACCATGGCAGTGCATCAGGTAGAGGTGGTTTTGGAGGCCGTGATCGTGGTGGCATGGCTGGCAGAGGTCGTGGTCAGGTGGTGTGTTATAACTGCAACCAGGACGGACATCTAGCTCGCGACTGTCGGAACACGACTACGACATGCCGGTATTGCCGAGTAGTAGATCATGTGATCGAGCAGTGCCCATAGCTAATAGCTAAGATTCAGGAAAGAAACATTGGCCCCACTTAGAATCTTCAGATGATTTCCGTTGAGCAAAGATCCACCCCAGCAATTAATGTTGTTACCTGAAGTGGAGCTACGACGCAGATACAGCCTGCTGAGAAACAACCTGACGAGGTTTGGGTTTGTAAGGCCCTCGTGAAAGTCCCTGCCTTTGATATTGAAAGAGAAAAGGAGACATTCCTAGATGCCAAGAAATATTTTGTGGATTCTATCCCAGCAGTAGCACCTGTGCAGCCACATCAGCAGCAGTCGCAGCTGCAAGAAGATCCGATGGATAAAGTAAGTACATTGTCCTCCTTTTTACAAAGTTGTCTGAAACTTTTATGAAATCAAAATGCTTTAAGTGAGCTACAGAAAGTTATTGCTTCCTGCGAACCTCAGCAAGGTTCTGGTTAGGCAAAAGCTGTTCATAGAGTCAGAAGAACTAGTAGGGAAATGAGGTTGAACGCTCAGATGGAGAATATGAGATGACTAATGTGATCTTGGACTTAGGGTCAGAAGTCAATGTCCTCACCAAGCAAACCTGGGAACAAATGGGAAACCCTACCCTTGATTGGTCCCCTATACAGTTGAGATTAGCTAATCAGCAGAAGATTGTGCCCCTAGGACGATTTCCTAATGTCCCAGTAGATATTGATGGCATCTGTACTGTAGCAGACTTTGAAGTTATTGAGATCATTGACGATAGCAATCCCTATCCAGCCTTGTTAGGTATTGAGTGGGCCATGGAAAATGTTGCAGTTATTAACCTTAAGAAGAGACAGATGACTTTTGAAGGGAAATATTTGAAATTCATAGTCCCATTGGATCCCTCACAAGGAGCACGATACACATAACCACTCGAAAATGAAGATCAGGATGTTCTGGAGCACATCTATAACATCACCGCGAAGGAAGAAGATTATATTGATCCCAGTGCCGAAGGTATTATGGATTGGCACTGTGACAGCTCCTGTATGGCAGACTCAGATGATGGTTTAGAGAAATGGAAGAACCTATTGTATGAGCTCCATGGACATAGATGCGCCAGAATTACCAAGTCTCTTAGATGGCTTACAAGAGTCCTACCTATTTTTGATGGTTCGACAAATGCAGAAGAGTTTAGTGCGACATTCTCAGAATAGATACTGGATTCCCAGACACGGGAGACTCTGGATTCCGCATTCCGTGCCACCGCAGTAAGGTGGAGGGATAACCATAAGAATTACATTCCTAGTTGGGAAGCCTGTCAGAATTCTCTTTGCCTAAGCTTTGTGACTCAGCTCCAGGAGGTGCGCAACGGATTCACTGGGCAGGGTGGACTGCAAGAACACTTGGAGCACTGTTACAAAGCATGGAAACATGTACCTCGACGGGTACATTGTCTTATACATATCCAGGCACCTGTAGCAAAGAACTGGGATACGAAGGTCGAGCCTCGGCATGCTAATAGGTCTGGTGATAAAGAAATCACCAAGTACCAACCTATGGGATCGAAGTTCACACCTTGGTCATGGAATTTGTCAGGATATGCTGAAGGTCAATATGGTGTTGATGGTCCTTATTATGTCGCAGCTGCATCCCAAAAGCCGACCGTTGGAACACTACCGATTTGGCGGCGCTGGTACTTTACTTGCCTTAATTGCTTGTCCTAATGGTATCCGCCAAAATCCAGCACTGTGGCAACAGGACCTCTGTCAGATTTGGCACCTTCAATGTACATTTATGGTAGATTTGGTCGATGGATTGTATATGAAGACACCCGGGTACAGGGAAATTGCATTCCGCATTTCCTTTAGTTTCACAATTGAACCCATGTCAACTGATTGTGAACTCCAGGACCTATTAAGAGAATTTGAACAGACAGGTCTGCCGCACATCTTCGCCCTCCAACCTGAGCCTGTAGCCCATGAAGAGACTCTACCAGCATCGACTTTGCCAATGCAGACATGCTCTGCCAGGAAATAGTTTAAACCTGAAGTTCATTCTAAGCAGAACGAGGACAGACATAAGGAAACAGGGCAAACGTCAAAGGATCTCGCAATGGATCCGCCTGGTTCAATATAGATCCCAATTGAAGGAGAGGAGAACATTGCACCGCAGCGGCCACCGTATCTTCAGCCTATTCGACCAGGAGTTAAGCCACCTCGACGGAATTCTAAGTTCACTATATGCACTCCCTCGCTGCCCCCAGGTGTGTAGCTGGTTGGAACTATGACAGGGAAAATAGATCGGCTTAAGTATGCTGACCACGACACAAGTGACCGTGGGAAGTTTCCACAATTCGCACTTGCCTAATACTTGCATTTCTTTAAATATCAAGAAACTGGGGCGACCTTACTGGAAGTAAAATAGTGGGCTGCTGGCTTGGATCTAGCTGGTTTGCTGAAAATGCTCGATGTTCCTCATTTTGGTCGCAGCACACAAGTCACCATCGTGGTCAAGCAGCTGCTGGCATTAGTGCATGACGGCTGCCTATGGATCGGGGACAAGAAAATTCTTATTAATGGTGATCTCATTCATAGGATCACTGGCTTACCAATGGCAGGGCCTAATCCGGGGACATAATTTCCCTCCAAGCATGAAGATACGAATCTCGCACAAAGCATGAAGGAGCGCTTTGGCCTGACAAAAGGGAAACGTGGGTATCACACTTCCGCGATTCAAGAGCACAATATTTGTTTCGCAGCTGAGCTCTTGGCATGCAAAATTATGTGGAAATGCAGACCAACTGAAGTGCCTGCCCCGGTCATCAGAATTGCTATCAACTGCGCCGAAGGCTACAGCTACAACTGGGCAGCGTATGTTGCGAAGGAATTCCTTGAAGATGCTCGCAACACGCAAGAGAAAGGTAGGCCCTTCCACTACTCATGGTTGATTATCCTCATCACACTAGTAGGATGGAAAGAACCTATTGAGGCACAGTTTGCTGCTGTACCAGGGTACATGCCTGGCGCAGCCAGGTACGCATCACTGTGGGTTTCACAGGATAAAACCCACCAACAGATGACAAACTATGTATTTGCCTTTTATATGCTAAGTATCTCATATGAGATCATAAAAACCCCACGGCTCAGTAATGAGTTATTCTCTTAGTATGATGGAGCGGTCAATTCCAGGGCTGATATGCACCATATTTTTATCTAGGCTTGCGCAGATAAGAAGCATCAATGGTTTAAGTTGCCATATGTAGTGACTAAATATTATATCCTTGCGATAGTACAGCAGTGGCTAGCAGAACAGTTAAAAGACACAGGGACAAAACCTAAGATTCATGTCCCTCCTGTCACCAATATGGGCACAAGCCCCAGTCACACGCAGTAGTAAGAACCCACCGCAGACAGTGACGAACAAACTGAATCGCAGAAGACTACCAGCAACTAGGGAGGGGATGGTGGAAATGAAGATGAAGAAGAAGAAGAAGAAGACTCAGTTAAAACCGCCTCAGACCCTAATAGGCAGCATAAGTGCAAGACACTGGACACAGAGGAAGTAGACAAACCGCCACTGTGAAAGAAAGAAAAGGCATCAAAGGATAAGAATATCGACGAAGCGCCCAGTGTGAAAAGTGTGGAGCTTGATGAGGCTTTGTCAAATTCCACCGAAGTTCTCACTAAACAATGGTCATAGTTTGTAGCTGTGCATCTTGATGCCATCACCAGTGTATAAAATCACATATCGGAGCTTAAGGACTTACCAACGCAATCAATGACTGGCACTGCAGCTAGCAGTACCCCAGTGAGCGTGCAGCCAGACCTAAGGCAATGGTCGGCCTGAGATAACAAAGGGCAAATTTCGAGCGCAGCTCTTATATTAACAAATGCAGCCTCTCGCTCGATGATGAGTATGAAAGTTGGCATCGACTACACTAAGCTCTCTATGACATAGCTACATCTCGGCCAGTCAGCCATTATGAAAGAAATTCAGGCACGAGACCAATATTCGCAAAAACAATTAGAAGAGGCCATAAGTCAGCAGCAGGGCTTCACAGCGTAGCTAGAGGCAGCCGAGCAAAGAAAGAGGGACACTGAAAGAAAGTGAAAGAGTCCGAGTTTTGGATGAGGCATGTTGAAGTCTTCTTGACTTCGATGTCCAGCTGGTGGAAGAGCCAGAACAAAGATTAGTCAGGCTGAAATACTACGCACAGTAGTCTCGCAGCGAGATTGAGAAACTCAAAGCAGCACATGAGGCTCAGATCGCGGAGCTTCAACTGTGCATCCCTCCGAAAACTCCACCTGAGGTTAAAGAACAGCGCCGCGCAGACATTCAGGAATCCACAGCAAAAATTTCAGATATTGTGGTTAGTGCAGCAAAGTTGCTTGGAGACAATGTCGAGGCCTGGACCACCCTGCAGGAACATCCAGAAATAGGACAACTGCAAGAAACCATCAAGCAACGACAGGCAGAGTTGGATACCGTAAAAGTGGAAATTAAGACCCTGCCACCAATGGAGAAAATGCTCAAAGTAAAGCATAGCAAGGAACTCCAGCAGGAAATTGAGTCGTGTAGGGTGAAAGTAACAGAGTTGGAAAACTCTATACAGCCACTTGTCAATGAGGCTTTGGAATTAAGTACTACAGTGGATAGCCAGTTCAAAATTCTGAAGGAGTATGATGCCTTCGTACAGGAAAAATCCAGTGAAGCATCATCTGCCATACTGCAGGAGTTGGTGGAAAAGGAGAAAGTAGCTGACGACATCATGCACAGTCTCAATACTCAGTTCACCATCCTTGCAAAGAAGCTTCATCCGCCAGGAAACCAGCAGAGTGTCCCGGGACGGGACACTGGTGAGTCTTAGGGGCCTGTTGGGGCACGCACCCTAATGGTTCTTAAGGTGGATAGCTCCGCAGGTTTTGGGAGTTTGTAAGCAGAGCTACGGCTCAAAATAGTCTTAGGGGTGTCGGGGCTGAGTCAAAAACCTTATTTTGTAATAAACCCATGGTTTAAATCGAGGGTTTAGGGTTCGGGGTTCCCATGATTTAAGTCCATGGTTTTGTAATAGTGTGCTATTTAAATAGGCACTCTTGTAAGTAAGTGAGGTTAGGATTTTTGTGTAAGAGGAATTAATGCAAAGCTAAGGCTAATTTTGTAAGAAAAGGTTAAGTCCCAGCTATGTGCGTGGACGACCTCTACAGCTGTGTGCGCAGAGGCTTTTTGGGTGATAAGGAAATCTGCAGCTGTGTGCGCAGCTTTGAGGACTGAAGGGATCTGCAATTGAGTGCGCAGATCAGAACTGTGGTTTTTGTAGAAAGTTGAATAAAACACAGTTTTGTGGACGTAACCCTTACACTGGGGGTGAACCACGTTATATCTTGTGTCGTGGTTCTGTGTGTTGTTTATGTTTTGTTCTTTCTAGCATTTATATCGATATATCTAATAAGTAAAGATCACTGCTAGATAATAACTTCGCTGCGAATTCCTAGTAAAGGGTAGTGCAAGGCACTGTTTGTTTATCTAACTGCAAAGCTAAATAAGTGAATGTTAAGCTCTGTGATTTATATTTATAATCTGTTAAAAGCTAAAGGTACAGTAATATCCCTCTTTTGCTTGCAGAAATCTGGTTCTATGGCACCCCATAGCAGTTTCGGGTGAGACTGCAACCTGTTTGCAGGTTGTTGCCGAAAGGGCCAACTCTGTGGGTCTTTTGTTGGTGCGAAGTTAAAGTCATAAAACCCGGGTCTACCCCATATCCCAACAAGTATCAGGGAGTTGTGAATGCAACTATTCAAGAAGTTTGGCTACATGGCATCTTGACAAAATTTGAGATTCGCACTTCATCTTCAGTGGGCATTTATTGTGACAACCAAAGGACCATAAAAATTTCCAGTGATCTAGTTCATAAGCAAAGAACAAAGCACATTGAGGTTCACATGCATTATATTTGGGAACTAGTGCATGAAAAAACTATCACACTTCATTATTGTCCTACAGAGGATCAGATTGCAGATATATTCACAAAGTCCTTCAAAGAAAATAGATTTGTCTTTCTTAGATCTCTTTTAGGTGTAAAGGCTTGATTCATTTATCTCGTTCCTGGTTAGTTTGAGGGGGGGTTGTTTCCATTAGGTTTTCCCCTATTTCCTCGGTTTATTAAGAAACCTTTTTAATTTTTTTTAGATTGTATATGGGAAACTTTTTCCCTTGTTTCTAGGGCCAACAAGGCCAAGTTAGGATTAAGTGGGGGTGTTAGGATTTATAATCCTCCCTGGTCCAAACTAGTCTATTTGATTATATTTTCGTAACTTAGGAGTCATTGGGTTATTATTGGGTCCACTAGTACCATTGGGTCCACTTGGGCTAATGGGGCCACCTGTACCAGTCACTTGAGTGTGGGGAACACAGATAGATGTTAATTTCGACTGAATGCACCTTTATGCATCATTTTATGCTCCTTCTAGACCAATCCCTACAATTCAAGAGCCACTGGAAGTGACACCACCAACCTCCTTTAATTGTTGGTAGTTGGTAACTAGTCAAAGCTAAGTTATGATCCACTTAAGTCCAGTTAGATGTCCTCAAGTCCATTTAGCACCAGTATTGCATGGCTGCATGTGGGAAGGAGCCTATTCTCACCTACTTCTCACCTACCACATCAGTTCAACTAGTTTAACTGATTATAACTGATGGAGAGAGTGAATTAGACATCTGGAGTTAGCCTAGTGAGTTTCGATAGTGATTTAGACACTTATAGTTAGCCATGGAGTCAGATTGAGTTGGTGGATTCAAATCCTATCCACATGATTCAAATTCTCCTTTATGTAACATTGTTGTATACTGTTGGAATTAATGAAGTTTATACTGTAATTATATTGAGAAATACTCATTTGTTTCCTGTGAAATTTTTCTTGTTCAGTGTGTATTATCCATTCCATTACACTGCATATTAATTTAATCTAATTGCACTAATTTCCTGAAGATCAATGACATAATAATTCAAGCAATGCCTTGTGATCACCCACCTTTTTATCTTTGAAGGAATCCTTCGGTTTATTCTCATGGGACTTTGTTCTTGTGAGGTATTTGTTGATTTGAGTTGGGCTATAACCATTACTTAGGAAGACGCTGTGTAGGTGTTCTTTCTTAGAATCTAGGTGGTCTTTATCAGAAACCCTTAAGAACCTAATGATTAGAGTGTTAAGAACACCCATTTTCTTGTTCGAGTGATGATGCAAGAGGGCGTAAAGGTGTTTCTCTGTGTGGTTTTTATTCCTATAGACCTTGTGGGTTATGCCCCCATCCTGTTTTTTGAGAACCAATGTATCAAGAAAGGGAAGGACATTGTTTTCCTCAAACTTTTTCATAAATTTGATGGATTCAGATTGTTGGTTTATATGATCCACAATTTTTTCCAACTCTTCCTTTCCATGGGCCCACAGTAAGAAAGTATCATTGACAAATCTGGACCACCATTCTAGTTTTGGATTAGAAGAGTTTAAGTCTTTATGCTCAAATTTATCCATGCCTAAGGTACCTATAATAGGAGAAATGGGAGAACCCATAGCTACTCCACGGGTCTTTTCATTAAGATCACCCTTAAAGCTAAAAAAATGTGGAATTAAGACATAAGCTCACGAGCTTGGATGTTTCAGGATCAGTGAAGTATTCTATGAATTTAATGGCTTATTTAATGGGAATAATTTTGAAGAGGGATATGACATCCAAGATCAAGAATATATCATTCTCATCCATATGTCTGTCTTTGATTTTCTTGATAACGTATGATGAGTCTTTTATAAACGAGCTTGTATTTCCTACTAATGGCTTTAATTTGTTTGCAAGGAAATTTGTAAACCTGTAGGTTGGGGAGCCTATGGTATCTACTATGGGTTGGAGGGGAATTCTAGGTTTGTGGATCTTGGGAAGTCTGTATATTCTTGGAACCAAGGGATCATAGATAATTATTTTTTTCTTGATCTCATCATTTAAGGATGATCTCTTTATAACTTCAGTAACTTCTTTTGTAATCCATTCGAGAGGGTTCTTATTGAGTTTCTTGTATCAACCACTTAGATCAAGGTTTTCTTTCATCTTATCAATGTAGTACTCCTTGTTAAGAATAACCATAGATCCACCTTTATTAGCTTTCAAAATCACAATATGATCATTCTTTTTAAGTTCCTGGAGGGATCTTCTTTCTTCCCGTGTGATGTTGGGTTTCGATGGTTTTGATCTTCTTAGGGTTACCACACAATCCTAACGCACCTATTCAACTTCATTTTCAGGTAGTTACTTAACGCTTTCTTCCATGTTACAGATGATGTCTTCAACTAAAATATTCTTAGGAGAGATGGAAAAATTAGGACCTTTCTCAAGGAGATTTTTGGTGGGTGCATTCAGTTCGAGGCTTGAGAGGTTAACGACTAGTCTGTTGGGATCCTTAGTTTTGATTTTGTAGTATGTGTTTCCAACAATTACCTTTTTTATCAATCTATTGGTATCCATCACTTGGTCGTTGATTGTTATTATGATCTTGTGTGTTGTTTTTTGTGCTGCCAGCGATAACTTCTTTTTCTTTTTCTTCAATCCATTGGCCATCCCTTCATGGTTGTTCTCTCCCACGATATTGTGAAATGAAATAGAAATTGGGAGTATCATTGCTATTGGGATTTAACTAAACACTAGTTTTTGAAGTGTGCAGATCGAGGTTACCTTCAATTGTTGTAGTTAGCAGGTGGATGGAAGCATTGATTATTGGAAACTGTAGAACATGGTTACCCTCAGTCACCAATGTTTGCAGGATAACATCGTTCATTCTTGGACCCCTAGTCATTTTCGTTTGCAGGTTAATTGCATTGGTGTTTGGGGATTCACTGTCCACGTTGATCACATTTTCTATCCTAGTAGTTGTTGTTTCATGGCTTACCACATAATCTCCTGTTGTTCAAGTTTTATCAATTTGGCATTATGCCTGGTTTTTATTCTTCTGTATGACATCTCATCTCTCCCAATCGAGCAGCAATCCCAGTAATCCCATGAAGTGTTATCCATTAATTTTTCTATATGGATGTGTAACTTTAGTAGCTGGTAGTCAACCTTGTGTAGAGAAAAGAAAAGGCTTCTAACGTGATCTCGTACCAGCATGAGACCCGTCTTCTTGAAGAGTTGATTGTTGTGACTGTTTTTAAGGGAATGGAAAACCCTAGTGAATGTGGGAATGATTCATCTATTCTTGCATTTTTAAGAAATGAAAGATGAGCAATCTTATTGATTTTAGCTATCCAAATTTTTTCCAGGCATCTCAAGTTTCTCAGGATGTGCGTTCCATACTGGGCGGAAATTAAGTTTGCTTAGATTTCGTAGTAAATATTCATGGCATGTGGTGGAGAGTCTCCAATTAGTGAGGAGTTGATGTCGACGTTTTGAGCCATGCCTGACTCATCTTCAGGACAATAATGATGCCTGGGAAATTTGTTCATATTCCATTAATGTATTAATATAGAACAAGCTAATTTGGATGGTGTCGACTAGGTTATTAGGTTTTTTAGGGTTTTAAATTGTTCTTAATTTCTAATTTTTAGGTTTATTTCAATTACCATATTTTAAATTTTAATTAATTGTTTATTATCCTAATTAACAATTTAATTGTTCTTTTGATTTTAATGTTCTTTTGATTAATTAATTAGTTAGTAAATTAAGAAATTTGGTAGGATTTAAATAATATTGATTAGTTTAGGATTAATTAATTAAGTAATCTAATAATTAGTTAATTTGATCTTTAATTTGCCTAGGTGATTAGTAAATATTTTATTTTGTTCATTTTGATAATAATATAGTTAGATTAGTGAATTAACTATAATTTCCAATTTTAATTCTAATTTTAATTTAATTTAATTTTTATTTTTAATTCTAATTTTATTTTTATATTTATTTTTAATTATAAATTATAATTATAATTTAGTTTTTGATTAATTTTATTTCTTATTTAGTTTAGTTAGGTTAGGTAACCATGATCTACTGATTGTCAAGCTGTCGTCCTGTTCAAGCAACTCGGGTTCTTAACTATCTCGATTGCCTCCCTGATTTTTCTTCTTGACCAATTATCAACCTGTGCTATCACCTACATGCCCTCTATTTTTATTGGGTGCATTGTGTTATGAGAGTGATCTTCTAACATTGATTTATGAGTTCTATTCAGAAAAATGTCAGTGGAGTGTTCTTTAACCCTAGTTAGAATAGATTATTCTATTTCACCGATGTAGGTTTTCCTGCATTCACAAGGAATTAGGTAAACCCATTTTTTTAGACTAGGATCTATTGGATATTTCACAGATCGGAGGATAGTTTTGATGTTATTTTGTGGCGAGAGCACAAAGTAATTTTTTTTCTTTTTCAGGTGTTTTTCTATTTCTCTGTGATCCCTTGAATGTACGGGAGAAACGCCTTGTGATCACCCACCTTTTTATCTTTGAAGGAATCCTTCGGTTTATTCTCGCAGGCCTTTGTTCTTGCGAGGGATTTGTTGATTTGAGCTGGGATATACCCATTTCTTAGGAAGATGTTGTGTAGGTGTCCTTTGTTAGAATCTATGTGGTATTTATTAGAAACCCTTAAGGACCTAGTGATTAGAGTGTTAAGAACACCCATTTTCTGTTTCGGGTGATGATGCGAGAGGGTGTGAAGGTATTTCTCTATGTGGGTTTTCTTCCTATAGACCTTGTAGGATATGCCCCCATCCTATTTTTTGATAAAACAATGTATCAAGAAAGGGAAGCGCATTGTTTTCCTTAAACTATTTCATAGGTTTGATGGATTCATATTGTTTTTTTAGATGATACACAAATAAAAAACATGTTAAATAGTACATGCATATGTTTAAGTTAATAAGTTTAATTTAATATTTTATAAGAAAAAATAATCAGAATGCAGTGTCTAAGGTTGCCACACAAAAGTAGTACCAAAATATTACAATGAAAAATAAACAATTTCATATTTGTAGATACCCATCCAAATTTTATAGATACCATCCAAATTGGCATAGATGATGGTCCGCAAACACTAAAATTGAAAGTACTAGAAATAAGGTGATGTCCATAGAGATAACATGATTCCTTATGTGCTTGGCACAAGATAGGTTTCCATTAATGTATTTCCTATGTAATTCTGGTTTGATTCCTTTGGTCAAAAGTGAAGATCACATTGCCAATAAAAAAGCCTTGAATTGTAATCAATCTTACTAGACTATGCTTGGGTAAAAACTCAGCAAGGAATAAGAGTCGAGATTTTAACTTGGCTTGATAAAACTAAGCAAGAAAAAAATATAACCATGACTCAACATATTTTGGGCATCTATAGATAGGGCAGTTTCTAGGCATTTACTAGCAGCCTGCAGGTTAGTGAGTCATACTCAGTTACTCATGAGTCAAAAATTATTCAACACAATCATGACTCACCCCAATTCATTTTGACTCATTGGACTCGCAAGCAGAGTCGAACTCAGATCCTTGCAAGTCTAGTAACAGAAAATAGGAGATGATAGGAATCCTATTGCTTAATTATTGGGAAGAAATACATTGTTAAATATGGAGGAAATGACTCTGAAATAATATAGTATTACATGTGACATGCCAACAAAGTTTTTCCATCCCTTCTAACTCAAGCATGGGGATGGGATTATTCCTAAAAAAAATGTGAATAGTTGTGTGCAATGGTCTATCGACAAACATAAGACATTGTGATTCCACACCTACAAGTCACCTTATTGTAACCCAATTCTTTTGTTATAGTCATGTGGGGTGGACAAGTCATTCTATTGGGAAACTTGACCTCCTCCAATCCACCCAGATAACATGTAGATGGTCATATTCCATTGGTTGGTATATCACACATAGTGATCCTATGGCTTTCATTTGGATCCTATGACATGCCAACAAAGTTTTTCCATCCCTTCTAACACAGCAGAACTCTCCTTATATCCCCCTGTCTCTATGTGGCTGAAAACCCTGAGTTATAATGTTGCAGGTTGCCCCTCAAACCCGATTTCGTTCCATTTGTTTTGTCTCTGCCAGATTTCAATCCCCACAAAATGATGCTCTGAATGCTAAACAAGGATAAATCTCCTGAAATGTGGCTAGAATCGTGCTGTAACATTGTTCCCTCCAAATCGCTGCACAAACGTTATGTTATCACGATGTTCCATATCCCTGAAATGTTGCAAAAGGATGTTCATATGCTATACTCTTGAACCGCCAAATGTTACACATCAAATGCTGTCCTTTATACCATATATGGTATTGCAAAACCCCACGAGCTGTTCGTTATCCGCCATGTGACAGAACTGTTCCATATCCCCAACTGTTATCCGCTAAGACTGAACCATATGCTAATAATGGAACATTCGTTATATCCATATCATATGAATATCCACTAGAACATTACATATGAAAAAGCTGTTCCATCCACAAATGTCGCAACAAAACTGTGCACCAAATGTTATATCAAATATAGCAACGGATCAAATGTTATAACCGCCACTTAACTGCGCACCCCACTTCACAATGCCACTTAAATACGCACCTCACTTCGCAATGCCACTTAACTGTGCACCTCACTTCGAAATGTTACTTAACTGCGCACCTCACTTCGCAATGCCACTTAACTGGGCACCTCACTTCGCAATGTTACTTAACTGCGCACCTCACTTCGCAATGTTACGGGATGTTGCCGAGCTATGAGATACGATGATGTCACATTTAATGTTTCATAACCGTTGCACCATATATTGCATCGAATGTTATTTGTGTTATGGCAAGTCGACACACTATGCAATATGGTTAGACCATATATAACATACATTGAATCGTGCACCGTTTAATGTTTAGCATATACATTTGGATGGGTTTGTAACATATGCTTAGTTCTCGGGACATGTGGCAAGCAATCTCATTACATTATGCACCAACCATGGTATATAGTCTAGCTTTGATATGTTTTTGTAACTCATAGCTAATAGCTTTAATAAAACCATGTATGATAACCTTTTTAAACGTGGTAAAATATTGAGGTGTACCGAACCTGGTTGCCATTGTACCATTTTCTCTTTATCTTGGATCAATGTAACTTTGATGACGAATGACCCCCTGGATCATTCCTCCCCATTGGAGAGCTTTTGGACTGCCAAAATCCTAGATCACCCTACAGGTAAGTGAGGGTACAACTTCCTCACCTTTCCAATCTCCATACATCCTGCCTTGCTTAGAATCTGCATATTAGTCTCATTGTCCATGACCAAAGGAGGTTCATACCATTTAACGTTCTTTGCATATACAACTGTATTCATTGGAGATAAGCTCAAATAGAAAGAATGTTTACACTTCTTTTCAAAGATCTCAAAATGATCATAAACAAAATTGAGCTCTTTACCTTTCAATCTTCCCTCAGTGATCTGCAACCAAACTTGCTTTTCAACTTCAAACGGATGATTATTTTCATGCCTGGCTTTGCAAATTGCCTGACTCATCTCTTGTTGTTCTTGCACTATCTGCTACACTGTTTTCTTTGCATCATGATCTTCACCTCTCACATCTTTTGTGCCGAAGGAAAAGTCCACATGTGACTTCAACAGATAACAAAAACAAGTCTCAAAAAAATATTTAATGCACTGCATGTGCTGCAACTGTTCACCCCAAGCTCTAGGATGTTCATCACAATAATTATGAAGAAATCGAATGACTGTTCTACTGACTACCCATGTTTTCCCAATAACATGTGGATAATACATTGTGCTCCTTTCAAAATTAGTGTCCCTAAGACTCCATAAAATTGACCAAAATTGCCCCAATATTCAGAAGTGTCGAACATGTACAATAGTCATAGGAAGCCCAACATGAACCCCAATATACTGAAAGCACAAACTAATTGGTAGTCCCCCATCAAAGTCCCTTATAAGATTTTTACAAGGACGAGATGAAGTATGAATAGGTGTGTACAATCCCAACCCTTTATCAATATATTTGCACATCACACAATAATCATGAACAGTCTTTTGAATAATCATCAGATTCATGCCAAGATTTGGAAGAGGCATGCTTTACTGCAACTGCACTTCAGGTTGTACATCTCTAGTAAGTGGTAGTCTTTCAGGTACCTGTAACAAAGCACCATACTCGGGAACACTTTTAATTAATTTAATTCCATGTTCCAGATTACCACTTTCCAATGATTCACATTTAACAACCATTAATGCAAACTTCCTACTAGCATTCACTATCATTTTCATTTGACTTGTAGTGACTAATGCCAGATTTGTTTTCATATGATGTGCATGAACAATATATTCCACACCACCTTTAAAGAGATGATATTTGTTCTTCTCTCTATAAAAGACTACTTTTCGGTCATACAAATATGGACTCCCAAGTACAATTCCACAAATGTCAAGTGGTACTACATCTAGTTCTACCTCATCCATAAACTTATCAGTGATTGCAAATTTCAAAACACATTTCTTTGTAACTTGCAAATGTGTATCATTAGTAACCCAACCAAGAGGATAGGGTTTTTCATGAGGCATAGTAATTAAATGCAATTTCTTAACCACTTCTTCTAATATCAAATTCACTTGAGAACCACTATCAAACAATGTATCAATCTTTGTATGATTTGTAATGACACGAACATGAAACAGTTCACTTCTTCTTTTATCACCATGCATAGAAGTAGATAGCATATTTGTACTTGTACTTGCACATGAATTAGAACTTGAACTTGCATCAATGGAAAGAGATATACCTTTATCTTTACCTCGGATCCCTATTGCTATGATCTTAGTCTCATCACCTGAATAAGATCCCAAGTCTTGAATCACTACTGTAGTAGCTGCTTGATTATCTTTATCTTTTTTTTTATTTCCTCCATACGTCTTTGGCCTTAACTCCGGATGAAGTTTCCAACACTTAGAAACATCATGCCCTTTCTAACAATGTGAGCATGTGGGTTTTTCACCCTCTTTCATGATGGTAGCCGTTTTCTTTCCCTTATCTTTGCTTTTATCTTTGTTGTCAAATTTAGATGACTTCTTCATAAATGAATCATTATCATGCTTACCCCTAGCTTCTAAATGTGTAGCTTGAACACATACATCATCCAAATTACTGGGGTTAAACATCAACAAAGTATGTCGCAAATAAGAATGCATATATTTAAGAAGGGTTTCTTGCGTATCCAATGCAACATTCAATGCAACAGCCCTCTTTCTAAATTCATGAGTATATTCTTGAATGCTTTGTCCTTTATCTTGTCTAAAATTTTGCCAGCTCATTATTAATTGTTGCATGTGACCTAAAGGATAAAATTGCTTTCTTAATACTTCAATGAATTCATTCCAAACTGAAATAATTTTGCCATTCTTTCGAAGATCTTGCTGAATCTTGCTCTCCCACCAAGTAAGAGCCATTCCACTCATTCTCAAAGTGGCCAATTGAATCCTGGAAGGGTCATCATTAATGCCCTGCACCCTGCAATATACTTCAAGCTGCTTGATCCAATTGTCTAACTTTTCAGCATCTAAATCTCCATCATAAATTGGTAATTCAAATTTTACATCCAATTTGAAATAAGGCATATTAGGACTTGCATTATTTGAATGAGAAGTATGAGAAGAATAGAAAGTTTGATTAGTTTCAGGAGGATCACCATCACCTCCTACTCCTTTACCCTTTTCTTCCTTCTTCACTTCGGCATATTTGGATGAAGATCCTTCTTCTTTCTTCTTCCTTTCTACATGCCCATCAAGAAGAACTTCCATCATGGCTTTCATACTGATAAAATCCTCCAAAAACTCAGTTTCAAAAATAACAGGTTTTTCCCGTTCTATATGTCCTTCTTCTTTCCCTCGTGGAGAAGACATGGTTCTTGAGAATGTTCTCCTTGAGCCAATCTCAGGATCTCCTTCAATCAATTCTCCTTCACCAATATTTAACCTAGACCTGGTAAGCATTCACAAACTTGCACAAGCAGTTAACCTGCTCTGATACCATAACATGATCCATCGAATCTCAAATTTAGTGCATTTAAAATTTAAAAGAATGCGTTTAATCAGTTTGCTTAACTCATGAAACAACATTAACATCAATTGAATGCTTAAAACAGAAATGAATAGCAGCAAAATTGAAACAGAAACAAGCTGAAACAGAAAATGAGAGTCACAAACAGAAGTTGATAACAGAGTTCACCCCCTTCACTGGGCTACGTCTCTGAGTCCCTCTCCAATGGGTACCGATCCAATTAATGGTTTTAAAATGGTACAAAAATGGTTCTGGAATCTCTGAAACATCAACTTCAGCAACTATGAAACAGAATGCTGGGCAAAAAGTCTTCAAGACCTCTCCTAAAAATTACAAAGTGGCCTTCAAAAGGCAAAGAAAACCAATTATAACAGAGAATGGTCGACCTTGAATACAACAACATCTGGACATTTTATAGAAGAACTCTCCTTATATCCCCCTGTCTCTCTGCGGCTGAAAACCCTAAGTTATAATGCTGCAGGTTTCCCCTCAAACCCAATTCCATTCCATTTGTTTTGTCTCTGCTAGATTTCAATCCCCACAGAATGATGCTCTGAATGCTAAACAAGGCTGAATCTCCTGAAACGTGGCTAGAATCATGCTGTAACAGTGTTCCCTCCAAATCGCTGCACAAACATTATGTTACCATGATGTTCCATATCCCTGAAACGTTGCAAAAAGTTGTTCATATTCTATACTCTTGAACCGCCAAACATTACACATCAAATGCTATCCTTTATACCATATATGGTATTGCAAAACCCCATGAGTTGTTCGTTATCCGCCTTGTGACAGAACTGTTCCATATCCCCAACTGTTATTGTTGATTGCATGGGCAGACCTGGGTTTACTATAATTAATCAACAACACCCCAAACTCACTGGCCCTTTCGGCAACAGACCGCAAAGCGATCTGAAGTCTCACCCGAAGTGAATCTAATGGGTTGGCCAAGACTCAAGTGTCTTGGACCAGGTTCTGGACATCCTACTTCTTTCTCATTTTTCCTATGCGCCACTAGGTTAACTAGCCCTGCGCATCGCACGTCCCCTTCTACTCGCAGCACTTTCTCCCAAGCGATGCTCAACCCCGCACCAGTTGCTCGGATTCCTCTCAGGTCGCACAACTTCCACTTACTCGCAGCTTTCCAACCCTTACTACAGTTCTGCGCACCGCGGAACCTCCATCCTGTCCTCAACGCTGAGCCCCCAGCTCGCAGTATCTCGCATCGCAGCTCCTCTGCCAACGTGATATCGCTCCTCTACGATACCTTACTACTGCGACTCTACGCTCTTAACGTTGATTGCGCCGATGTGCGAACCTACTTCTCAGAAGTCTATTATGAGTAACTGGTAATTAGTGACGGACGTGAAATAGTCCCTTAAACAACCTACTGCAATACTTCGACTTATCCTAAGCTTATTGCAATATTATGAACAAACAATACATACATTCGTCTACTGCCACTATCATTACATGCATAATAACTGGTAACAATAAGCAAATATAATCACATCCATTCAACACATAACACGCAGATTTAACGTGGTTCACCCCCGGGCTGGGAGCTACGTCCACCAAACTGTGCTTCTATTATATATCTTGAGGGAAGTTAGCACAGTTTGTTGCACTACCCTTGCAGTGCAAAGTTTATCCTAGATCTCTGATCTTCTCTTTATATCCCTTCCCTCTCTATTCT
>LPNX010574481.1:289147-328180 GCA_001517045.1 Pseudotsuga menziesii | reverse complement strand
CCTTCAATGCAGTGGTTGAGCTTTCTTCTCTCGGCCGCTCTGGTACCATTGCCTTCTTGACTTTTCTATCCCAAAAGTCATGGTTTCCAGCTCTGCTCTCCAGCTCGAAACGTGCTACACCGTCGTAGCTCTGCCCTGTCCTTTTTCCGCTGAACTTCTCTCTTTCCGCCAACTTCTCTCTTTCCGCCAAAATTAGCAGCTTCTTCTGTAGCTGTGGGGTCCTGCTCCAACAGTTATCCGCCAAGACTGAACCATATGCTAATAATGGAACATTCGTTATATCCATATCATATGAATATCCACTAGAACGTTACATATGACAGAGTTGTTCCATCCACAAATGTCGCAACAAAACTGTGCACCAAATGTTATATCAAATATAACAACGGATCAAATGTTATAACTGCCACTTAACTGCGCACCTCACTTCACAATGCCACTTAACTACGCACCTCACTTCGAAATGTTACTTAACTGCGCACCTCACTTCGCAATGCCACTTAACTGCGCACCTCACTCCGCATTGTTACTTAACTGCGCACCTCAGTTCGCAATGTTATGGGATGTTGCCGAGCTATGAGATACGACGATGCCACATTTAATGTTCCATAACCATTGCACCATATATTGCATTGAATGTTATTTGTGTTATGGCAAGTCGACGCACTATGCAATATGGTTAGACCATATATAACATACATTGAATCGTGCACCATTTAATGTTTAGCATATAAATTTGGATGGGTTTGTAACATATTCTTAGTTCTTGGGACATGTGGCAAGAAATCTCATTACATTATGCACCGACCATGGTATATAGTCTATCTTTGATATGTTTTTGTAACTCATAGCTAATAGCTTTAATAAAACCATGTATAATAACCTTTTTAAATGTGGTAAAATCTTGAGGTGTACCAAACCTGGATGCCATTGTACCATTTTCTCTTTATCTTGTATCAGTGTAACTTTGATGACGAATGACCCCCTGGATCAATTGTTGTGTTGTACATGCACTTATAGTTGTCATATATAACTCCTGTCATGTCATCCACAACTTTCCCCAAGTATCGACACTTTGAAGAAAGTGATGATTCAAATTCAATTGAGCTACAATTCTCATCCACATCAAGACTGTCACAAATTGTTTTGGCAAGGGAAACCACTACACTCTTAGCTTCCACACTAAGCAATCCTTATTCATCACAATATCGATTGGGCACTACGAATAACTTCACAACAGTCACATAGAACGATCGCATTGTATATGCAACCTTCTAACACTAAACTTACTATCTATGAGAAAACTACATATTTTACAAAGGATTTTACATTCAATCCCACATTGGCCTAGTGTCATGGTCTTAGGACCTAACCAAGATTTATATTTTTGGTTTGAGATAAAATGATCCTATGTCACATATGGGCACTCCATCCCCATAATGCCCATGTTAAGACGGCCCATAAAATTACCCAATCACAACAGTATCATGAAAAATGAGCACTGAAATTTTCCTTGGTGCTTTAACCTCAAGTTTGCTATGATAATCAATAAGCATCCCATAAATAATAACAATAACTCTCCCTATGTTGAAAGGAACATTTTGAAATAGAAGCAGATTGCAGTGCCTCAATACACCCTAGATTAAAAACAGAGGGATAAATGAACATTTTTTATTCAGAATTGAACTAGTAATGGAGACAATCATAAAATGCGTGTTGTGTTGAATTTTTAGGGTTAGAGGAGTTTTTAACCTAAGTAGTAAACTTTAAAGCATGAACATATAAACTCAAATTCAGAATAGTATTGCTTAATAAAATTTGAACTATAATAAAAAACAAACATAATTGTCATCTCTTTCAACTTAACGCTCCATTAGTCACTTCGTTAAAGTTGGTCCTCAAGAATCATCAAATGCCATGTATAGTAACAACATGATAAAATAATGTACAGTAGATATCAATAGTAAAGAATCATAACCAATATTTGAATTAGCATTATACTCAAATATTCAGATTTGATCTTGTCACCAAAGGGAAAAGTCAACTACGCAAACAATTTATGTACCTTGAGAGAGAGCCTAAGAGAGTTAAGCTAGAAGCATACTGACCTAGAATTCTTAGTGAACAAGTGCAACCATACCTAGTACAATCATGCTGACAAAGATGTTGAGTAAGGATGCAGAAACATAGTGTAGAGACATACAATCATTGTTTGCATAGTCATGCTGGAAAAACCACAGTCCACACATAAAGTGAAACTCACGGTCACGCCAGGGAAGATCCCACATTCCACACAAGAAAACATGATCATGGTAACATTGTGGAAGATCCCACAGTACACAAAGAAACAATCTCATGGTCATGCAGTGGAAGAACCCACAATCCACCAAGAAACAGGCTCACAGTCATGCTATGGAAGAACCCACAATCCACTAAGAAACGGGATCACAGTCACACTATGGAAGAACCCACAGTCCACCAAGAAACAAGATCATAATCACGTTATGGAATAACCCACAATCCATGAAGAAACATGCTCACTAGGTGAACAAACTATAGTCCACACAACTCACGGTCACGCTGTAGAAGACCCCATAGTCCCCATAGGAAAATAATCATGCTGGGTAGAACCTCATAGTCTCAATGGGAAAAAAATCACATTTTGCACATGAAAACAAGATCACGATGTGAATAAACCATAATCCACACAGCTCACGATCACATTGTGGAATACCCCACAGGAAAATAGTCACGCTAGGTAGAACCTCATAGTCTCGATGGGAAAAAAATCATAGTATGCACATGGTCATACTATGGAAGAACCCACAATCCCCACTCAAGGTCACGCTGGGAGAACAACCCATAGTCCACAAAGAGGTTACAGCATGCGGGTCACACAAAGAGTCTGCAGTCACGTGGGAGAGAAGGCCACGTGGTCTAGCTAGGGAATCACATAGAGAGAACACATTGGGCTCACACTGGATCTCATACAGTCACATGGAAGAGGTCAAGTGAGGATATATAGATTTTGGGTAGAGATTTCTCATGGAGCAATAGGAAAATCGCATGGGGTATCAGGCATGGTCATGCAGAGGGAGAAAGCACGATCATGCTGGTGCAAGTCGAGTGGAGCAATGGTAAGGGTAAGATAACCTAGTCATGCTAGAGAAAGACCACAGTCACAGTATACGATCATGTTGCTCATAAGCATATGAGGATGGATCACATGGATCAAATTTATAACCTTAATATAGGGTATCATAGGTCAAAACATAAAATAACATCGTCCAAGATACAACCATAAGATAAAAAATGGTCTAAAGGTTTTATTAATAAAACCATAAATTGTTTTATTAATAAAACCATAAAGTAGAAAATATGACTTAGGATAAAACCCATAAGGTAATATTCAAAGGTGCACACACAATAAGAGTGCTAGGACCAAGTAAGATAAAGGACCATGAGTCAACCAAGGGATTCACAATAAAACAACACATACCCACAAGATAAGTTGAACCATAAAAGGTGGAAAAAAAAATCCTTTATAGGACCAATAATATCAATAATTATTTTCTCTCTCTCAAGGTACATTGTTTTATATATTTTTGTCATTACTGTATAAGGGAAATATCCAAACTGGATGGTACGAGCATTTGGTCCTCAATACTGCTCCTAAGGGTTAGGTGCTAGTGACATCATCAAGGGGTGGTCGGTCCCTTGAGAAGAAACCTAGCAGTAATGATTTGGAGAGAGGATATCACACATCATCATCTTCCATTCTCAAAGAATGGCTCTCGGTGCATAAAATTTTACACACATCATATGAAACCCTAATTTACTCTTCCTATGACTTGATCTTATCTACTTGGCCATCTTCCTCCCTATTCAAATGTAGGTAGCTTACCATGCTTACAAAACTTAGCCTAAAGCTCATAAAACTAATTCCTATAATTATTCCTATTAGTTCCTAAATTGGTGTAACAACTTTCTAAATTTAGAATTTCAAGTCTGTCCTATCTATGACTCATCAAACTGATGGCTATATACATGCATCCTATTCTCAAATACCCTCTTGAGTCATCCCAATGATTCAGGAATTTGTTTCATGACTCATATTACATTAACATGGACACTTGTCAACAAATAAAAATCCATCTAACACTAGAAACTTACTAACTATGAGAAAATCACCTATTTTACAAAAGAAATTACATTCAATCCCACATTGGCCTAGTGTCATGGTCTTAGGACTTGAACAAGATTTAGAGTTATGGTTTGAGAGAAAATTCTCCTGCATCACATATGAGCACTCCATCCCCACAAGGCCCATGTTGGGAGGCCCCATCAAAATACCCAATCACAACAGTATCATGAGAAATGGGCACTGAAATGTTCCTTTGTTCTTTAACCTCTAATTTCCTATGATAATCAATAAACATCCCATAAATAAATAAAAATAACTCTCCCTTTGTTGAAAGGAACATTTTCAAATAGAAGCATATTACAATGTGTCAATACACCCCAGATAAATAATAGAGGGAGAAATGAACATTTTGATTCGAAAATGAACCAGTAATGGAGACAATCATCAAATGTGACTTGTGTTGAATTTTTAGGGTTAGAGGAAATTTTAACCTTAGTAAAATTTAATGCATGAACATATAAACTCAGCTTTTGAATAGTACTACTTAATAAATTTGAACTATAATAAAAAAGAAACATAATTTTCATCTCTTTCAACTTAACGCTCCATTAGTCATTGTGTTAAAGTTGGTCCTCAAGAATCATCAAATACCATGTACAATAACAACATGATAAAATAATGTACAGTAAATATCAGCAGTAAATAATCATAGCCAATATTTGAATCATCATTATACTCATATATTTCAGATTTGATCTTGTCACTGAAGGGACAAGTCAACTAGGAAAACAATTTACGTACCTTGAGAGAGAGCCTAAGAGGGTTAAGGAAAAATCATACTGACCCAGACTTCTTAGTCAACAAGCACAATCATACCCAGTACAATCATGTTGACAAAGGCTAGAGGAGATTTTAACCTAAGCACTAAACTTTAATGCATGAACATATAAACTCATCTTCAGAATAATACTACTTAATAAAATTTGAACTGTAATAAAAAACAAACACAATTTTCATCTCTTTCAACTTAATGCTCCATTAGTCACTACTTTAAAGTTGGTCCTCAAGAATTATCAAATGCCATGTACAGTAACAGCATGATAAAATAATGTATAGTAGATATCAACAGTAAAGAATCATAACCAATATTCAAGAATCGACCTTATACTCAGATAGTTCATATTTGATTGAAGGGACAAGTCAACTAGGCAAACAATTTACTTACCTTGAGAGAGAGACTAAGAGGGTTAATGAAGAACCATGCTGACCCAGACTTCTTAGTCAACAAGCACAATTATATATAGAACAATCATCCTGACAAAGGTTAGAAGAGTTTTTAAACTAAGTAGTAAACTTTAATGCATGAACATATCAACTCAGCTTCAGAATAGTACTACTTAATAAAATTCGAACTGTAATAAAAAAACAAACATAATTTTCATCTCTTTCAAATTAATGCTCCATTAGTCACTGTGTTAAAGTTGGTCCTCGATAATCATCAAATTCCATGTACAGTAACAACATGATAAAATAATGTACATTAGATATCAGTAGTAAAGAATCATAACCAATATTTGAATCATACTTATACTCATATATTTCAGATTTGATTTTCTCACCGAAGGGACAAGTCAAATAGGAAAACAATTTACATACCTTGAAAGTTGAGAGAGATCCTAAGAGGGTTAAAGCAGAAGCATATTGACCCAAACTTCTTAGTCAACAAGCACAATCATACCCAGTACAATCATGTTAACAAAGGTTAGAGGAGTTTTTAACCTAAGTAGTAAACTGCAATGCATGAACATATAAACTCAACTTCAAAATAGTATTGCTTAATAAAATTTGAACTGTAATAAAAAACAAACATAATTTTCATCTCTTTCAACTTAACACTCCATTACTCACTGCGTTAAAGTTGGTCCTCGAGAATAATCAAATTCCATGTATAGTAACAACATGATAAAATAATTTATAGTAGATATGAACAATAAAGAATCATAACCAATATTTGCATTATCCTTATACTCAGATGTTTCAAATTTGATCTTGTCACCAAAGGGACAAGTCAACTGGGAAAAAAATTTACGTACCTTGAGAGAGAGCCTAAGATGGTTAAGGAAGAATCATACTGGCTGATAATTCTTATTCAATAAGCACAGTCATGCCTAGTATAGTCACGCTAACAAATAATGCTGAGTAATGATGCAGACACATAGTGCATAGACACACAATCATACTTTGCACAGTCATGCTAAGAAAACCACAATCCACACATAAATTGAAACTCACGATCTTGTTGGGGAACACCCCACATTCCACACAAGAAAATAGGCTCACGGTCACACTAAGGAAGAACCCACAGTTCACCAAGAAACATGCCCACGGTCACGCTGGGGAAGAACACGCAATCCACCAAGAAACAAGATCATGGTCACGTTGTGGAAGAACACCCCATTGTCCACCAACAAATAGGCTCATGGTCACACTATGGAATAACCCACAATCCACTAAGAAATAGTCTCATGGTCATGCTATGGAAGAACCCAGAGTCCACCAAGAAATAGGATCACGGGGTGAACAAACCACAATCCACACAACTCACGACCATGCTATGGAAGACTCACAGTCCCCACAAGAAAATAATCACGCTAGGTAGAACCCCACAGTCCCAATGGGAAAATAGTCACAATCTGCACATAAAAAATATCATGGTTTGAACAAACCATAGTCCACACAACTCACGGTAATGTTGTGGAAGACCCCACAGTCCCCACAAGAAAACATTCATGCTAGGTAGAACCTCAGAGTCCCGATGGGAAAATAGTCATAGTATGCACATGAAAACATGCTTACAGTCACGTTGTGGAAGAACCCACAGTCCCCACTCAAGCTCACGCTAGGAGAACAACCCATAGTCCACAGATAGGTTACAATGTGCGGGTCACACAGAGAGTTTGCAGTCAAATGGGAGAGAAGGCCATGTGTTCTAGCTAGGTCATCACACAGAGAGAACACATTGGGTTCACACTGGAGCTCACACAACCATGTGGAAGAGGTCAAATGAGGAGCTACAAATGTTGAGTAGAGATTTCTAATGGAGCAGCTAGAAAATCGCGTGGATCAGCATGTGTGTTCATGAAGAGGGAGAAATCCCAATCATGTTGGTGCAAGTCGCATGGAGCAGTGGTAAGGGTAAGATAAACCAGTCACAGTAGAGAAATACCACATTCATGTTATATGATCATGTTACACATAAGCATGTGAGGATGGATCACATGGATTGACTTTATCACCTTAAGATAGGGTATTATAGGTCAAAACATAAAATAACATGGTCCAAGATAAAACCATAATATAAAAAAAGGGTCCAAAGGTTTTATTAATAAAACCATAAGATTGTTAGGACAATGTTATTTTATGTAAGAGTCAAAGGTGCACACACAATAAGATTGTTAGGACCAAGTAAGATAAAGGACCATGAGTCAACCAAGGGGTTCATAATAAAACAACACATACCCACAAGATAAGGTGAACCATAAAAGGTGGGAAAACAACTTTTTTATAGGACCAATAAGATCAGTAATTATTTTCTCTCTCAAGGTACATTGTTTTATATATTTTTTTCATCACTGTATAAGGGGAAGATCCAAACCAAATGGTATGATATTTTGGTCCTCAATACTACTCTTAAGGGTTAAGTTCTAGTGACATCATCAAGGGGTGGCTGGTCCCTTGAGAAGAAACCTATTAGTAACAATTGCGAGAGAGGATGTCACACATCATCATATTCCATTCTCAAGGAGTGGATCTCATCCCTAGGCTGATTTTCAGTCTCAGACTAAAACAAATTCCTGGTAACTAACCAGGTGCCTCCATTCTCCCAGAGAATGGATCTTAGTGCTTTAACATAGAGGACAACAAATAGGGCCATAACCTCCTCTTTTAATAAAATTGTCTCCAGTAAAGATCTGATTCTCCAATGCTAGCCAACATAAAAAGATTAATATTAAAGGGGTAATCCATTTCCAAAGCTTATTGTACAACCATTTGTAGCTAGGTTCTAAACGATAAAAAGTTATTGCATCATAAGCCTGATTTGAATCCATTTGACCTATATCTTCATTCTAGGACCACATTATTTCTTCATCAGAGGAGTTGATCCTGATACCACTATGATTAAGTTTTTTTATATACACAACAAATTCAACTGCACATTCATTAAATAGCCCCAAATCATCTTCAGATTCCTAGTAACAAATTCTAACAAGTCCCTGGTCCAACCTCCTAAAATGGTTTAAAAAGTATATCCCCTTGGTATGTAACACTTCAATAGTAGCAGAAGACAACTTATAATCCGGACACTGCAAAGACAAAACCTTCTACCTAACAGGTTATCTTAACCATCACCCAGGATGTAAGTGTCACTTTTTGTCACTTTTCAATGGCTTTAATGAACAAATAATAGTAAAAGACACAGAGGGTCCAAAAATCAAAACTAATTTGACATACAATCATTATAAAGAGAAAAAGAAAATTTTAGGACAGATAAATAGTATAAAAATACAATATAACAACAATAATATTTTTAAAGTTGTCTCTCAAAAGGCATCATAGATTGCCTCTCCTTGGACCTTTAACCCTAAACCATCATTCAATTCAAAGCATTTCCTCCATCCAAGACAAAATCATCATGCTCCGAAGCTACCATTGACAACATTGGTCTCATATGTTTCAATTTCTTCTAAGAAAAAACAATATAGGTTCTCACTAGTCATGGATCAAGATAAACCATTGCAAAACCTAGAGATAAACATACCTATATACATAAACTTTAGTCTTTGGATGCAGAAAGGAACATTTTATTTTTCAGCACCACTATATCATAATATTAACGTAAAATTTATTGTTTATAACTTTATTAAGGAACATAGTATGGAGTATAGATCATGCCCTTAAATTTGTTCTCAATTTCTAATATTGTTCCATTATCGCTNATATATATATATATATATATATATATATATATATGTTTGGGGACAAAATATACCAAAAATAATAAAATGTTATCAAAAATAAATATTGACACCTGTGTTTCTTCCTCGGCAACAAAAGAACCATCAACATAGTTATCATCATTTAGCATTTATGCATACTGCATAAATTTCAAGAAATTTATAGACATGAGATTTGGATAATAAAAACATATATATATATATATATACAAAAAAATTAGTTTGTAACATGTGTACATTCTAGCTTATACTGTAAATGTGTCATGTGTGATTTCAATTATTAAACCATACTTACGTACCAAATATGTATGTCAATTTTCTTGAGCCTTGACACACTTATACATGTCTCTACAATATGCTACATACTTCTTGAGCTCTGATCGACTCATAAATATCAAGGCATCATCTAAATAGTCATCAAATGAGCTGCCATCCATATTGGTTGAAGATTCCATATTATTTTAGTTGATTTCTACCCCTACCAATGCATCCATAACATGTTCTTTTATATGTGTCCTCACCCTACTTTCCAATTAGTATGTCATTTGAAACTCCTATGGAAAAGAAATGAATCTAGGTTGTGGAACTACTAAGTGAGGCTCCGGTCAACTCTATTCAACATATCGTAGTGAATCAGTACATTCGTATATATGGCCTTTTCCAACACCATAGAAAGGTGATCTCATATCTATATAGTTAGGGTCCATGTGCAACCCAAACTCTGCAATTAGTATCTTGGAAAAATATCGAGGGACCTCATCATTATTTGGGAAATTCCCATATGCATAGAGGAACCTCAAATAAACATGTGGTGCAATATTTGAATGATTGAATAGTGCAATCTTTAGTCGTTTTTTTTCTTCAAGCTACAAGTCAAATAATGAAAAGACCATTTCTTTTGTGACAATTTTTTTTATTTCTTTGAACTTGTAGAGACCCATCACATCCATTTACCTCCTATGCATCATGTCAAAAAAAATATGGGTTTATTTTCCAACCCCAACTTATCTCTCGATCAAACAATTCATATTATACAACACAATATGGAGACTTTGTTGACAACCGATAGAGATAGTATAACTCTCGAGTTCACCTTGCAATATTACGGAATGCTCCCTCATCTCTTCCAAAGTAAGAATTGAGATCTTATATTCCCAAGGAATTTCATCGGTAACATCTTTACAATGAGTGTAGAAAGGTTCATATGTTTCATTGCGGGCATACCCACTCCCTCGATGAACTCTCCTTGTATTACGAGATGGATTAGGAGCACGAGCAGCAAACCCTGTAAGAAGTAAAATGTGTGCAAGTATTAGAATGTATATATAACTTTTCGATCAAAGTATACATATTTAAATAAAATGTGTTCATTAAAAATTCCCGATGGAGCCTCTGCCTCAGCATGTACACTATGCGTACTAGAAACTAACTCGTATATCCCATCAGTATCCTCAGAATGTGTAGAAGCCCTTGTAAAAAACAATAAATTGGAAATCACATCTAATTTTAAGCAAAATAGCATAATGTTTCGCAAATAAAACACTCATGTCCAATAAGAATTATGGTTGGAATTTACGTAAACAATATTCTTCTGGTGATGGGTTCTCTGAGCTAGTAGTATCTGTAACATAAGGCATTGAATTCATGTGCATAAAATAATTAAGTCATATGCATGTAACGTTTTAAATAAATCAAATACATTTAACTTGTAATATAAAAAGATAGCTAACCTTAAAAATTACCTATGCGTGTCCTTTGTGCCTGTCTACCATCCCCTATATAAAAAATAAATGGACAAACACTTATAAGTAAGAGAAATATCATAATTTCTCACAAATTAAACACACATGTCAAACAAGTTTTATGAACTTATATTTCACCTTTACCATGTATATCTTGCATTAGCCTACTTGTGGTAGGTGTATCAACAGAGTAAGGTATTGAATGCATGTACACAAAAATAATCAAGTCATATGCATGTAATGTTCTAAAGAAATCAAAGACATTTAACTTGTACTATAAAAAGATAAATAAAATTACAACTTACCTTTGCGTGTCCTTTGTTCCCATCCACTAGCCCCTGTAAAATAAATAAGTTGACAAACACTTATGAGTAAGAGAAAGTAAACGCACATGTCAAACAATATTTATGAAATTAGATTTCACCTTTAGCATGTATATATTGTGTTGGGATGCTTGCGGTAAGCATATCAACAGAGTAAGGCATTGAATGCATGTGCACAAAAATAATCAATTCATATGCACATAATGTTTTAAACAAATCCAAAACATTTAACTTGTACTTTAAAAAGATAAATAACATTAAAAATAACCTATGTGTGGCCTTCGTGACCTTTTACTAGCCCCTGTAAAAACCAATAAGTTGACACACTTATAAGTAAGAGAAAAATCATATTTTTTCACAAATTAAACACACATGTCAAACAATATTTATGAACTTATATTTCACCTTTACCAAGTATATCTTGCGTTGGCATTCTTGTGGTAGGCGTATCAGCAGAATAAGGCACTGAATGCACGTGCACAAAAATAATCAAGTCATATGCATGTAACGTTCTTAAAAAGTTAATTGTATTTTACTTGTACAAAAAAAATGATAAATATCATTAGAATGTACCTATGGGTGTCATGTATCCAATAGACCCGTCAAAAGTGTGTCTTCCATAGTCAAAACCACTACCTATGCATGACAAGATCTTAGAAAAGGGTGTAAAATAATATTATCCACAAATTTAACATAAATAGCTTCATATCTGTATTGACATAAAAAATTTGAAATATGTAACCTATACTTAAACATGTTGAAGTTAATAGTCGAATGCACCTGATAGTGGACCTCTGGTGCATCCAATACACCCATCTGAATGGCGTCTATGAATTTTGGTACCTCCCTAGACAATCCATGTGTCCTTATTAAGAATAAAAAGGATTAGGATAACTCTATGAAATCATAAGACAATGATTGAGATCAATAGTAACTCTATGTATCAACAGTGTTGCTACAACAAGGTTAATGTGGGAATTTCACCAATTGTTATAGCAATAAACTAGTTGTGTGTGACTGAATATCCGTTAGGGTGTGTTGGCTCAAATATAAATACCATATATTTCAACACTTAATTTTCAAGTCGGGAAGGTAAGCTTAGAGGCACTGATATAGTATGTACTAGAATGGAGAAATACTATCTTCCTAACAAAAGTTTCAAATATTCACACTGTCTAGTTAAGGAAATGCTTATGTTGTTCTAATTATAATAAATTTCTCAACATTCCACGTGAGAGAATTTAACTGAAACAAGATTTGACTACCATTACTTTAATCTTACATTCCATCCACTAATTCAAACTTGTAGAAATTAATCCACGAGTTTCCCTTCTTAGGCATTATTTTATCATATCTATATTTGGGCTATCATAAGCATGTGGAACAAAAAATACCAAGTTTTCAACCCAATATAGAACCCATTGTCCTGGATTCCACAAGATAACTTAACCTGCTACCCTGTTACTAAACCAATTCTTTCTCAAATCCAATATTGACTGTCAAGTAGCTATTCGAATGGAAATGGTGACAGGACAATAAACATTCTTCATAATCTCAAAGATTCATCACTTCATCCAAATGAATTGAAAACAACACATAACTCACTCTGTTATGAAATGAAAACTAGATTCGGGAAATTAAAACCACTCAAGCGTCCAACTGTGCATTCACCACTATTTAACTGTTGTAATCAAATGAAAACTTAAGAACCATAAGCATAACTAGAATCAAATTACTAGAAATCAATCAAAACTTCTAAAATAAATCTATAGTACTCTTCTACCATATCTTATGATGCACTGCAATCCTGGGCATGGGTCCCTTCCCATCCAAGTTGCATTGATAATTTTAATATTAACTAATCAAGACATGCTAATAAATTATCATTGTGACCAACCATATATATAAAAACCAAAAGAATCAACACGTTTCTATTTTATTCCATCAGCAAACAATCTATTACATTCTTCTAGATGGATCCTTCTATGTTCTCTACACTATCTATCATCTATTCCCACACCCCCTTCTTATTAGAACTTGTGCATTTTTATACACTCAAAATTTGAGCTTCTGTCTATAACCAACAAGTTATGAGATAAAGATATAATTTATTACATAATCTACGTTGATTTCAAAGAAGGATAGAAATATGAAAACTTTTCTTGAAGTAGTTTCAACATTCTGCGCTTTTATTGGAGAAGATAAAATATATCTTTGAATTCCTTAATCTCATGACACGAAGTGCCATGAGATAAGGCAATAAATTAATATAATTGTTCTTTGCTCAAAACAGGGCATGCACTAGCCATTGTTCTTAGCACCCATATCTTTGAATATTCCCACGAATCCATCAACCTAGGATCATCCCATTTCTTGTTGCATTGGTACTGGAAAACAAATGTTGGTATAGGAATCCACATTTTTAATTATTAATGAAATTTTTGCATTAAAAACTATTCAAAACCAATTAAAAACAAGAGAATACTTAAAGACAATTTTTAGGCCTTAAGATCTCGATTAGGACAAGGTTTGGATCAAATTTCTTCATACATGATGATCATAGGAATGTCAAAAGGATAACAAAGGTCCAAAATTTAATCAAAATATGAGGCCTAACATTCCCCAAACCCAAGCATTGTACTCTGGTGTTGCCTGTATATCCCGACTTGAAGCTGGCTCATCACGACTAGCCACCAATTAGGATAACAAATTCAAGTAAAAATGCAGAAAAATGCTATCCACAAATTCTATTTAAAATCAAGAAACATTCCCTTTAGAAGATATGTTGGGTACCAATTATGCTAATCTGGTACTGATCTGGTACTAGTCGGATCTTTTTGTCTTACTTTTGGGCTGAAAAAGTTCTATAATCCCTAGACAATCTCTCCTTTGATGGATCAAATCTTTTGACCTGATTTGTAAATAGTTTATCAACAAATGCAAGTCTTTACCCATATAATATGCAAATAATCTATCTACAGACATTCCTACACCTCTTGTATCAGAATTTAGAAATATGTTTACCAGCGATAGGGCATAGGAAATGAGATTAACATAAAAATATTTTTGCTGGCTTTTGAAAACTTGGAATCCTATTAAAAATATATATTTCAAATATTTTTAGTGATTCTAAATGTGAATTAGGAAAAAATGGTATAGTAGGACAATGACGAATAAAGGAAAAGTTTTAACAAAGCATAAAAACAGAGGCTTGATCATAACATGTCGTTGGAAATCAGGGATAACCATAATGAGGAAGAATTAGATAGGATTGAAATGGTTTAGATACATGAGTATACTTGTCCATAATTTTCTTCTTGTACTTAATTAAGTCAAGGGTTAAAAATGGATACCTCAACACTGTTGTTTACCTGTACTAGTGGACTAAAGTGGATACCACTTCTTTGTGCTTCCTTTAAGAAGCTAGATTAACTATTGGAACCCCAGTATGCTAGTTGTATAATAATTGGTACATAAATGATAGTGTAGAACCTTTGGTAACCCTTTATCTAATATTCATATAAAAACAAGAGCTTTCAGTAGCCCTATTCTAAGGTACCCTCTACCTAACAGCCCTAATCTCCTTTGGCCATCCTTTAGCAGACCCTAAATAACCTACATAAGCCCTAGATTTCCCCTATCCTCCTTGGCCCTGGTACATTCCTATAACATAAAAGTACATTTTCCACCCAAAAATATCATCTTGAAACTTGTTTTGGGAATCTACCACCATCATCCTTTGATGTTACTTATGGTCTGCAAAAGGAGAGTGAGTAGGAAATGTAGGAGGAAAATAAAGAAAATAGGGTCATAGATAGGATTAGGGAGATTCATTTGAAGGTGAAGGAGTAGTGTGAGGAGTTAAGAAAAGTAAAATCTTTGTGATGACTAGCATAGGACTGACCACAATTTTTTTGTTGGAGTTAAAGTATGGTTCTATCTCTATACAGAGCAATTGTAGGGGTAACCAAGAAATTGAAGTCGTTGAGAGACAAGCATTCAAAATCATTGCATAGGTCCATGACAACATCCAAGCTAATATCACCTTCATACATATGGATGTATTCAATGGGAAATGTGGATAACTTGTGCTTGTAACGTTGCGACCTTAATTAAGTAATATTTACATTATTTTTTTGAATACTCTATTCTAAGGTTTCATGTTCTAGGGTTTCATAATACCTTAGAGAGCTAGGGTGTGGAGTGTAAACCTACATTACCCATAAAAATAGAGAGTTAGTCATATAAAATGACCATACTCTAGTCTCGTAAGTAGAAGACAGGAAATCCTTTTTGTGGAAAGTTGAGATTTTAATTTTTTCAGAGATAAGAGAACATAGTTTGACCTGTTTTCCATTTGTTCCCTCCTTTTTTCATTCATGGTCAATTATGCACCCTGCCTAGAATAACTAGACCTACTATTTTAGTAGGTTGGACACTCCTATTACTGTTGGGTTTTCATTTGGGATAAGAGTCCTAGTAACTATTCTGGATAACCCACATACCACTCAAAATTATACTAAAATGTCGATGTGCTCAAGGAATTTCAGAAGATGGGTTGGTTGGAATTCTTCATTAAATTGAATGGATATAGTGATGACATAATCCGGGAATATTCCATGAATATGAGGAAGGTCATTGAAGAAGAATGCATGACACTAGAAAAGGGGGTGGTTATCACTCTAATTGAGGATGTTTTGAGAATAGTTAAAGGTCTACCTCTATTCCAATTTAGTGGGATTCAAATACTAAATGAAGACCCTCCAAGCCACATCCGTGTTAGCGGGAACACACCACATAGGAGAGATAACACACTGAATCAACATCTATCGGATATCGTCTGGGTTAGGTGAAAAAACACTATGTAGGTGAACACACCGGAAGAAGATCTTTGAACGATACCCATGTAGTATTGTACTAACCTTATTAGGAAGAGACCAAAAATAGACCTTTGGATTCAATTGGATTCCTCAAACATGCTACGCCAATTGTTAGAAATGCTATGCAAACCAGTAAAAAGGAAAAAACTAGAACAAATATGACAGAGAGCTAGCAGGCTAGGACAAAAGGAATTTATTTATGTATTATGAGACCTATGAAGAAAATAAGAATGGTGTTAAGAGGGAAATAAGAAATAAGAAAATAATTGAATTAAAAAAGAATAAACATGTTGAATGCAGATATGTTAAAATATATAGGATATATAACTTTCAAAGAAATTTAGCTTTGTAGCTAACTTATAGTAAATGAAGTTGTGGGTGATTCGAAAAGCAATGTAAAAATTTAGAACTCTCTTATTCTTGATGTAGCCTTCCACTCTTATTAGTTGAAGGTTCTATATGGAAAAGAGCCGTGCGGTCATTTCCTGGGAGTTCACGGGGTGCAAAATCTGCTTACAAGGTTTCAGGAGCTTCAGATTGATGTCACGCTGACTCTATTCCATTCAAATATAGAATTTTCATAGGGCTATATGTTTCCTTAACAAGAACTGGTCGCAAGTATTAATAAAACCCTGGTAATCCCACTCAGGTTCAAATAACCAATGGGTAGGTCTACAGCTAGAAGTGTGTTGGGTGTGTGCTACTCCAATGGTTTCAACAAATACAAACACAGACTAGCGAGGGAGGTATGTGGCACTAGTCGAAAGTATTAAGAAAACCCAGGTAATCCCACTCAAGCTCAAATAACCGATGGGTGGGTCTACAATCAGAATTTTGTTAGGTGTGTGCCCCTCCAAGGGTTTCAACATAGACAATCATAGACTAGCAGGGACGGTTTGTGGTTTATGTAACAAATACACTCTTGGGAGAGAGTTTAGAATGAATATAAACTCTCAGCCAAGATATCTATTCAAGAGTTTCATCTGAATAATTTGGCCATACTCTCAGATGAGAAACTTAATTATTCTCAATAGATTTTTTTAAAAACATAACTAAACTCTCAGTTGAAAAATGTTAACCATAGTTAAATTCTCGCCCGAAAACTATTACAATTCTTGACCGAGAAAATATGTTGACTTTTTTCCTCAGCTAAGAAATTGGAAATTGTACCCAAAAACACCCCATTCTCAAACAATTATATAACAACTTCATGTTTTCACCCTTGAACAATGTACTAAGTACACAAGACAAGACAAGATACACGATTACTCAAATGAAAATATCTCCTTCCTATATATAGGTCGAGACAAAGGTTACAATAACAACTAATAGACCCACCAATACACACATTGATGCCAATGGGAGAGAGATGAAGACAAAAAGGGGAGCATGCTCGTAGGGGGAGCATGAGTTGTTGTCATCAATGACAAAGGGGGATATTGTTGAGTGAATTGTCATTAATTCCAACATGAAACTTGCAGTGGCCCCACAAGAAGCCATTGATGCCACCAAGTCCCTCTTGCAATGTACAAGTATGGATGATCCCAGTACCCTCACATCCAATACCTTGGATCCCATATAGAGATGAGTTTTTGTTTGAAGCACCTTGTGGAGCCTAACAAGGTCCTTGAACCCACAAAGTTTGATCTTGGAGCCACCACCTTGTGAATGATGCTAAAGAACCTATTGATGATGATGAAGAGCCTGGTGATGATGGTATATCCCTTGTGGATGATGGAGAATACCTTGATGGGTTGAGGAAACATTAATGACCCATTCTGTGGTCATTTATATTTTTTATGGGGTCATGCAACCCTTGTATATGATACGTGCTACCATTATGATGATGATGACCTTGATTCCCTTGGAAGAATACTTGCATGGTATTTGACATGTTGTGGAATCCATGAACATTCCCTCGGTATGATGAAGAAGTTATTGAAGCACTTGAGGAAACATTGAAGAAGTTCTTGGACCCACAATTTGGTCATGAATCCCACACATGCTTAGTATGTGTCCACTGCTTAATACCTTTATGAAATTGTACCCTTGAAGATTAACTTGAAGACCTTGAAGTATTTGTAGCTCTAGATGGAGGTTGATGATGATGTATGATCCCTCTTGTGGTTAGATGGCATGATGAAACACACCCTTGCATGTGGTGGCTTGGGTCTTGAACCCACACATATGGAGGAGATTTTGGACATTCTTGATGGCATGATGGACCTTGAAGGTCTTCTTGTATGGTTTTCATGGTGAAGAATATTTTTGTATAATTCCTTGGACCCACACTTGGTGGTTTAATGATCCTTAAGGAATGGTGAAGACAATGTGTTTGTTGATGGGGTCCTAGATGAATTCCTTGAAGCTTGATGCACAATGTTTTTGAGGATGTGGAGGACACCCTTTCTTATGGTGAACTTCATGGCATGTAGAAAACCTTATACCAACCCTAAAGCTATTGTCAAATGGTAAGGTTGATCCTGAAGAAGGCTATGTGACAAAAAAAAACAAAATAATAATAAATAATAAATACATTTTACACTTTCCTAGGCCTTGAAGTCGACCTTATTTCTATCCCTAAATTTAATGACAAAGATTATATAAACTCAAGTATGTTTACACTCAAACATCATCCAACATAGATTAGATGTGTTGGAGCTAGACTGAGGTGATTTCAGTGGAGGAAACTAGGATAGCAGCAGTACAAGAAGATATCGTCCCAGATTTTTGGTGGTTTATGACACTCCTATCTTGTGACTTGTCTTGTGGTCTTCTAAAACATAAAAATAGTCTGAATTGTGCAAAAACAGATGGAGGTGAGTTGGAGACCTTCCTTCTTAGCAAGAAAACAAAAAGACCAACCCAAGTTTTGATATGGATCTTGCAAGAAAACGAAAATACCAAAGTTTTGACTGTGTTGAGGGTTTCCTTAGTCATTACACAGTCCCAAATTGAGAAGCAAAGGTTGAGGTCTTCCACATTACACCAGTCCCAAATTTTTGAGTGATTTCTTAGGTTTAAATAGTATGAACTTGAGGTCATCTACAACATATATAGAGTCCAAATTTTCCTCAATTTGAAGTCTTCCTCAACTCATAGACATCCCAAGTGTGAGGAATGATAATTTATAATTGTTGACACTACCTAATGATGATGATGTATTCTTGTTGACACTACATGATGATGATGATGTATACTTGTTGGCACAATGTGATGATGATGCATTCGCTATGATGATGATGAATTCCTACACACTATGATGATGAGGCATTCCTACACACTATGATATGTGATGCTTTAATGATGCATACCTTATGATCAATGAGAGAAAAAGTAACTATGATGCACATAAACAGTGTGTGGCAGTGAGACGATCGATGACTTGATGATACCATGATGACTTGGAAGTATTGAGGTCTTGAATGGCATAAGAAAAAATTTGACATATACAGATCTTTGAAGACATAAGTTGAAGCATATTGATGGTGAAAGCAAAGACAAGTTGATTTCCTTGGAAAGATGAGACTTACACCTGAGGATTGGATTCCTCAATCCTTTCTTAGTTGGAGCTAAGAAAACCAGGCTGGGTCTTGGTATAAGAGTTGGTTCTCTTTTCATTAGTTTGTGTTGATTGTAATCGTGAAGATTGAAGTCTTCCATTACCCTAAATAAATATCACATTACATATACTGTTGTGTCTCTCTCTGATGTGATTATGGTGCTTATGACTCATAAATTATTTGGTTGATGTATATGATGATATAATTGATAACATAATGCTTGATAAACTTTGATTGATTAATTGGAGGTGAAAAAGTTTAAATTTATCTCACACAGATTCACCCCCCTTCTAAGTGTGACCATTGTAATACTCCAAAAATTCATAAAAATTTACAATTTTTCATATAACAGAAAATGTTTGCAGTCGTCACTACTAAGGAACATCTAACTGTTAATGGTTAACCTAAACAGGTTTAAACTAGAACCGATTCTTTTGTTAATCTCTAGTTATGCATGCTTATTGTTGGTTTTCATAAATAATTGTTAATAATTTGATTTAGCAGGTTATGATTTGGAATAACAGGAATTGAAACATTTGTTTGATTTTTTAAGTGCTAAGTTTGTTTTACTATTTTGTGAAAATTGTGAAGAAACTTCAGTTGAGATTCGAGGCTTACTTAGATTTTTAGCTAATGTAGTGAAGTGATGCTTCTTTTACAGGTCTTATACAGGTAATACAATTTGTAATCAGTTTCCGGATCAAGATTCTTATCTCAACTACCATAAAATAAATGCTAGTAATTTTATTTTCCTGACAGCTTTTATCAAAATGGATGAGGTACCGTTGGTCTGTGCATTTATGTTTTAATTAGTTTTCTGGTAAATATATGTGCTTAGGAAAATTGACATAAACCAGTTATGCTTCCATCTTGCTTCAACTATAACAATTGAATATCTAACTTTTATCTAGGTATTAACAGTTAGGTCATGTATGTAATCCTAGTTAAATGTAAATCATAAAACGAGTCCTTTAATACCTTATTACTTGCTACTAAGGTAATTCTAAGGGTATTATTTTCAACAATAATCAATGCTATGTAAACTAGGAAAACTAAATATATGTATAGTCCTATAATATTCAATCATAAGACCTAAATATTATGCGGAAACATACTTCTAACTGCTTAGATATTCATCAATTAAAAATATGATATTATGAATATTAAATTGGTACATATTAGTGTCACTACTTTGTGAGAAGAATGAAAGATTTTTCCCTATAAAATCTATTCAACCTAGTCTACATATGACTTCATCTCTTAAGTAAATACGGTGTAATCATTATTATTTCCCTATATCAAATCTAAGTTTAGAAATACTTATATTAAGAAAGTAACCTATGGAACTATTTATTGTTGCAAGCTTATACATATAGATGTTTTAACCAAAAAATGCCCTAAATTTCTTTACGAGGTCTCTTTACAAAGTCCAAAGTTCTTTATAGCATGATGTTTATTATTCTACCAAGGTTAATGGTTTTCTTTCATAAGTTCTTGCCCAAATCCATGGTTAATAAAAATATAACCCTAGTATAAGCATGGACTATTTCCAAAGGTTGTAAAACATGGATAAATATCTTATTATAGTTTCTATCTTCCTACAATACTCGTTAGGGTTTAAATATATTAAGTGTTATATATAAAAAGAAATGTTATAACCATAGTTCCTTTATAAAATTGCTAATGTGTGCAGGCTTCTCCAGGAAGTCTTCGAACTACAATATGAAACCCACTTTTCACAAAGAATTTCAATTCCACATGGTCGTTACTCGATGGTTAGGTTTTTGTTGACCTTGGGGGAAATATAAAACTATTCTAAGACCCTAAAATTTGCATTAACCTAGATTTTAACCTTGCTATGGAATGGGAGGGTCGCAGGCTCATGGCTGCATGGCCTTACTGTCACTCCTTTGACTCTGGATAGACCTTCTTTTCATTTCATTTTTCCACTGCGTAAGTGATGCATATGGCCATTGCCTTTTGTTCAATGTGAGAGTTCTATGTTTTCGTTACCATTTCTCTATAAGAAGGTGGTATTCGTTGTCGTTATTTTGCCTCTGCATGAGCTATCCTTTGGCACTAGTGTATGAGTAAAACTTTGTAGTGTGAGTTCAGTGTTGGGATTACCTCGGCGTTGATTTGGACTTTCTTGTTAGGGTTTCTTGACAGTGCATCATTTGCTGCTCGGCATGAATTTTCTGGTGGCTAGGGTCATTTCTCATTATCCAGTTCGGGGTTGAGGTCAAAATATTCAGGTAAACAAATTATTTGTAATTTATACTATTCTCCATTGTTCGTAAGCTAACTCACTTGTCATTTATATAAATTTTCTCATTTACTGTTTTAATTAAACTTGTGCAGGATCTCAAGGGAATGCTCTGTGCTAGAGTACACCATAAATACTTCATGCATAAATTCCAGGATTCCCATCCATCCTGGTAAGCCTCGGTTTCACCTGAGGTTCTCCTGCACTGGTTGTATGGTGTTATAGTGATACTGTCACTTGGTTTTTGGATTCTGCTCGGCCGTGGATACATTGTGGTTTATTTGTTTTGGATGGCATTGTGGCCGAGATTGTGATGTGTGGTGAAGAAAAATTTGAAGCCCTAGTGGCTGTTTCATGTTGGAAAAATTGGGGATTTCATGGCCGTAGTTTTGATTTCAGTAGAGTTATTATGTATAGGATTTTAAGTTGTGTTCTAAGTTGTAAAAATGCCATTAGGCCGTAACTGATATGGTTACAGTAATGGTTAGGGTTTAGATGCTATTTCTATTTGAAAAAGCTCGGAGCTTACTGGTTTGTACTTATATACTTGATAATATATAAATTTACTATGGTTTTAAGAAGATAAAGGCAACTATGAGATTCTTATTGGTTCTAGGTTTTCTTCAATTATGTTTTAATAATCCTAAAAAGAGTTGTTTTTATTGCAAAGACATTTGTTTTGATGAATAGATAGCTAAAGAACACTTTTAAGAAGTTTATTATGGTTTCTGTTCATAGTTGTGTAACACCCCGGTTTTGACCCCGTTGCATTGGATGTATATGATGTATATATTGTAAATGATCATGGTATAGAGCTAAAGGCCAAGGCCCCACCATTGATTGGTTATGCTATCTTTCGAGTTGAAATTGTCACCGATGGTGTATCGGGGCATGCGGCATATATATTAAGTTTTGTCATCATGTAAATATGCATCTTTAATTAAAATGAACCCAACCAGCTACATTCGCAGAAACTAAATTGAGAAGGGGCATGGTTTTCACAAGGATAAGGGTGGGGGATGTCAAACCTTGGGAAATGGGGGAAAAAGCCATGTGTCACCTTCCCTTGTCTTACCCAACCACCACCATTAAAAACTACTGTTTTTAGTTGGGGCAGTTATGGCTGGGAGTAGAGTGTGGCATGAATGTTAGTCCTTTCCCACACGCACACTCCACCAGCGTGGTTGACCTCATGATGGCAAGCAAAAAACCACTGCCATCACTCCAGAGGACACTCTCCACTCTATCCACGACAGTGCTGAAACACTCACGCACTTCCGACTACTGTGCATCTTCTCCATTGTCTATTCATCTTCACACATAGGCAGAGTTGTTCATCCTCACGCGGGAAGGGAGTCTGTTCATTCCCACGCACAGGATTCTCTTGGTTTTACTCACGCAATTTTCCTCTACAGATTTTTTGGATGGAGTGGGTGTATACTTTCCTCACAGACTGATTTGTGGGTTACTATGGTCTCCCTTATGTTACAGTGTGTTTTTTTGGGGTCTTCTTTACATTTTGGGGACGATAGTCTATTCATTTTCATGCACAGAAATCTACTCTGTTTGATCTCACACAGCCAGGAGGGGAATTTCTTATCGGTTGTCATTCACATTTTTCCACAGAGTGGAATCGAGTGTGTTTTCCCTCTGTATTTTGGGATCTGGTGCAAGTTTTCCTCATGCACAAGTTGAGAGTATGTATCTTCTTCCCCAGTGCGGCCTATGTAAGTCTTTTCCGCTTGCTTAGTTGTCCAGGACAGACTGTTGTTTTCCCCCATGTTGTGAATTGTGTTCACTGATACATTTTGGGACTGTTGTAATTCGCATGGGAGTCATTTTGGCCACGATAGGGCCAAGAACGACTCAGGAATTATTTTCCCTACCCAAGTTGTGAATTGCTTGTGTGACTGCGTGTATGCAGTGGTTGGTCTTCGGACTATGTTGGAGTATGGATGGCTTGGTTTGCTTGATAAACTTGGTGTGTTTGGAAACCACACAGATAGAGCTAGAGGGCTGGCTTTCTTCTCCACAACCCCTGAATAGCACTAGAAGGGAAGTCAGAGCCTGAGGGACTGTGTAGCAGAGAAAGGACTGATTCCTTGTGTTAGGTGTGTGTGGGTGTCTTAGAATCCAAGCTAGTTCTGGTGTAGGTGTTCCTAGCTTTGTAATGGGCTCACCAGCTTAGAATTTAGCCTTTCCTAGCTCTTGGATGGCCTGATAAACCTGACCATGTTGGCTTGGTTTTCTTGTTGATGGCCTGATAAACCCAACTATGTTGGCTTGGCTGTGTTTTGTGTATCCTTGGCTATGTGTAAGCCTGGTTGTTCCTTATTCCTTGGAGAATCATACCCAACTCGGGGGTGGCAGCGTTGCTGAGAGATTAAGGAGCACGCTGGCCTATGGTTGGGTGGAACATTGTAGTGATGTAGCTGGTTGCAGAACGATTTCTTCATAAGATAAGTAATATTGTCTAATTTACTTCTGCAATCATTTTCTGTTAATGAATGTGATGGACATGTTGAATGCTTGTATGAACATATGTTTTGCTTCCGCTGTGTATGATAAATAATTGTATCTGTGTATGTTCTACTTCAAAGCATTCTGTTTTCAACATTTCAATTTTTAGTAATTCTTATGTTCATGGGGCGGTTTCCCGGATGGTTAACGCCATGGTAGCGTCCTCTTCGTCGGTCGGAGGGTCGGGGATGCTACAAGTTGTTTCTATTTTCGTTAAAAGATAAATAAAAAGTTCAGATTGTTCGTTTCTATGACAGAACTTGATTTTTACTGTCAGTAAGAAATTATTCAACAATTAGATAGAAGAAAAGTTGAATAAATAACCTAAGACTTTACTGTATTTTTTGGGTTAGATTATTTGAAAGGTCTTTTACTTATTTTCTCTCAGTTTATATTTATCATACAGTTTTAATACTGTTTCTTGTACATAATTTATTAAATTTTATATATTCATCTATTCGATGCTTATGGTTATATAAATGAAGTATGTAAGCTTTAATTTGTTTATGGGTGGAACTGGATAACCCCACTGCTAGTAAAATAGGTGGTAATGTTATTTATGTTTTACAGTTCCTTTAAAATAGGTTTTATTTTTAAAACCTTAATAACTTTTAATTTATTACATAGTTTTATATTCGATGATAATGTTATTCAAGTTACTTTTTTTTTACTTAGATTAATGATGAAATTATCTTAGTAAACTTCTAGCCTTATTTTACTGTTTCTTAAGTTAACCCTTCTTATTTATTTTCCTATTTTTTTAATGCCCTTTGGGTTACTATAATAATAGATTTATAGTAAATGATCTATCTACTGTGTAAATTAATACAAAGAATAAATATATATGTATTTTTAAATTTTCCCCAGATACAAGTTTGTTTATACTATGACACTGCACTCTGTCTAAGTAAAACATCTAGTATAGAAAAGAATAACATACTTATGATTAACTCTTATGAAATCTGTAGAAGATAAATTAACACATTCAATCATACTTCTTTCGATTCTTATCAGAAATTAATCTAACCTACTATACGAGAGTACTACCTTTAAAAAGGTGTGGAAAAATACAGTTAGGTATTTTTTTTATCTATCAGTAAAACTGGAAATTCTTCTAATCATTTACCCTAATCTATATCTTAATCCAGCATTTTACTATCTTTTTCACAGTAAAATATTTCATTCACTAACCTAGAAACAATAGAATAGAATCATAACACATTATTGCTTAAATTCAATCCTTCTAGATGTAAATATGCAATTAGAAAACTAGATAAATCATGTATAACCTGGAAATGTAGAAGAGGTGACAACAGCTTAAGGAACCTGTTCCTCCCAACCAACTCTTGGAGAAAGCTGAATTGCAAATCTCAGGACCCGCGAGCTTGTCTCCTGGTCCACCTAGTAGAAGTACTGGGTAAGAAATGTAGTTTAGTAATCCTATGCAACTCTACTGAGTGTTCAATAGTAAATCTGTTCTGCATGCAGTAGTATGAACTCGGCTTAGAGTATTTGCACTAGTTTAGATCTTCAGCACTTTTCACTCAAAACAAACTTCAGCTAGTCCCCTCCATCCAATTATCTTGTGCACTTCATTCACTCAGAATGTTCACAAGTCAAGAATGAGCAGCCTCAGTTGTCTTCAATGGGAATTTTTATTAGCATGCCTAGGTCTTTTGGGTCAGTTTTCACTTAATGATCCACCTGCTCTTGTTCCACTTCTTTGGGGAACATGACCACAAAAATAGGGAATTTGCTTCCTACAACAGCTAGAAGTAGTTTAAGGATGTTGCCAAGTGTCAAGCTGCTCTCAACCTAGCCTACTCCACCAAGTGACCAGTAAAACACTCATTTAACAGCTTCCTTAAGCTGTTGTCTCATCTTTCATTTATTATTTAATAAAATATTCAGCAATTACATTCAATTATCCTTGACCCCACTTGGTCATTAATTACAAACTTTATAATATAATATAACATAATGTTTCTTAAAACATAAAATATTTTGGAATTTGGGGCATGTGACAACCATTGTGTCTAACAATTGGTATCAAAGAAGGCCTTCATCATTATCCTTGCAAGCTTGAAGGATATCCGTGGATACAAAATGGAGGAAAAAGATGAGTCGTCAAGCAATGATGTGCTTGTACTGATGTGACAAATTAATTCAGGTGGAGGAGAAAAATGAAAGCATATATAAAGAAGTTTAGTGTTTGGGAGATTGTGATCAATCCACCCACTCCATCAAATAAGAAGGGAAAGGAAACTGCACAGAAAGAAGCAAAGAAGGACAATGCTACAACCTTGAAGTTCTTCATGGATGGAATTCCCAACTGAGTGAAAGAAAGTGTAGAAGAGTACACTTCAACTAAATACCTTTGGTTCAAGTTGGAAAGCCAGCATCAAAAGGGAAGACTAGACACTAAAAATATAAATCATGAATCATAATACAAGCCCCCAGAATAGGTCAATCAAGAAGAATAAAAGCAAGAAGTGGACTCCAACAAACGTATGGATTCTTTTGGTTGTAATGATATAATGTGTGATGAAATTGAGAAGGTTCTTGCAGAATATGATGAAGATCTATCAAAAGCTGCACAAGAGATACATATCATTTTGATAAATATTGATCTCAAGACAAATTGGATCTTGAACAAAGTAAATATGAACCATAACGAATTCATAAGGTTCAAAAATAGAATCTTGGATGCCTTGAATGAATATCAAAATAATACCATGACAATGAAAGTATTGCTTGTAAGTCTCAAACACAAGGATGAAGAGTTGCAAGACAATGATGCTGAACTTAAACGACTAAATACTGAATTTATTAGCCAAAAGGAAGAACAAGAAGATCTAGGTTAATACTCATAATAGCTTGAAGAAAAAACAAAGAAAAATATTGATTTGAAGACTCAGCTGGAGGAAGCCAAGAGGATAGAAGAGATCTTGAAGAATCATTTGGAAGAAAAGGAGCAGAAAATACAAAGGATGGAGATGTATGTATTTGGTCTCAGGAATAAAGGTGAAAACACTGATGCCTTTTTCAAGTTCAAGGACAGTTCAATTGTCCTAGATAATATTTTGGATTGACAATGATCTCGATTTGACAAGTCTGGCCTTGGTTACAAGAAGGAAGGAGAAAAATATGAAGATGACACTTGGTCTCCCAAGACTCCAGAAGCAGGTCCATCATCATCCAAAGTTGCTCACCATGCTCCTGCACATGACAACAAAGACTCTGTAAGTTCAAGAATGCATCAAGGATTTAGGCCTATTTCTCAAAGCAAGCTCAAAAAAGAAACAACTCCAAGATGGAACACAAGTCTTAGGTATGAAAATGGATTTAATGGTTATTGTTTTTCTTGTTCTAAATTTGGTCATAAGGCTATGTATTGTAGACTCTAGGGAAGAACAAGTGTTGAAAGTCCTAATGAAAAAGTTAGATGTTGGACATGTAACCAATCTATACAGATTGCTTCCGCCTATCACACATATTTTAGATGCTACACCTGTACTGGGTATGGACACAAAGCCTAATAATGTGCAAGTCAAAGAAGTCAACCAAGTAGGAGTCCTTCATACACATCAAAAAGAAGAACCTATGAACCTTGGAGGAATAATAATGAAGAAATATTTTAAGATCCAAAGACAAAAAACTCTCAGGTATGGAGGAATGAAGTTGATCAAATAAGTGTTGGAAGTTCCAACAACTCAATAATGTGTTGGACATACAACCATGCTGGTCACATTGCTGCATAGTGTTGTACTATGAGGTTTTATAGTTGCAGTGGCTTTGGGAACAAAGCTCAATAATGTTGGAGTACATGGAAAAAATCCCTGGAAAGTTTCTCATAAAACTCATCAAGGAAATCTAGTAAATATGAAGGAACAAATACTGAAAGGAAAAACGCCAAGAAGCAAGTATGGATGAATTTGAAGACCAAGAAATTACATATAGGATAGATTGTTCAGAGCAAGGAGAATGGATTCCATATGGAAAGCAAATCTTAAGGTCTCTCAAATACCTTAACACGCCTTGAGTTCATAAGGCTGGAGGATGAACTCAAAGGAGAAAGGATGGCTATTCCAAGCATATAGATAGGTCCTAGGATCATGCAATGATTTTAGATTCAGGTATGTGGATACCTTTTCCATTGATTCCAAAGGGGGAGAGATAAAAACAAAAAGGGTAGAATGCTCCTCGCAGGGGGAGCATGAGTTGTTGTCATTAATGACAAAGGGGGATATTGTTGAGTGAATTTTTATTAATGACAACATGAGACTTGCAAAGGCCCCAAAGGTATTCATTGATGAAACTAAGTCCCTCTTGCAGTTCACATGTATGGATGATCCCATTACCCTCACATCCAGTAACTTAGAGCCCATACAAAGATGATTTGTGCTTTGAAGTACCTTGTGGATCCTGACAAGGTCCTTAAACCCACAAGGTTTGATCTTGGAGCCACGACCTTGTGAATGATGCTGAAGAACCTATTGATGATGATGAAGAGCTTGGTGATGATGCTAAATCCCTTGTGGATGGTGGAGAAGTCCTGGATGGGTTGAAGAAACATTAATGTCCCATTATTTGGTCATTTATGTTTTTTTGGGGGTCATGGAACCCTTGTATATGATCATTTCTATCATTATGATGATGATGACCTTAATGCCCTTGGTGGAATTCTTGTATGGTCTTTTACATGTTTTGGAATCCATGAACATGCCCTCGGTATGATGAAGAAGCTATTGAATCACTTGAGGAAACATTGAAGAAGTTCTTGGACCCACAAGTTGGTCATGAATCCCACACACACTTAGTATGTGTCCAATGCTTAATCCCATGATGAAATTGTACCCTTGAAGATGACCTTCAAGCCCTTGAATCCTTTGGAGCTCTAGATGGAGGTTGATGATAATGTATGGTCCCTCTTGTGGTTAGATGGCATGATGAAACACAACCTTGCATGTGGTGGCATGGGTCTTGAACCCACACATACGGAGGATATTTGGGACATTATTGATGGCATGATGGACCTTGAAGGTCTTCTTGTATGGTTTTCATGGTGAAGAATATTTTTATAGAAGTCCTTGGACCCACACTTAGTTGTTTAATGATCCTTAAGGAATGATGAAGATGATGTGTGTGTTGATGGGGTCCTTGATGAATCCCTTGAATCTTGATGCACCCTTTTTTTTGACGATGTGGAGGACACCCTTGCTTATGGTGAACTTGATGGCATGTGGACAACTTTAGACCAACCCTAAAGCTATTGTCAAATGGTAAGGTTGATCCTTAATAAGTTTTTGTGACAAAAAAAAATGAAATAATACTAAATACTAAATATGTTTTACAATTTCCTTGGCGTTGAATTCGACCTTATTTTTATCCCTAACCAATAGGTAGTGAGCTTCAGTTTAACATTTTTGAACTTAAAATAAAAAAGGAGAGCCCAATCACCCCATTCAAATTGACTCTTTCTAATAAACTTGCTATGCCATTTAATTCTCTATTTTTGGATTAGGGTGGTATATTGAATGTCATAGTGGTGCATATCTTATAACTCATTGAGTTGTGTTATCCTATGATTTTGGGAACTTGATAGGTTCATCCCCGATTGTATTGCAGTCCTAAAGGTTTTGAATTGAAAATCAATAGGAGATGAAACTGCTTACCATATGCTAATCCATAAGGTGTGAACCTAGTTGCATTTTTCCGAATGGTCCTGTATTCCCTTAAGGCCTTTGGAAGTTGAATTGCATAATCTTGGTGATGGATCTACACTATCTCGGTCAACATATCCCCCAAAACTTTATTGGTAGATTCCACAGGGCCATTAACTTGGATGGTATGCAGAATATTTTTTATGCTTGATAAAGTATTACCATGTTATGGAATGGACAATATTAATGTGAATTATGACCCTTGATTAGTAACAATTTCAATAAACACCAAAGTGGGTGAATTTATTTTGAAATAAAATTTCAACTACGGATTATTCAACTGCGCAGAGGAGAGTTTTAAGTTGTACCCATTTGGTAACATAATATGTACACACTAGGATATACTTCTTATTTATTGGCATTGGAATGATTGGCCCGACAAAATATAGGGACCATTTTTCAAAAGGCTCTATAAGTATTCGATGTTGTAAAAGCATCTCATCTTATTGTACTAGTCATCCTATCCATTGGAAACTGTCACAGCTTCTGATGTACTTCTTGGCATATTCAAAAGGACTAGGTAGATAATACCCCAGATGCATGACTTTATAGGAAGTTCTCTTATCGACAAAGTTCCCTCCACATGGCTCATGATGATAAGATTTCAATATACCCCATCTTCTCATATACATCGTCATATAATCAAATAAAGTCTTGTATAGAAGATATCTTTTTTTATCCATGAATATGTGGCACTAAGTTTGATGATCTTCTAGTTTTCCCTAGGTGAGAGATGATGTGGTAGCATTCTTATATCCAAATAGTTATCAATGTAGGAAAACCAGTGAGAGTTAGTAGATACTACAAAGAAATTTTCATCAAGAAAATTATCATCTACATGAGCTATTTCACCTTCAATATGAATTCTAAGAAAAATCATAACTAAATTTTCTTGTCTAAGTCTATTTAAAATAACAATATTGAATTCTTTTAGAAAGAAGAGAAACCTAGTTATTATGCCATTTGCAATGTTTTTTTCATAAGATGCCTAATAACAGAGTGATCAGTGTGGATGAAAACCTCATAACTAGTGATGTAGTGCCTAAATTTATTTATAACATGTATTACTGCAGAAAACTCGGTTTTTGTGACTATGTAGCTCAACTCAGCAGGTGTTAAGTTTTTGCTAGTAAAATAAATGGCACAAGTTAATTAATTCCCTTTTATCCCAAGAACCCTAAGAGAAGTATTAGATACATCTATTGATATGTTAAAAGGAAGAGACCAATTTGGTCTTGTTAACATCGGTGCTTTGGAAATTTTTTCCTTTAATGTCTCAAAAGTATTTTGACAATGAAGGTACCAAAATAAATCACCATCCATAGTAAGGAATTTTAACAAAGGTGCAATTTTTTTCATGAAATTTTATATGAAACACCTGTAATAACTCTAGTGTCCAAAAAAAATCCCAACATATTTTGTAGTCCTTAGAATTGGAAGCTTCGAGAAGACATCAATATTTCTTGGTTCAACTTTAATTCATGCACAAGAGATGTGGTGACCAACATTAGTTTTTGTTTAGATTTGATTAGTTTATCTAGGATATTTATCTAAAAGAATAAAAAGTACAACAAGATACATAAGATATAAAAGATACGCGAGACACAAAGATTTTCACTAGGGAAACCCTAAAGGAGAAAACCCCGCAAAATTCCTCAAAATAACAAGATGATCAAAAGCAGTAATAAGAAGTATTCAACATCTATTCATCTCTCCTCCTTTGTCTCTCTCTCTCATGCGAACTTGAGAGTGTGAGGTGTATGTAAATGAGGGAGAGCACCTCCCTATTTATCACAGGGTGTTCACTTATAGACCAATATCCTATCATGTTAGTTCACATTGTGGGTTTTAAAATTATCAAAAATTGAACCAATATATTGCAGGTATTGGGGGGGATGAGGGGTTTAAGGTGGGGGTGGGTAGGGTGGTTTATAAGGATTGAGGTATAAAAAGGGGTGGGGAGGAGGTTTTAAGTATTGGGAGGGGTTTCAACAAAAATACTTTCGGGAAATATCTCTGTAAATTAAGGGTATTCTTTAATATCCCACGATCACATGTGCTATGTGAGAGGTTCACTAAGTGAAGTCCCCGTGCTATTTATACCCTTGCAAGTCATTGACCAAACATAATACCGGGGCCCACATGTCTTCCCTAACAGGGATGACTTCTCCCAGAGAGACTCCAAATACACATTACATGATGTTACACTGGGGACTATTCCCTCGACTTATAACAGAGGTTGTACCTCAAGGTATAGACACAATAAGACATCCTGCAAGGGGGTAAACACATCCCCAATGGGGGTACACCAACATACAATGATAATATACATCAAAATATCTTCCAAAGTTGCAAATACATCAACACTCCCTCTTAGCTAGGAAGGTATTCTCTCTCTTCACAATCATCAACACATCTGGTCCAATATTCATCGCAGAGTCATCCTCATGGAGTCATAGAGTCATCATCGTAGCTACTTCCATAATATTCTTATTATTGGTCATCGAACGATACTATATGTCATAGAAATTTTCTCAAGATCCAACCCTCTTTTGACTGGGTGTAGGCCTAGTCCTCATTCAGGTCTTCATCACATCTCAAGCAAGCCATCTCGTAGGAATGGTTCAAGACCTTCTTTACATTGCCACAGAAATAACCTGCGTATGCTACCTTCATCTCGTCGTATCCAAATCACCTCTTTTGTCCTACACAAAACAAAACAAAGAACAAATATTTAGGTGTAGATCACCTACGTTCTTTCACCATAGTAGTAATCTAGGATAGTTTTCAAATAATTAAGACAACGTGCAACTTCTACTATGTGAGAATCACCTGGGAGCACAATCAGTGCATTACATCTCTGCACGATCAACCTGCATTCTACCAATAAAGGGAGAACCGCCTAGGTGCATTTCTCGTGCTTCGCTACCTTATTATATCAACATGGGAACACATATATAGATATATAAGTACTGATTGTGACAAAAAATCCTACTACATCAGGACCTTTTACGTTCCTTGGTCAACCTCAAGGACTTGTTACATCTAAACAACCTGCGTCCAGAATATTATACATTCATACAAACTTTGGGGCATATTACATTCAAGTAACATTCATACCACTCCGGGTCTCATTTTACACTTGGAAAACCCACATAACTTATTACATTCGAGTAACTTGCATACCACACCAAGTCTCATTATATACTCAAATAACCTGTCACAGGACAAATTATGTCCAAGGATAACCTATGAGCTTCACCAAGAATGATTACATCCCAGGAAAACCTACAGGACTAATTACGTCTGAGCATAATGCTTCACCGGGAATTTTCCTGCTCAGACAACCTGCCTCATTTCCCATGTGAGATATTATGCATCAACTAGTTCTAGAATAGAAACACATCAGGACTGATTACATCCAAGGATAACCTATGATATTCTCCAGGACTTATCCAAGGATAACCTACAGGATTGATTATGTCTAAGCAACCTACGAACTTTTCTAGGATGTTACGCTTAGACAACCTATCTCTCTAGCTATGCTATAACACATCACTCCCTCTTTTTAGGGGTATCAATCTAGATCACACCAAGTCTTTCTATGAAGTACTCAAACTTCACTCTCGCTAGAGGCTTGGTCAACACATCAACTATCTTCTCTTTTGTTGCCACATACTAGATCTTGACAACTCGTCTCTACACCATATCCCTGATATAGTGGAACTTAATCTCTATGTGCTTCGACTTGTCATGGAACATTGGGTTTTCTGAAAACTTCACGCACCTATGATTGTCGCAGAAGACACAAGTTGCATCCAACTGGAGATCAAATAATTCATAAAGTATCTTTCACAGCCATGTTGTCTTGCAATAATCCGAGAAAGCGTCAACATACTCTTCTTCGGTTGTACTCAACGCCACACATGATTGCTTCCTACTGAACCAGGAGATCATGCCAGATCCCAAACTGAAGCAACAACCTGAGGTGCTCTTCTTGTTATTTGCACTACGTTCCCAGTCGAAATAAGCATAACCGTGTACGTTAATATTTTGATTCGCATCATATTTGATCCCATAATCGATTGTACTTTTTAGGTACCTCAAAACATGATTTGCATCTATCGGGTGAACATGTCTCGGATCCATCAGGAACTAGCTCAGGGTGTTCACTGCAAAGCATATGTTTGGTCTTGTATTCATCAGATACATCAATGATCCAATCATCTGACAATACATCATGGCATCAACCGACTCATATGAAGCATCACTCAGAAGCTTCAACTTAGATGACATAGGTGTGGCTATCGCCTTGTAGTCCAAAATTTTTAATCTCTTTGAAATATCCACTACATACTTTCCTTGAACAAGGAAAATCCCATCTGCACTCTACCACACCTCCATGCCTAAGAAGTTGTTCATCATACCTAGTTATTTCATCTTGATCTATGTAGAAAGTCTCCTCCTTTCATATGTAATGAGTTCATATTCACCTTCCAGAAACAAGTCATCCACATATAGTAGGAGTATCACAAGTCTTCTATCTTCCAACTTGAATTAGAGGTTGGAATCTTCTTTAGACTTGGTAAATCCCAAGCTCATCAGGAATTTGTCCATCCTACCGTACCATGTCCTTGGTGCTTGTTTCAATCCATATAAGGCCTTGTTCAATTTGCACATATGGGTATTCTTGTCATGTGTCTCGAATCCCAGTGGTTGTTCCACGTACACTTCCTCCTCAACCACACCATTCACGAAAGTTGTCTTGACATCCATCTGGTGTATTTTCCATTACATAACTGCTACCAATGCAAGTATGGTCCTCATGGAAGTGTACCTCACCACAGGTGCAAATGTCTCTTCGTAGTCTATGCCTTCTTTCTGTGAGAAGACTCATGCCACAAACCTTTCCTTGTATTTCTCAATGCTTCCATCTGCAACATGCTTGATCTTGTATATCCACTTTGAATTCATGACAGACTTCTTCTTCTATCTCATAACTATCTCCCATACATCATTGTTCATGATCGACTGATATTCTTTTATCATAACATCCTTCCATTCTTTCTTTTTTGAAGCATCTTCATAGATGGAAGGTTCTCTATAAATGATGTCACGTAGCAGGTCCACGTAGCTATTGTATGTATTTTCCCTCTTTCTCTCTCTATGTATTCCTTCTGGAGCACCATACATTTCAGCTTCTCATATGAGATCATGTGCCTATGTTGGTTTCCTCTTGTTGGAGTCCTTCTCAAGGATTGGCTCTACCGGTTCTTATGGTTCCATTATGTCATGATATTCAGGGTCTTCTAGAATTGATTCTCCAATTTCCATATCTTGAACTCTCGTATCTTCAGGTTCCTTGACTTCCTGGATAGGTTTCCTCATGTATCTGAAGTATGTCGAGTCTCCACTAAAGGTTACATATCTATTGATGTCGATCTTCTTGAATCCTAGGAATTATATTTGGTAGGCCTTTGATGTATCACTGTATCCTATGAATATACCTGTCCTCCCTGAAGGATCGAGATTGGTCCTTTTCTTATTTGGGATATGTATGTACATCTGGAAACCAAATAGTCTCAGTTGGATGGCTTCTGGTTTCTCTCATGAGAAATCATCTTCAAGAGTCTTATTATCAAGTACTTGATGAGGAGTATGGTTTCGTACATACACATATGTTCTTGCAGCCTCCACTCAAAGGTGCATAGGAATATATTGGGCATGCAACATTTCCCTTGATACTTCCATGATGGTTCAAATATTTCGTTATGTAACCCCATTTTGCTAAGGATTGTATGGAGTTCTCAACTCCCTCTTAATCCCAAACTCTCTGTAGATCTCCTTGAATTAATCTGATGTGAATTCTTCACCATTATTTGATCATAGAATATTGATCTTCCTATCAGTCTGGTTCTTGACCAAGGATTTATATTCCTTGAAATTACTAAAAACTTCACTTTTCCTTTTTATGAAATATATCCAAGTCTTACGTGATAAATCATCTATAAAGGAAACATAGTACACATACCTACTTAATGAGCTAGAAGACATGGGTCCACATATATCTAAGTGTACTATCTCCAGCATTCCTTTATCCTTGCTCTCAGTGCTCAAAAATGTCTTCTTCACATTCTTTCCTTGTGCACATCCTTTTCAAATGCCTTCATGCCTTGCCTGGATATCTGGGAATCCCGAGACTTCTTTACTTGCCATCAGTAGTGCTCTGTAGTGCACATGTGCAAGCCTTCGGTGCCATAGTTTGCTTGGTTCAATTAACTCATGAACCAGTGCTTGTTCAGGCTATCCCTTTAGCTTGTACAAGCCTCTATCTTCTTCTCCAATCACCGTTGTATCCTCTATTGTCTTTCCTCTGGGCCACATCAGAACTTGTCCATCGACAAAGGCAAGCCTAATTCCCTTTGCATCTAGTGCAGAGATGGAGAGAATATTCTTCTTCAATCTTGGAACATATATCATCCTTCATCTTTAAGGATTTCTTGGAGTCAAACTTGTATGAATCTTCTTCACTCCCTTTTATGGGGTATTGGTAATCATCCCCAAGTTTCACCTTGTGTGGTGACTCATGTTCAGACATATTTACAAATTATTCCAATCACTACTCTTCATGTGAGAGAGTTCCTGGAACAGTAAAATAATGTTTCTTACTAAAAAATCCAACATAAATAGGATATAAACTCCATAAATGGATAAATAAATATATATAATGAATAATTGATGAGTGATGATATTACATTTACAATGATGGGTTTTATATAATCCCATCGTGCCTTTACTAAGAGCCTGTTTTTTTATTTAATTAATTAATTAATCATTAGTTTTAATATTGATGATATATATATGTGAGTGTGTGTGTGTGTGTGTTATATTTTTATTTATATAACATTGCCTTCCCCTTAGAGAAGCTTTGTCCTCAAATCTTAGAGAAGAAATGGCTTACAGTTTGATTTTTTTTTCTAATGTTATCTCTCGATCCTTTGAGTTTAGTCATTGCGACATTTGATGAAATGAGGTGATATGAGTTACGAATTCCTGAGAAGAACTGCCACATCGTCTCTGATGTGGTCCATCCAAAATCTATTTTTATCGAAGTTAATTGATCATTTTGTGGGATGGGTCTTCTTGTTTGTTGTTTTGTATTTTGATTTGATTTTCTTTCTTGTATGACCTTATCTCTCCTCAGTGTGTGTTCATTTTGATCTTGTCGTTGGTCAAAAGGACGTTTATAATTAGGTTGTCGATAAGGAGTTTTTGTTGTTTATTATTCTGTTGTATTGACTTCTTTTTTAACTGTATTGATGAATAGATTTGTATCTGCTTCTTTTTCCTCAACTTCATTTTTTGAGCCCAAAGGTTTTGATGTCCTTTCTTGAATGTTCGTCAACTTGCTTCCGAGTAAACCTTTATCATTCTTAAGATTCATGATCATTTATTCTTACGATTTCACATTGTCTTTAAACTCTAATAGTTTCATTTACAGATCTTGATTTTCCTCTTCTAACTGTTGATTGCGTTCAAACTTATCCTTTGCCTTCTAGATTTGCATAAGTAATTTTTGGTTATGATCTCTTAGATGAGAGATCTCTTCTTTTTTACCTGCAATAACCTTGTTGAAATTGTTCTGTATCGTATGTATTGATTTCTCATTCCCCTGTGACAACATCTTTGATATTTCTTTGAAGTCTTCAGATGATGCGACCTCTAATTTTGTCTTCATGTTAATGTCATACAGTGTGATTTTTTTCTTTTTTTAGGAAAATGTCATAAACTTATTTTCAACATTTAAGATAAAAGTCCCCAATGTTTCTTGCCATGGTAATCCCAAAACTAGTTCACTGTCACTACTCCACAAGGATTTAACTATAAATTGGGAGACGTTAGTGTAATCTCCAATGTTCCATTGTAAATCGCTTATTGTATATTCTTTGTTTTCCCAAAAGTCTAACTTTTCACCTATATTTGAGTCTAGAATTGCTAATGCGTTATCAAATTCATCACTAATATAATAATTGTGTTTGTCGAGAGCAATAGAAATAGCAATGTTTTTTCCTCTAATCGTTCCTTTTATTTCGAATAACTTTTAAACATAAGTTTTTAAAGTGCTTGAAAATATTCCTTGTTTTATTATGAGACTCTATTTTGTTATGCTTCTTATCCCAAGATATATCAAAGAAAGACATATTTTATATTGTATACTATACTATACTTTTCAATAATTAATTTCTTTTTACTTTTTTCTTTTCTTTTGTGCCTTGATATTTAGAATGATGAGGTGTTAAACTATTCGTCCTGTGCACCTTCCTTTTCTTCTTTTTGATCTTTGATTTCCTTCAAGTATGCATCGGAATAATATATTTTTTAACGAGATTTTGGATAATGGGCAAGAAACTTTTTTATTTTTAATCTTGGTCAAAGACCTGGATTCATAGAAACTTTGAAATGTTGATAAGACAAGGTCTAATAGAGGGTGTGGCCAAGGACTGAAATCAAAACTAGCTCTAATACCACTGGAACAGTAAAATACTGTTTCTTACCGAAAAATCCAACATAAATAGGATAAAAACTCCATAAATGGATAAGTATATATAAAATGAATAATTGGTAAGTGATGATATTACATTTACAATGATGGGTCTTATATAATCCCATCGTGCCTTTACTAAGAGACATGTCTTTTGATTTAATTAATTAATTAATCATTAATATTAATATTGATGATATTTTATACCACTGGAATAGTAAAATACTGTTTCTTACTGAAAATCCAACGTGAATAGGATAAAAACTCCATAAATGGATAAATATATATATAATGAATAATTGATAAGTGATGATA